>CM077155.1:169642569-170138554 GCA_039583875.1 Platanthera guangdongensis
GGTTTCGTGCGAATGCGGGCTGTCCGTGGGGATGCAATCAGCTGGAGAATTACTTACATCTATTTGGAGAATGTCGATTTATCACATCTATCCCGGCGGTGCTTGCAAGGTTTGACATCCATTTTAACTCCACCTGCAGCAATTTTTTGGAAATCCTGTTTGAGGAGTCAGCCACCAGTCCAACAAATAGTAAGATCAAAATTTTAGCATCAATTATTTACCATACTTGGAAAGCAAGGAATCAAAGAGTGCATGCCGAGCCCCACCTACAACCCACCTCCATTGTTCTACATGCTTTATCGGATGCATCTGATGGTAACTAGGCGACCCTTAGCAACCGTGACACTTCATGGTCGCCCCCGCCTATCAGGTGGTTAAAGATAAACTTTGACGGATCAGTTCATGCTAATTGCCAGGCTGGGATTGGATGTGCTATTCGGAATCATGATGGGGATCTCACTGTTGCGAAAGGATATGGAATTATTAGTCGATCTGTAAATATGGATGAGCTCAAGAGTGCCCTGTTGGGCCTCACTCTTGCTAAGGACCTCATGGACGGAATGCTTGGAGTTATTCTTGAGGGGGATTCGGCATATGCATGCTCTACTCTAAACCGGATTCTTACGGGTTTCCATGAAGGGACAGTTGAATACTCGCTTGCTCAAGCCATGAAGGATTGCCCAAGACTCACTATTTCGCAAATTGATCGAAGAGCCAACTCCGTAGCCGACTACGTCGCCAGCACTGCATGTGTTAGAGATTTTGTGTGGGAAAGGGGAATGCCCCTAACCCAAGCCCTCTCATTTATTCTCTCTCACGACTTTGTCCCTATGTAACCAGCCTACTTTTATTATATTATATATATATAGGCCAAGGCCATCTTCAAGGATAGTGACGATCAGATAATGCGGCCGAGGGTCCTCTTTGAGAGTCCCCCGGCGACTCGCGACGTGGAGGAGGAGCATGGGCGAGCGCACCCAGGTCACCAGCTTGTACCAGCGAGTCAAAATAGGTGGACCCCGTCGATTGGCGCCTCATAGTCCAGCGTCGATCCCCATCAACATCTCTATTAACAATCAAAACAGAATGATCATTAATTGCATTACAATGAAAGGTACCTTATTAGCAATCCTCATTCTTCCAAGATGAGGTCCACTGTGTATTCCATAGACATCGACAGAAATCTCATATTTCTCTTCATCAACTGGTTTCATAAACTCCATGCAAGCTTTGATCCCTGAAGCATAGAAAGATGTTAGATTCAATGCAAAATACAAATAACTTTGCATCACTTATGCATAGTTTTCTGATCTATCAGATATATGCTCACACTCAATGCTTAATATCCACTTCCCCTCAAGAATACCCATCATAAACTTTAAAGTTCTTTTGCATGCTCCATTCTCATCAGTTGATGCAATTACATGAGTAACTGCTGAACTCCAGGTTTTCAATACAGATACTCCCGTTAAACTTGCAAACTTCGATAAAGTTTCCTGAATTAAGATAGACTAACCTTAGCAAACTTGGATTTCTAAAAAAAGGAATTTTCTATAGTTTCAACAGCAGGTTCTTCACCTTCTGAGTGCCAGAGAGAGCAGAGGAGCAAAGGATCCACTTGCAAGGAAATCTGGAAGGCCATGCCCACTTGCAATTTCTCTCAGCTACATCTATGGGCTGCGAAGTTGGTGGTACTTCTCTATAAATTCTAATCACAAAAAAATGAAAATAAATTTCACAAATTGGAAACAATAACTTAAATTCAAGCAATCCACTACATTTTTGATCCCGACTTCTTTCTTTTCGGCTTTTGTAGTTCAGAAGTCTCACTTGGAAATTTTGATGAAGAATGCAACGGGCACAGCATCACAAAATGCTCCTGGCAAGATATATAACTTTACATGAAGGTTCTCCAAATAAAATATGAAAATTTTATTTTATGATGAGAGGTGTTAAACTGATTAATTTACTTAAACACTGTTGCTCACATAATCCCATCGGCATTCGGGTGTCTGTTTAGCACAAGGGTAGTGGAAACTCCGGCGACAACTCTTCTCGAAACATCCAAGAGCAGCTCCTTTGATGCCGCAACAACTGCATGTTATTCTTCTACTTCTTGCTAATTCAGTTGAGAGATTGATGACCAAATCATCGTTGAAGAATACATCAGGAGCCCTTGAAGGGAATGAAAACTATAATTAGTAAAATTCAAAATGCATTTTGAACATTAAGCATAAATGCAGCGTGTTCTTTTAAGTATGAATGACCATTCTGTGCAGCTCCTGTGAGAATGAATTACATTGACCCCTTCATTATAATCCGAGGCTACTGGTTTTCCATTAAAATAGTGCATAATCTCTCCAGAGACCTGTAAATATTGCTCAGCTCTGTCAAATTAGTAAAATAAGAAGAATACATGTGTGGAACAGTGTGTATAGTTACCTCTGAATCACTGGAAGAATGACAGAAAGCACACTTGACTGGGGAAGGAACATTTTTACATTTTTTAAAAATTTCATTAGTTGGCAAGTGAAGAAGCTCTTTGGCCTTTGATGTAACATAGGACTTGTGTAAATTCAAAAAAGGTTGATTATCTTGCTGCACTTTATGATAAGGCTTTGCCGCTAACATATCAACATTTTGCATATTCCGCATTTCCTGATCACCTTGTTCTCTAGCATCCACCTTGAATTTTTTATCTAATCCGAACATGGTCCTGTGTGAACCTTGACACCCATTTTGCTTAAAAGAGGATAACTGGCACCTAGAATTTGTTTTGTCAAGTTCATGATTTGGGGATTTATCCTTTCTAGGATTACCAAGAAGATTAGTATCAGGTGCTTCCAATTCAGCAAGATCCGAAGACGGTCTTTTGCTCTCACTTGGTGTTTTGGGTGTAGCTTTCTTGGTCCTTTTCTGGCATTTATTCTGCACAGCCACCACAACATCCATGGACTTGCTATGAGATGATTCAGCCAAAGTTTTAGATGTACTTTCAATGTCATGGATTGCTTTGGAAGAATTAGCAGGAACCTCCCCCTGTGCATCAACTAATTCATTAATTTCATTCAATATGCTAGTCGTGCAACTTTTTGGGTAAAGATTTGTGGGTTTACGACTCCTTGCATGAACTTTCCTTGTAGATCTTAAAGGACGCTCCTTTTTTGAGGATTTCTTTCCCCGGCTCGAGTCTTCAAAAATTTCATTGGATCCAAAAGGAAGCTCTTCATTTAAGGAAATGATAGCTGTTTCACCAATGAATTTTTTACTACTTGTTTGTCTGTGTCTCTTCTTCAAGGTCCCAATCCTGGTACAGCTAATCGATGTAGTTTTAGCATTCTCATGTTGATGGCAATGCTTTGGACTTTCAAGAAGGTGAAGCGAGATTGCTCTACATTTGTCGTCATTAAACCCATTGAAGCTTTCTGCACCTGCAGTCTGTATTTGAATGAACAACTAAGTATAATTTCACTACATATGGGTGATAATAATGGCCAAAAATCAAAGATCACCCAAAAATTAGTGCTTTTTACTCCAACTAAAATCAGCTTGATTCAAATCAAGTTGACTTTAGAAATGTACATTATATTTGATTTATTATTTGAGTTGATTTCGAGTTAGCCTTAACTATCTCAAAACAATTTAGGTTCAATTTAGAATTATGATGCAAAAGTAAATGCCCAAATTTTTGGCATAAGCTCATGATACTTGAAAAATACTAAGCTTTACTATTTTAGCGTATTTTATAAGAGTCTAGAATATTTTAAAGAGTAGAATATTCCAGGAAAATCTAGAATAAGATAGAGCCTTATAAGAACTCTCTAGAGAACTCTAAAACCTTCTAGAAAGTTTTAGATTGTTATATTTTAGAATAATCTAAGAGTAATCTAAATTGTTCAAGAAAGTTGTAGAAGGTTCTAGGTGTAATAAGTCTAGACCCTTGTGGGCGATTAAAGAATCTTGTGTATAGGCATAAGAAACATAGTTGTTAAAGGATCAAGAAGCAAAAGAGTCCTTGTAACACCCAAAAAAACCATGTTAATTGAGGCAATGAAGGACCTAAGAGGCTTAGGGAATCCCCATAAAAATTGGAGGCTAATTTGGGAGGTTTTGGAAGCCATTTAGGGCATTCAAGCTCTACACAATTTGGCACACGGTCGTGTCCAAACTGTGTAGAACACTCAAATATTCTGATAGCTACATGGGTGTGTCCAAGAGGTTTACACTGTTGGGTAGGAAGTCGTCACCAGGCACAGTCAAGGACATGGTTGTGCCAGTGGTCATGTCCAGCATCAATTAACAAGTCGTGTGTACATTTTATCCCGAGAGATACATGGCCTGACACACGACCGTGTGGGAGGCTGTGTATGGGGCCATGAATTGTTTTTAAGCTTGTTTTCTGGACCGTTTGATGTGGGGTTTTAAGATCCGACGGTGGGGATCCTTGGTTGGGGCCTTTAGATCGAAATTGAGGCTTGGAGAAGCCCATTTCACCATTTCATTTCTCTCTCTTAGGTTTGAGGGGATGAGGAAAAAGAAGGGCAAATCCGCAATTAGATATTGATTCAAAGCTCTAAACGGCAAGCTGAGGCCGAATTTGCGAAGGGGATTTCATTGCGATCATCTTCATCCTTCTCTTGCAACGATTCGATGACGGGGAGAAAATCAAGAAAGGCAGTGATCCTCTCTTCCCAGTTTTTAGAATACGTTCTTACATTTTTTCTATTTTGATTTTGAATGTGGCATTTGTAGTACTCGGTGTCTTTTATTAGAGGGCTTGGGGTTTCCACTATTCATTGAGAACCACCTGGGAGTGGGATAGCAACCCCAACATGATTGCATTAAATTACTCTATTTAGATTTCGAGTTAGACATTGTATGATGTCGCTCGACGCCTTCGTATGATGTCGACTTCGTATGATGTCACGAACCGGAGCCTTCGTATGATGTCGTGCGGCGCACGTAATGGTTGGAAAATGTAGGAGCTAGGAAGTTCATATGATGCCGCTATATTCACGGTCACAAAACTTCATATGATTGTGCTCATCAACTATAAGAATTTGCCCGTGAGGGCCTTCGTGTGTAATGTAGTCATGAAGTCAAAAGACTTCACTCACAATGTCATTGTACATTATTTGAATAGATAAGATAGAGAAGCATTGGTCGTTGGGAATGTAAAGGATATATTGCCACCATACCCATTAAATGTTATGAATTGTGGATTCACGCAAGTGGATAACTTGTGTGTCTTGGGTTGTATTTGATGATTTGTTAGACTCATACACGTGAATAGGGTGTCATGGTGGATCTGTGGGTGATACCTCGTTGCATACATGATTGCATAGTGATGAGGGACAGGAGTCCACCTGCCCGCCACCCTGTAGTCCCACCAAGGGGCTCACCTGGAGTCAGCACCAGACGGCTTTATCAGGCCCGCGGGCTGTACACCCCAACCCAACCCGGCTCCACCACGGGCCGATAGGTTGTTGAGGCCGAGGCTCGATCCCGCGACCTCTTTTATAAAGAGCTCTCAGGCGAGCTCTCATCACCAACTGATCCGTTGGTGATGAGAGCTCGCCTGAGAGCTCTTTATCAAGGAGGTCGGGGGATCGAGCTCCGGACTCAACAATCTATCGGCCCTGTGGTAGAGTCGGGGATGGGTTGGGGTATACGGCCCGCGGGCCTGATAAAGTCATCTGGTGCTGACTCCAGGTGGGCCCCCTGGTGGGACTCCAGGGTGGCGGGCAGGTGGACTCCTGTCTCGCATCACATAGTAGACCTAATTTTCTTTTGATGCTCAATATAGAGACACGGTTGATGTTTGTGACATATATACAGTATACTAGAGCTTGATGTGCATGTTTATGTGTTTTATGTGCACACAAAATGTTGACCTGTAGGGTGATCTGGTTCCTCAGGGTCCAGTAAGATGGTCGGGAGCAGTAGGGTTGTTACGCAATTTGTGGTTAGCTCATAGTTGACCCTCATTCAACCTTCATATTGTTTGGTTGTAGGGTAAAGTTCCAATGCATGAGCATGCTAGCCGACTATAAAAGACAGCCTCATGAATTTTTTTCCTTTTCTCCTAGTTTTGTATTTTCTTTATATGTACATATCTACACACGCACATATATACACACGCATATATACAAACATACATACATATTGTTTGTATATATAAATCAATTATAATTACATCGTACCCCAAACTACCCATATCAATATTTTTTTGGTGTACCACCACACCAAATATGTATTGCACACAGTACTCATACCCGTACCGTTGCTTTATAAGATGCAAGTACTATTTGATGGAGATCAATTTTTCAATCAATTATTGCTCATACTCGAAGGGTTACTTGAAAATTTATACTTGCATCAAAAGATTTTGAAAATCTGTTGTAAGTGTTGTCTATCTTGTAAAGAAATAAACCTTCTATGAGTGACCAAGGCATATCGTTGTCTGACATTTATTCTTAAATGTGATAAATGAGAATGCAATCGAAATAGCTAAGATCGACATCAAGAAGAATCTAGCATATATTTTTCACAAAGGTCATTTCTTAGGTAGGCTCACAATCTATTTGACTTGATTCGCCTCGAAGATTATGCAAATGGTCATGGATAGTTAGATCAATGAATTTTGCATCAAACAAAAGAATGTTATTTGCGGTGCAAAAAAGACCCAAAACATTCAGCTCATGCTCATAATACTTGAAAAACTCTAAATTTGTATTTTTAGAGTATTCCATAAGACTACGGAATATTATAAAAAGTTGACAATATGATGGAGAAATTTAAAACATCATTGAATAATCTGAAGTACTCTAGATTATTTAAAATAAGACTTATTGTGGGCCGCTCGACGCTCTTATAGACTGGTCGAATTGAACCGTCTCGGCTCAAGAGTGAGCCAAGAGTGCAAACAGCCACAGAGAAAACTAAGAGCAGGCAAAAAGGCTTTTAACGTGCAAAACCGGAAAGTGTAAAAAAACACAGGGTCGGATCGGTGTCAACCAAATTGCATTATTTCTCAAGGTGTTACAAACAATAGAATTCTCAAGGGTGACTGGTCACCGCTTGTTACAATGAGAGTTTAGTAGAATGTAGAAATGAGAACTTCGAGTCGCCTTCGAAGGGGAAGGAGATGTTCGATAGCCAAAGTGGGATCTTCGAGTCGCCTTTGAAAGAGATCTTCGAAGGGGAGGGAGATCTTCAAGGACCAAAAAAGATCTTCGAGCAAATCTTTGAACACTGAAGGATAACTCTGAAGAATTTTTGAATGAGCTCTCTATAGTACTAAGGGCGAGATCTCTTCAAATGAGGGCTTTGGGCTCCTTTTATAGAGCAGTTCGGGTTAGACCGATGGCGATGACGGCAATGAACGTGAACAACCCTGCAATCTTTGTAAAGAAGGTAAACTGTAGCGCGCGCCCGGAAGGAATTTCATGCTCTTGCGTATGTGAGTGTTATGAGCGTGTCGTGAGTGTGGAGGCATTATGAGCATGTCGTGGGCACAGAGGGGTTGTGAGCGCAGAGGCGTTGTGACCGTGTCGTAAACGCAAGGGCATTATGCTCGCAGACCGCACCTCTTAGGAGGCAGCGGTGCAACGTCCGGGACGGAGTGGTAAGGGCGCACACTAGGACGACCAGTAAAAAAGGAGGGTGTGTGGACGAGTCCGCACGGCGAGGGAGGCGCGGCGGAGACCTTGCGCCAGCAAGCGCGCGACAGAGGGGCGCACGACCAAGGTCGAGTGTTGGGGAGCGCACGACCAAGGCCGCACGACCGGGCGTGCGCGGTCAAGGTTGCGTGTGGCCAAGGCCATGAGTTAGGGAGCACACGTCCAAGGCCGTGCTACCGTTCATGTGCGGCCAAGGTGGTGCTACCGGTCATGCCCTGCCAGGGTCGTGCTACCGGTCATGCGCGACCAAGGTCGTGCGCTCGGTTGCGTGCGGTCAAGGCCGCGCTGCGGAGAGGCTGCCCGGACGATGGAGGTCATGCGTTGGCCGCGCGGTCGGGAGGCCACCCGACAGATCCCGCCGCGCGGCAGGGCTGTGCAAGGTGCGGCCGATGGCGCGCGCCCACGGTGGTCGTAAGAGGTTTTCTGGTGGCAGTTCCATCTTCCCCCATTATGTGCACTTCTCATAATGTAGGGTGCCGCTACCATCAGCTCATCTTGAATTATAAATAAAAGGGGTACCCATCAAGACTGATTTAGAATCATATTGATTTTAGGTCAAGTTGACTAAACGTAAAATCAACTCGATCATGAGTCAAGTTAGAGCTGAACATTTATTTATTTTTATTTTAAGTAGGAATTCATTCTCGCTCGTTTGAATTCGTCTTGATATAATCCTGAATACTACCTCTTTTAAATCAATGAATAATGCAAGTAAAAGATAGAATTTGCTTAGCCGTCCATGCTAGTTTATTTTCAACATCTCTATACCGGATGATATAAAGATGTGAAGTTAACGCCATAAAAAATGTGCTTTGTAAGTATGAAAAGCATTGGTCAAGAAAAAAAAACAAAAAGTGCTTTTAGAGACCTGGCCAAATAACTATACCTGCTTTTTTGTAGGTGTAGAAAATAGCTCAGGAGAGCAAGCCATTTGGGTCCATTCAAACATTTCACTATCAAACGCTTCTTGAACAGGAGACTTGCTCTGTAAGTTGAATATCACATAAGTTGTGTTTTTTTAACTAATCTGCTTGGTGTTAAGAGCGCAAAACTTACAATTGGGGTAGCTTGGGGAGTATTGATATCTTCAGAATCTTTGATGTCACTGAAGCATGGAACATTTTTCTTTGGCGTTATTAAACCTGTGGTTTCCTGGGTAGTCATTCTTTCTACACTTTCATCCTCTTCATTTGCCTCCCTCAACCAAAAGAAGGGCTGTAATGTATGATCCTCCAGCCTCTTATAACCTAAAGTACTGTCATTTTCTAATTCAGTTCTATCCATAGCTTCAGTAGTTGAAATCCCCAATTTATTTGACCTTTTTTGCTGTACTGGGGTCTCCGAGACAGGATATGGTGTCACATGTATCCTTTTATTGGATGAAAAAGAAGGCCTAGTTGAACATGGATCAGAAGTCCTAGAATCAAGCTTCTTCATTTTCTTTCTCTTTCCTTTTGATGACCTATTGCCACTTGTGCTATCCTTGGGCATCAAAATCCTCTTTGATGCATTAGATTTCCTATCATCAGCAACTTGAAGCTCTTCTGGAAAATAATAGATGCAGACAGGTGCTTAAGTGACAGGCACATAATTCTATAGATATGAGGGAATTTTATTTTTTGTAAAGGAGAAAACTAAGGTGCTAGTAGAATTAGACATGAAATCAAGCAGTCATAGTCGGAAAAAAAGTAGCTAGTTTGTGTAGTGGAGACTTTGAGGATAATATGAGTAAGTTGGGCTGAACAAATTGGAGGCATTTTCCTCAATCCCATAAGAACAAAATACGAACTATGCACTGTCAATTGTAGAGAAACAATTTAAGGAAAAATAGAATGTTACCATTATTTTTGGGAGGGGCAACTTGAGTTGTAAATATAGTTAATCCTGAAGCAACTTCCATGCTTTTATAAATGCTTACTAAATTATCCATGTGCGGAGCAGGCCGGACCTCTGAAATAAAATAAAAAATGCATCAGGATGACATAAGAAAGCTATATACTTTAGGCTTGCAATAACACAATAAAGTAAAATTAAAGACACTATGGTCTCTGCCATATTTCAGTTTAAAAAAAACATGAATCCTACTATTCACTAAGATGTATACTCGCTTCTAGAATTATTGTACTCTATATGATTGATCGAATTTGTAGGAAGCCAATGGAAAACAATAGGGTACAGAAAACAGTTGGCACAAGAAGCACTTTACATGGGTTCTGAAACTGAACAATCAGAGTCTAAGCCAAAAAAGGGATAATATTTCAGATAAATCAAGTGTCCTATCAATACCATTTATGTCAATTTTATCTATACTATATCTTAAAAAAATATGGGACCATCAAACAATCTCAGCTATTGGCCACGATCATATATTAAGACCATCAAAATAATCTCAATCATTCGGTTTTAATCTTTTTTAATTAATAAAACAGGAGGGCATGCATAAACTATATATATATTTATAATTTTTAAAAGATGTTTACATTTACAACATCAAACAAATCGTAGCCATTGAATTTATTTGTGTAGAAATGTAGAGACAAACCTTGTATATACTTTGTCATCACAAAAATACAGGAGAGAGTACAAATATATAGGGAAAGAGAAGAAGAAAGAATCTTATACAAGAGAAGTGGGACTAATAGGAGAAGGAAGAAGCGGCTTATAGATGGGTCTTTTACATGGGCTTTTACATTATTTTCTCTCATATTCTCTAATACTCCCCAGCAAGTTGGAGCATACAAATCGTAGGCATCAAACTTGGACAGGAACTGATGGTACAATTTCTGAGATAATGCCTTGGTAAGAGTGTCAGTCACTTGCCCAGAAGCAGGAACATGATCAAGCTTTAGCATCTTCGATTGGACCTTTTCTCGAACGAAGTGACAGTCAACTTCAATATGTTTGGTCCGCTCATGGAACACAGGATTCTTTGCAATATGGATTGCAGCCTGACTGTCACAAAACAAAATTGAAGATGAGGATAATTTAACTCCCAAATCCATAAGAAGACTTTCCAGCCAGGTTAGTTCTAACACAACAGTTGTCATCGCACGGTACTCAGCCTCACTAGACGAGCAAGCAACCACAGACTGCTTCTTACTCCGCTATGTGATAAGATTCCCTCCAAAGTAAGTACAAAAACCAGTTGTAGATCGTCGGTCGTCCAGCGAGCCGGCATAATCCGCATCAGAGTAATCAATAAGAGAAAGCTCTGAAGATGGTTTATACACAAGTCCTTGTCCAGGAGCAGTCTTCAGATATCTGAGAATGTGTTCCATTTCCTGAAGATGGGAAACACGTGGAGTGTGTATAAAGTGGCTGACCACTCCAACCGCAAATGAGATATCTGGTCTTGTAATTGTTAGGTATATCAGTTTTCCCACGAGACGCTGATAATATTCCGGATTTGCAAGTAGAGAATCAGACTCAGATCCCTGAGCACATAGCTTGTGGTTGACTTCCTACTGGGTCTCCGCAGGTTTGCACCCAGATAGGCCAGCATCTTGCAGAAGGTCAATGCAATATTTGCGCTGGGATATGACAAGGCCATCGGGTCGCCGAGCAACCTCTAGTCCAAGGAAATACGAAGGTTTCTCAGATTTTTGATTTGAAAGATAGAATTTAAATGTTGATTAACATGTTGTATCACAGCGGAGTCATCACCCGTGATCAAAATATCGTCCACATAAACCAGTAGTATTACAGTCCCAGTTGATTGGTGACGAGTGAAAAGAGAGAAATCTGCGGAGCTTCGTATGAAACCAACCTCACGAACTGTCTTGCTGAATTTTCAAACCACGCCTGAGGAGACTGTTTGATTCCATATATAGATTTTCGAAGCAAACATACAGGAGAGTCTCTCGTGGACTCAAACCCGAGCGGTTGATGCATGTAAACAGTCTCTAGAAGATCACCATTCAAGAAGACATTTTTTACGTCCAGCTGATGGAGAGGCCACTAGCGATGAACATCTAAGGAGAGCAGAACCTAAACCGAATTTAATTTGACGACTGGGGAGAAGGTTTCATCATAATCAAGGCTGTATTATTGAGTAAAACCCCGCGCCACAAGTCGGGCTTTCAAGCGATCAACTGTCTCATCCGTCGCATGCTTGATTGTAAAGATCCATTTGCAACTGACACAACTTTGGTCAGGAGGAAGAGGGACCAGTTCCCAAGCCTGATTACCCCATAGTGCGGTCATTTCTTCATCCATGGCTGCACGCCACCCCGGATGTTGGAGAACTTCCTACACAGAGTTAGGTATAGAAATAGAAGAGGGAGAGCAAATGTAAGGAGAGGTGGTGAGAGCCGATGTAAAGAGACATAATTGGCCAAGGGATGAGCCGTTGAAGGTGATGTCGGATCCACTAGCCGCGAGGATACACCGGTAGAGGGAAGCTGTTGCAGGGCATCTGGACGTGAAGGACGACGAGTGTACACCTGAGTGATAGGAGGTTTGGAGGGCACAGGTGATGGTGTAGGAGTTGGAAGCAGAGAGAGTAGGTAGAAGCGGTGGAAGAGGGGATGTAACTGGGACTGTGGGCCGAGGTAGCGGAGGAGGAATAAGAGGATCAGTAGGACTGATGTGATATGGTTGTTCTTCATTGAAGGAGACATCAGCAGAGACAACCACCTTCCCGGTGGTAGGGTAATAGCAGACATACTCCTTCTGAGTGCGAGAGTACCCGACAAACATAACTTTGATTGCACGAGGGGCTAACTTGTCAGATGGAGGGCCAAGGTGATGGACATAACATGTACATCCAAACACACGAAGGGTAAGATAGAAGAGTGGCTTGGATGGGTAAAGGAGGGTGACGGGAGCCACAAAGTGAAGGATGGACGAGGGCATGCGATTGATGAGGTGGCAAGCAGTGGAAACCGCAAAGTTCCAGTAGAGAGAAGGAACCTGCATTTGGATCATGAGAGATCTGGCAACATCAAGGAGATGGCGATTTTTCGGTTCCGCTGGGCCATTTTATTGAGGAGTATAGGCACACAAAGTCTGATGAATAATATCAAACTCGGCACACAGATTGGAGAAGGTGCGGCCAGTATATTCTCGAGCATTGTCAGTACGGAGAATTTTTACGCTTGTTGAAAATTGGGTACGAGTTTCCGTAAGAAAAGTACGGCACGTGGAGGGGAGTTCGGTACGATCACGAAGTAAGTACAATCATGTAACATGTGAATAATCATCAATAAATGTCACAAAATAGCGATAACCAAAAACACTTGGGATCTTATATGGTCCTCGGATATCAGAATGCACTAAAGATAAAGGAATATCACTTTGAGTATTAGGAGAAGTAAAAAATACACGGTGTTGCTTGCCAAAAATACATGATTCACAAAAAAACTCCTGAAGGGGAACCGTTGGAAGAGCTTTCTTGAGAATCGGAAGAGGAGCATGTCCAAGACGACAATGTCAATCAGTGGAGGAGACAGTGGTGAGAGCCGCAGGAGGAACATCGAGAAGATACAGCCTATTAGACAGTCGCCCCCTACCAAGTATATTCTGCGTTAGTCGATCATGCACAACAAAGGAAGAGCGTGAGAAGGTAACACAACAATCAATGTCTAGTGTAAGACGGCTAACAGAAAGTAGATTGAAAGGTGATCGTGGAACATGAAAAACCAAGGATAATGAGAGGAAAGAAGTAAGAGGCAGATGAGCAGTGCCAGCAGTTGGGACTGTGTCACCATTAGCCACAGTGATGAACTTGGGATACGCAGAATCTAAGTATTGAGGCAGCTTCTGTGGAGAGAGATGATGCGTAACACCAGAGTCCACAACCCAGGAAGAGTGGTGTGAGAGGCGAGATATACCTTCATTGGAGATCGAGGCTACTGAGCCAGAGGAGCGACTCACTACCCCTTGAAGCTGATGAAGTTGAGCACGTAGAGCAGCAATATCCTCACTAGTGGTAGAGGGAGGAACGGGAGTAGCTGAAGCAGCAAGGTGAGGGGGCAGACCATGCTTGCGGTAGCAGGTGGCCTTCAGATGACCATCTCTGCCGCAATGAGAGCACTTGAAGAGAGTACGGCCACCACGACCCCGTTCTCGAGACTAGAGACCGCCACGAGCCGGATGGCTGCGAGTAGAAGGAGAAAGAGTAGCCACGGATTGCTGAAGGAGAGCGGGAGAGAGAGGTGGTGCATCCGGAGGAGGGGTAACTTTCAAAAGCATCGAGCGAACATCCGAGAGGGACGGAGTAACCGCGGAAGATAAGATATGAGCGCGGACACTATGAAGATGTGGTGGAACACGGGCCATCATCATAGCAATCTCAACTGCTTCTTTCTGCTGTCGTTGAGTAACCAAGTCAGTGGTGGGAGGCTGATGTTGGATCCAAGCCTCCACAAGAGTTTTAGCCCGAGCAACAAAGGATGTCAAGTCACCAGTAGCTTCAGGGTCGAGAGACTGAAGATCGGTAAGAATGTTGAATAAGTGTTGAAGACTGTCCTTCCCGGAGTAGAGAGAATGGAGGTCAATCCACATAGCGTGAGTCGTCTCGTGATACATGGTCATCCAATACGGCTCAGTGTCCAGAGAGTTGAGAAGCCAAGATTGGACACGTCCATTGTCCCGAATCCACTCGTCAATCTGGTCAGTGGGAGGAGGCCTTGTCAGGTGATGAAGGAGACCTTTAGTTTGCAGCACACGGCGAACGGAGTGAACCAATTTTACAAAGTTTGATTTTCCACGAAGGAAAATTATGGTAATACGTAATTCATCACAGAGCTCCAAGGGAGCAGCACGATCTGCTCCGGGAAGTGTTGTCGAATCGGAAGCAGAAGGCAAGAGGGAAGCCATGCAACTATGCAAGTAACGCCAAGAACAACAACTCTGAAAGCTAGCCGCACGGTAAGAAAGCTAGGTCGTTGCGGCTAGACAGGGCACGCGGGAGAGAGACCGCGGCAAGAATCTCGCGCAGCAAGCCAGAATAAGCCGCCAAAGAGACCAGCAGGCGAGCGGTAAGAACCAGTCCGCTGTGGATAAAAGGAAAGGAGAGGTCGCGGCTAAAGCAGCACGCGGCAAGCAGAGCACCAGGTCGTTGTGGATAGAAGCAACGGATAGAGGCAGCAAATAGGGCAAGACAGCAGCGACTGGAAGACCTAACAAAGGGTCGGCGGTTATGCGAGACCACGGCGAGAAGGAGAGGTCGAACGACCAACTGAAGCGGCCAGAAACAGCGAACAGAGGCAGTGACTGGAAGCAGCAGCAAGGACCAGCGACTAGAAGTAGCGGCAAGGAGCAACGACTAGAAGCAGCAACAAAGAAGAGCGAGAAGCTAGACAGCGACTAGAAGCAGCGGCAAGGAGCAGCGACTAGAAGCAGCAGCAAGGAGCAGCGACTAGACGCAGCGGCAAGGAGCAGCGACTAGAAGCAGCGGCAAGGAACGGCGAGAAGCAGTGATTGGAAACAGCGGCAAGAAACAGCCCGCAGCGGTTAGGCAAACACAACGACAACGAAACCAGCATCTAGAAGAGCGAACAGCGGGAAGAAAGCGGGTCCCACCGAGCAGAGAGAAGAGAGCTACAAAAGCAGAAGGAGGGAGAAGAGGAGAGCTGGAAGCCACGGAAAGAGGAGGGGCGGTTAGAGAAGAGAAGGCCGCCGAACAGCAGCGGGAAGGAGGGACGAGACCGCGCGGATAGCAGCGGTTAGAAAAAGGGCAGCCGCCCGGGATCAGATTCCCTCGGATACCATGTAAAAATGTAGAGACAAACCTTATATATACTTTGTCATCACAAAAATACAAGAGAGAGTACAAATATATAGGGAAAGCGAAGGAGAAAGAATCTTATACAAGAGATGTGGGACTAATAGGAGAAGAAAGAAGCGGGCCTATAGATGGGCCTTATACATGGGCTTTTACATCATTTTCTCTCGTATTCTCTAACAATTTGCAAAGCAAATTTTTTAAAATTAAAATTAAATAAATTATATTTTATTAATCGCACTGTCAACATTAACAAGGGGCGTGAGTGATCAATAGTATTATGGCAGCCTCATGGAAGAACCCTTGTGCACTATCACTCATGTGTATGTGTGGGTGGGGGGGGGGGGGGGGGGGGTGCGGGTGTGTGTGCGGGAGGTGTGTTTGGGTGGTGGGTGGGGGTGTGGTGTGTTTGGGTGGTGGGTGGGGGGAGGGGGGGTGCGAGTGTGTGTGGGTGCGTGCGCGGGTGTTGTGAGGGTGTATGCGCGTGTGTGCGCGTGTGTGCGTGCCGGTGTGTGCGGCACTGTGCGCGGGTGCGGGTGGGTGTTTGTGCGGGTGTGTGGCGGGTGTGTGTGTGCGTGTGTGTGGGTGTGTGTGTGTGTGCGCGGGTGGGTGGGTGGGTGGGTGCATAGCGGCCATGCACAGGATCCCCCCATTGACTGTGGGAAGTAATGAAAAACATGCAAAAAAACTACCTTAATACTAAGAAATGATCCCTGTAAATCCTTAACAACTAGGACAACATGGACTAATCAAAAATAAACTATTATCTCCTTTCTGAAATTGAAAGTTCGTTATTTTCACTTCTACTCTTCATGGAGGATTCTCCAAAATACAAACTCCCATCAACTTTCTCAAATTTTGGAAGGGTAAAAAATTGAAGAGGTTGTAAATATATTTGCCTGATTTTTTCACTTGTGCAATATTTCTGATCTATTGCCTCATTAATGTTGAAATCTGTTACAAAGTAATACCTAACATCAATATGCTCATTTCTTTCATGTGGCACAAGATTTTTGGATAATTTAATGGCTTGATTATTGTTGCTGAAAAATGCCAGAGCTTCAACTTATTTGAATACAGATACCATAAACCCAAGAAACAACAATTGACTCTCTTGGAAGGTGAACTTCTACGACTTCAAATATAACTACTTTTTTCTCTCAGAATGACCAGTACTTCGGCACAACCGTTTCAGATGGAAAACATGATCTCTACTACATATCAGTATCTCGTAGGAATAGACCTTGCCAAATTTAACAATGAACATCTTCAACACTTGGTTCATCATTCACATAAACATGATGTGAGAATTTGGTATCCTAACCGAAAGTACAAGTCATTCATAGAACCAAAAGATATCTTGAAGATTGTTCTCCATTCGTCTCAAAGCTGGATACAAATTTGGTGATGCACGCTTCGTAAATAAATCTTTGTAAACACTTGTGTCCATCAAATTGGTCCAGCATATCATCTATTTGCAGAATTAGAAACATGAATTTAATTAGAACTTTAATTATTGTCATGCTATTTACGCATACCCTCCCACACCCATTCTATTTCGAAGTCAACAAAGCAGGCACACTGCAAGGCCTCATGCTCTCGCAAATCCTTCCTCTTCTTCATCTTCCATCGACTTTGTTAGAAAAGCCCATGTAAATGGCCCAGTATTGGGCCCATGTATTTTCTATTTTCTTCTCCTCCTATTAGTCTCACATCATTGTATAGGATTTCTTCTCTCCTTCTCTCTCCTATATATTTGTATTCTCTCCTTGTATTTTGATACACAAGCAATACATACAAGTTTTGAGCTCACTCAACATGGTATCAGAGTCAACGATTCCGACCTCGCGGCTTCACTTTCTCTAACCGCCCGACTTGTCTTCCTCTCCTGACCGCTATTCCTCTGCGACCTGTTCCTCTACACGCACTGGGTAGCGGACTATTCTACCCGCCAGTTCTCTCCGCGGCTTCTCCCTTGCTAAATCGTTGCCTACTCTCCTCTTCCTCCCTCTCGTGGAACCACCCCTTAGTGACTTTTATAGCCTTTCCTCTCAACCCGTGGGCCCCACTTCCCGCTGCCTACTCTGTCTTCCTCTTACCGCACGGCCTCCTCCTGCGGCTTATCTTGTCGCTTGCGTTTTATCTCTTTTGCCGTTCGAGTTCCTACTCGCGGTCTCCTTCTTAGCCGTTCGAGTTCTTACTCGCGGTCTCTCTTCTTGTCGCTCGAGTTCTTACTCGCGATCTCTCTTCTTGCCGCTCGAGTTCTTACTTGCGGTCTCCCTTCTTGCCACTCGAGTTCCTACTCGCGGTCTCCTTTCTAGACGCTCGAGTTCTCACTCGCGGTCTCTCTCTTCTTGCCGCTTGAGTTCTTACTCGCGGTCTCTCTTCTTGCCGCTCGAGTTCCTACTCGCGGTCTCTTTTCTTGCCGCTCGAGTTCCTCCTCGCGGGTTCTCTCTCTAGCCGCTCGAGTTCCTACTCACGGTCTCTGCCACTGCTTCCCTCTTCTGTTTGCGCGGACTCTATTTCTAACCGCTACGACTTCTCCTTGTCTCTTTCAAGCCGTCTTCTCTTCTCGCTCTTGCTTCGCCGCTGGTGTTCTCTCAGTGACCGTGCGGATTGTCCTTGCTCTCTCCCGCACCTGGTCGCGGCCTCCTGTCGCTCTCTCCCCTGTCCTTGTCGGCGTGCCTATCCGCTGCGGCCTCTTCTCTAACTGTGTGCTCTTCTATTCGTTGCGTCCTTCCCCGACTCCATGGGCTCTTCCATCGACTCTACCAGACAGGCGGCTAATCCTCCTGTTGACCGCCCGGCTTCTCTTCCTGACCTTCGAGATGAGCTGCGGAGCACCACTATCTCATTATCTGGGAAGAAGAACTTTGTTTCGTGGGTCCACTCGGTTTGGCGTGTTCTTCAGGCCAAGGACCTTGTGCTTCACCTTACTAACGCACCTCCTTCCCCTAATACGGAGGACTGACTACGAAATGACGGCTGAGTTCAAACATGGCTCCTTAATTCGCTGGAGGGTGAGCCATACAAAATCGTCATGTACCATGAGACCGCCAAAACTATGTGGGATGAGCTTCACTCCTTATACTCTGGAAAGGATAGTCTTCAGCACCTATACAACATTATTACCGACCTTCAGACTCTTGATGTTGGCGGGGCGGCTGACATGACCTCATTTGTTGCTCGTGTCAAGACTCTGGCAGAGGCCTGGATCCAGCATCAGCCTTCTACCACCGACCTTGCTGCTCAGCGCGTGCAAAAGGAGGTCGTATGCATTGTCATGATGATGGCTCGTGTCCCGCCTCGCCTTCAGAGCATCCGGTCTCAGGTGTTGGCCTCGGCCTCTACTCTCTCCCTCTCTGATGTCTGCTTTATGCTCCTTCGAGTATCACCACCCCTGGATTCTCTGGCACCCTCCTCTTTGGCTCTCCTTCAACAGACCCTTCCCCCCTTACTTCCCTCACCGCCTTCTGCTCGCGGTGGACGTTTCGGCTCTCGCGGAAGGGGACGTGGGGGTCGGGGCCGCACCAAGTGTTCATATTGCGGTTGGGATGGCCACACGGATGTCATTTGCTACAAGAAACATTGCTATCCTCCTCTCCCCACTACGGCTGCTGTTGATGGCTCCTCCTCCACTGGTACCAACCTTGAGGCCGTTCGCCTCCAGCTACAGCAACTCCAGGGGCTTCTTATCCCTCCTCCTGCTTCTGTTGTCTTCATCTCTACTGCAGGTATTACTTGTCTTTCCTCCGGTCCGCGTTGAATCTTGGACTCGGGGGTTACTCATCACATCACCTCTATGCGGCCCCTCCAGTACTCGGATGTTCCTCATCCGAAATTTATCACGGTCGCTAATTGGGGCGACTATTCCGGTCTCCGGCTGCGCCGACATCTCTCTTGCCCCCTCCATCTCTCTTCGCTCAGCTCTTTATATTCCGGGCTCTCCTTTTAATTTGCTTTCTGTTGGCCGCCTCACTCATGATATGGATTGCTCTGTCACATTTACTCCCTCTTTTTTTATACAGGATCGGCGGACGCGGAGTACCATTAGTAGGAGTCGACTGCATAACGGGCTCTACCTTCTTGATGTATCTCCCCCTATTCTCTCCTCTGTCTCCGCTGTTGACTAGCATCGCTGTCTTGGGCATGCCCCTCTACCCGTTCTCCAAAAGGCGCTGCCTGATGTATCTTTTCCTGCTTTCAAATGTGATTCATGTGTTTACGACAAACAGCCGCGTACTTCTTTTCCTACTCATTGTACTAGGAGCGCTGCTCCGTTTGATTTACTGAACTCCGATGTCTGGGGTCCTTTTAAAGTTACCAGTATCTCTGAATACCGTTATTTTATAACCTTCATTGATGATTATTCTCGCACCACGTGGCTTTACCTACTTCGTGATTGCTCTGAGCTCCCTCGCATATTTTGTGTCTTTATACAAGAAACTCACACATAATTCTCCAAAACTATTAAAACTGTGTGCACCAATAACGCTCGTGAATACACCGGCCATAAATTTGTCAATCTCTGTGCAGAATTTGATATTATTCATCAAACCTCATGTGTCTGCACCCCCCAACAAAATGGCGTTGCCGAACGAAAGAACCGCCACCTCCTCAACGTTGCTCGCTCCCTCATGCTTCAAATGAATGTTCCAAAAATTTACTGGAACTTTGCGGTATCCACTGCATGTTTCCTCATCAACCGCCTCCCTTCCTCGGTTCTCAACTCTGTCACTCCATTCAGACTCCTATTCCTCTCCACTCCGGCCTTCTCTATCACACCAAGGGTCTTTGGCTGCATTTGCTTCGTTCACCTCCTGGGTCCCTCCTCGGATAAGTTGGATCCCCGAGCAGCTAAAATTATTTTCGTCGGCTATTCTCGCACTCAGAATGGCTACCGGTGTTACTCTCTGGTCACCCGGAAGGTCATCGTCTCCGCCGATGTTACTTTTTGGGAAGATCAACCTTTCTTTTCCCCACCTAATGCTCCTTCCTCCCCGACGACATCTCCATCACTGCTTATACCCTAACTTGTCATCCCTACTACTGTGCTTGTTCCCCTACATCCTTCTACCCTGCTCCTGCTCCCTCCAAGCCACCAGTTATCCAGGTTTACTCTAGCCGCCTTCCTCCTTATTCCGCTACCCCTCTGTAGTCGGCCTCTTCCTCGGCTACCCCGCGCCTTGCTGATCAGGTATCTCCCTCTACCGCTCATCCTCTGGCAAATTATGTTTCCCTGCATCGCCTCTCTCCCTAACTACACATATTTGTCACTTCTATTTCCTCCATTTCAGTTCATAACACTGTGCAGGAGGCGCTAAAACATCCCGGCTGAAAGGCTGTCATGGAGGAGGAAATGGCTGCTCTCTGGGCCAACCAGACCTGGACTCTCGCACCACGTCCCCCGGGTCAGAAACCGGTTGGGTGTAAGTGGGTCTTCGTCGTCAAGCATGCTGCTGATGGGACGGTTGACCGTCTGAAAGCTCGGCTGGTCGCTCGGGGCTTCACCCAACAACACGAGATGGACAATGAGGAAACCTTCTCTCCGGTGGCCAAACTCAACACCGTTCGGGTTCTTATCTCGGTGGTTGTCCATCGTCGGTGGCCCTTACTGCAACTGGATATTAAGAATGCCCTTTTGAATGGCGACTTGCAGGAAACTGTCTATATGCAACAACCTCTCGGGTTTGAGACCACGGGGGAGTCTCAGGTTTGTCGCCTTAAGAAAGCTCTGTATGGCCTCAAACAATCACCACGGGCATGGTTCGACAGGTTCAGCAAGGATCTTTGGGAGGTTGGTTTTTCTCGAATCACGGCAGACTTCTCGATGTTCACTCACCACCGTACAATGGGGACGGTTCTTCTGTTAGTATATGTTGACAATATCATAATTACGGAAGATGACTCACAGGGAATACAGGAGGTCAAATGACATCTCGGTACAGTTTTTCAAACAAAGGATCTGGGACCCCTCCGGTATTTTTTGGGCCTTGAGATTGCTAGACGACCAGATGGTCTCGTCCTTTCCCGGCGAAAGTATTGTCTCAACCTTCTTCATGATGCAGGTTACTCGGGTTGTAAGCCGATCAATACCCCAATGGATGTGAATCACAAATTATGTGCTCAGGCTTCCGACTCATATCTCTTACTTGAGAATCCCGAATACTATCGCCGTTTAGTTGGAAAATTGATCTACCTCACGATAACTAGACCGGATATATCTTTCGCAGTTGGTATTGTCATCCGATATATGCATTCCCCGCGGAAATCTCATCTTCACTCCGTTGAACGCATTCTCAGATACCTCAAAACGGCCCATGGTCAAGGATTGGTCTACAAGACCTCATCTTCAGCTCCTATATTGATAGTTTACTCTGATGCTGATTACGCTGGTTCTTTTGATGATCGACGGTCAACCAGTGGGTTTTGCATATATTTTGGAGGACACTTGATTACGTGGCGGAGCAAGAAACAAGCTATTGTGGCTCGATCATCTGCTGAAGTTGAATACCGGACAATGGCATCTGTAATTTCTGAACTAACATGGTTGGAGAGTCTTCTTACCGATCTGGGTATAAAACTTCCTTCCCAAGCTCTTTTCCTTTGTGATAGCCAAGCGGCGATACATATTGTCAAGAACCCGGTATTCCACGAGAGAACTAAACATATTGAAGTTGATTGTCACTTCATCAGAGAAAAGGTTCAAATGAAGAAGATTGACCTGAAGCATATTCCTGGGATAGAACAAGTTGCGAATGTACTCACTAAAGCTCTTCCCGGTACACTCTTCTATCAGTGCTTGTCCAAACTTGGTGCATACGATTTACGCTCCAGCTTGCGGGGGAGTGTTAGAAAAGCCCATGTAAATGGCCCAGTATTGGGCCCATGTATTTTTTATTTTCTTCTCTTCCTATTAGTCCCACATCATTGTATAGAATTTCTTCTCTCCTTCTCTCTCCTATATATTTGTATTCTCTCCTTGTATTTTAATACACAAGCAATACATACAAGTTTTGAGCTCACTCAACAGACTTCTTCCGCATAATGAGCAGGAAAAATGTTCAATCAATGCCCAGCATCATGGCAAGTGTAATATGTCTTGCATTGGCTTGGTATATGAACTCTTTCCAACATCTCTATGTTCATGATTCCATTTCTGAGGGCTGGCAACATTTTTTTTTATGATCGCAGGATTCTAACCGTGCACTTAAGCTACATTGGGTAGTTCCTCAACAATTCTCTGACTACCCTGGTATGATTATTTGATCTATTCAGCCACAAACCTAGCTTCAAGGTCATGTCATGTGCTTTGTGGATGGTGCATGTGGATAGGAAATTGAACCTTAAATAGGGTAATCAAACTTGTTAACATTCATGGGAACTATTGGGCATCCGACACAAATTTTTGGGAAGATATTTGATGTACCTCTGCGCCGAAATGGCAATTTACAAACTGGGCAATTAGCTCCAGATCTCATCGATTCCACAATGCATGAGCTGAACAGATCAGAGTAATTATCATTCATCAGAAATATAAGATCTGTTGTTACGCAAGAGAAGAAAAAGGAAACAAGTTATGGGGGCAATACTTGCAGAAGACGTGGTTGCATACAAGCATAGCTGCAGATTTCAGGAGACTCAAGCTGGGCGAAGGAGAAAACACCGATCTCAGAATCCTCGGTTAAAATTATAAAAAAAAAGGAGGAAGAAGGTGGGTTTTGAAGTACCAGATAGGGCATTTGAGCTCCCTTCCCATCTTTTCCAGGTGGGAGAAATCCATCGCAGTGTTTCTCCGACGAATCTCTCGGGTAGAAATCAATGGATCCAAAAGGAAGCTTCGGGGAGGAGTTTGTTCGCGAGAAACGAATCGTTTGAGGTGGGAGGAGATAATCTTTAAAGAGAGCGGGGGAGCCGCAAGAGCTTGGAAGATTTCGGCTGCAATTTTCAAATGGGGGAAGATAAATTTGGGAAGAACCCTAGAAATTGGTCGAGAAAATTAGCGGGAGTTTCATCAATTTTATAAATTTGGGCGGTAAATTAAAATCACAGTCACTTCCTTCTCATTTTCGTTCAAATGACACGCGAATAAAATAAATGGAATTTTGCTTTAAATTATAATTAATTAATTATTCCCCTGCTGCCCCTAAAATTGGAATGGTAGAGCACTCTAGGAGGAGTTTTTTTTGCCGCGCCTTGACCGGCTCGATAAAGGCTTGTTTGGAGCGGCGTTTTTGCTCCGGTGAGTTTAGATAAAACGCCGCCGTTGTAGGATGTGTGTTTGGCAAGACAATGGTTATGACCGTCATCAAGAAAAGAAAACTAGTTTTAAACATAAAAGCGAATGAAGTTCCTTGGGTGTGGTCGGTCGTTTACAAACGATTATTCATAACCACCGTGTTCATAAATGCTACCGTTGTGCCAAATAGAGTCTAATAAAATGATTTCACAAACGATGTTTTAACACGATGCCAAGCGGCACAGCTCCAGTCCTGTATCCAAGCAGCACAACTCCAGATCTGGTCAATTTTTCTAAGTCCTTCGACTCTTTAGGGGTTGGACCCCAAAGACAATTTGTCCATTCTTTGATTTAGGTAGCGTTTGGTTGGGCCTTTTGCCTCCGGTGTGTTTGAACCGCACCTCAATTTTACGCATAAGCGGCGTTTGGCGCAGCTGATCATGCAAACCGTGGTTTGTAAAATCCACGATTTTGCCCTATAGGCTCACCGCACGATATTTGTGCTTTCCGCCGCTCAAAAGCTGCTGATCGAAATCCCGTCTTCTTCCCTGGCGCTTCCCCGACGACAACGTTCTTCCCCGACGCAACCCCTGCTTCGTCTGCTCCTCTTCCCCGACAACACTTCCGACGCCTCTCCTGGATCGACCGGCAAGCAGCTCTCCCGAGCATCGACGACGAGGGACTCCAGAATTCGGGAGTCGACGTTTTTAGCATCATCAACGACGACGACGACTCCAGCTATCGCGGTGGCCTTCTTCCCCGACGACGACGCCCGGCTCGTGGCCGCACGACTCCAGTAATTTCTCCTCCGACCCGAGCAGGTATACTCCTTCTCCTCCTTTTCAATTTTAGGGCTTATCATTTTTTTCCAGATTTTGGCTTTTCAGTCTTCCTCCATGTGTGTGCTAGTTGTGTTGTGATGTGTATGTGTTTGTGCTCTGTGTGTGTGTGTGTGTTGCAGATTTTGGGTTGTATGTGTGTTGCAGATTTTGTGTGTTTGTGCTCTTTGTTGTGTGTGTGTTGCAGATTTTGTGTATGTGTGCTTCCAGATTTTGGGAAGTATGTGTATGTGTGTGTTTGTGTATGTGTGTGTGTGTGTGTTTGTGTGTGTGTGTTGTGTTGTATGTGTGTGTGCGTGTTGTGTTGTATGTGTGTGTGTTTGTTTTGTGTGTTTGCTATATGTGTGTATGTGTGTGTGTGTTTGTTTGGAATAAATATATTTGTGTGTTATGTGTGTGTGTGTGTGTGCATGCTTGTGTGTGTTGTATGTGTGTTGTGTTATGTTCTGTGTGTGTTGTGTTTGTGTTAAATGTTTTGTGTGTTTGATAGATGTGTGTGTGTGTGTGTGTGTTGAGTTGTATGTGTGATTTTTTGTTTTGTGTGTTTGTTATATGTGTGTGTGTGTGTTTGTTATGTGTGTGTGTGTGTGTGTTTTTTGGAATAAATATATTTGTGTGTTATGTGTGTGTGTGTGTGTGTGTGCTTGTGTGTGTTGTATGTGTGTGTGTGTTGTGTTCTGTGTGTGTTGTGTTTGTGTTAAATGTTTTGTGCTTTTGATAGATGTGTGTGTGTGTGTGTGTGTGTGTGTTTGTTATATATGTGTGTGTGTTTTGTGTGTGTGTTGTATATATATTGGTGTGTGAGTATGTTCTATGTATGTGTATGTGTGTATGTGTGTGTTGTTATGTGTGTGTATGTTATATGTGTGTGTGTGTGTGTGTTGTTGTGTGTGTGTATGTTATATGTGTATGTGTGTGTATTTGTTATTTGTGTGTGAGTATGTTATATGTTGTGAGTATATATATTTGTTGTATGTTATATGTTGTGGGTATGCGTTGTTATTTGTGTGTGTGTGTGTTGTATATATATTTGTGTGTGAGTATGTTATATGTTGTGTGGTATGTGTGTGTGTGTGTGTGCTTATGATGTTGTGATGTTTATTTCTCATAATAAGTGTTGATAATTTATTTCTCATACAGAATATGGCTAGTGATAAATCTGAAAATTCAACTGAAGGGTAGGAGATTACAAGAAGAAATTATGTGCTTGCCCATCATCAGAATGTGGTTGCAGTTGTATCTTTGGTGACCGAGTATACTTCCATGATGCTTTGTCCGGTACCACGCATGACTTCAAAGCAAACATGCGATAAATGGGTGGTAGAGCTACTATGCGGGTCACGGGTGAGGTTTCATGACTCTTTCATGATGAGTCAAGAAATTTTTATGGACTTATTGCATACTCTGGAAGAGAAGTGTGGATTTCGGGGAACAAGAAGGACTGCATCCCGGGAAATCCTGGCACTGACAATATACATCGCATAATGAATCAATGAGAAAAACAATTGAGCGCTTTCAGCATTCAACGGAGACATCTAGCCGACTTTTTTCTTGAGGTCTTCGTGCTTTGCTGAAGTTAGCGAAAGAAGTGATTCAGCCATCAGATAGATCTTTCAGCAGTACTCCCTCAGAGATTATGTATGACAGACGTTACATGCCATTTTTTAAAGATTGCATCGGAGCAATTGATGGGACACATGTTCACGCGTGCATACCAGTTGGAAGTCAGGTACCTTATATTGGGAGACGTGGCAGTCCAACCCAAAATGTCATGGCTGCTTGTGATTTCAATATGTGCTTCACTTTCGTTATGCCGGGTTGGGAGGGATCAGCGCACGATAGACGTATTTTCAATTTTGCGATAAGTGATCCAAGTTACACCTTCCCGCATCCACATCTAGGTAACTATGCAAAATTTTGTTATATTATATATAAAATAATTGTCCTTAAATATTATTAAATAATTTTCAGGAAAATATTACTTGGTAGATTCTGATTATCCTCTGCAAAGAGCATACCTGAAACTGTATCAAGATACGCGCTATCATCTATCAGACTTTGTCCGTGGTGGTCGTCGAGCCGAAGGAGACCGAAAGATTTTCAATCACGCACACTCATCACTAAGAAGTGTGATAGAACGATCTTTTGGTGTTTGGAAAAAGAAATGGGTCATACTACGGGACATGCCAAGCTATCGTTTCGACAAGCAAGTAGCTATTGTGATTGTCACTATGTGTTTACATAATTCCATTCGTCGGCATCCAGCGCCTGTGGACATTGATTTTAGTGAGTCTTAACAAAGGGTTCAAGACCATGAGATCTTCTCAGAAGGTCCACAAGAGACATGTACTGACACTGCAGATGGTGTAGAGGAGATGATTGCGCTACGTAATAGTATTGCGAATCAGCTGTACGAATCAAGATCGTAAAGTGTAAAACATTGTATCAATGAACCTTAATTTTGTGTTGTGAATGAAACTTTGTTTAGTATTGTGTTATGTCACTTTCATATTTGATTTTTTTTTTGGTAAAAACTCCGTTTTGAATCCAAACAACTTTTCGGAAACTCCATTTTGTAAACTTTGTTTCACTCAAACAGTTTTTTAACAAAACTCTGTTTTTCAGAATCAACACTTTTTCAATCAGCAACAGCTCATCAACAGCTTTCCATCAGCAACAGCCCAACCAAACAGAGCCTTAGGCTATATTTGGCGCGGCGTTTTTCAAGCAGTACCCGACTAATTCTGCCACCGCCGCGCGAAACAGTTAAATTGAGCATCATTAGTGGCTGACGCCACCCCTATTAATAGCGGTGGCCTGCGATTCCTGAGTCGCAGAAATTTTCCGCGACTTGGGAATTGCAGAAGCGCTGCAACGCTGCTGCAGTATTTTATAAAAAAATGATTTTTTTAATGTTAAAAAATTATAATATTAAGTTATTAAAGTAATTGATATATTATAAATTATTATATTAATATATATAAGTTATTAAGTTATTATATTAATACTAATATATTATAAGTTATTATATTAACATATATAAGTTATTATATTAAATTTATATTAAATTATATTATAACTTATAAGTTATTAAATTAATATAATTACATAAATTATATATTATTAATGAATACAATATTATTTATATAATATTTATAAAATAATATTATTAAGAGCACTGCAAATGCTATTCTTCCAAACAGATTTGTAGATTCTGTCACCACTCTGCAAAACAGTTACTTATTCCACCACTGCTTTCCACTACTGCTTCTCCAGTCACTACAGCCGTGCCAGACAGAGCCTCATACTATCTACAACACTAAAAAGAGTCATTTTTGTTATCCGTGTACATTTTTGTTATTCACAAAGCTATGTAGAAGAAAACAAAGTGGAATTGTTGAAAGTAGATTTAAAAGATGAGGAAAAGTGCGTCATGGGCTTGTAAACAAAGTGTTTGTATAAGAACATGTTGCCATTGTGAGAGAATCTTGTACTATTTTGAAGACATACCAGTAATAAAGAAGCAGATCGTGATCGTCAGGCTCTGATCAGATGGTTGGGAGATTCACAGTTGAAAACCAAAACGAAAAAAAATGGTTTTTTAATAAAGAAGTCTAAGAAGTAAAAAAGAAGAAGACAATCTCGAATAAAAAGAGAAAACTTTGAAATGAGGGTAGACAAATGGGTTATGAGAATAACAATCCCCCTTTTTTTGCTAATTATGTCACTCTATTTTATTTTCTACAGATGTTGATGGGGATTGTTAATCACTGACCGAAAATGGCTATTCGCAGACCAAAAATATCACTTTTTAAAGGGATTAAATATTCCTCTTGTTATTTTAAATCTTTTATTCACAAACCAAAAACCTATATCTTTTTCCCCTTCTCAGCCGTCTGCCTGATCCCGCATTTCACATTTTCCCCTCTCTCGCTCTCGCCGGCGTCGCCCGCTCGCCCGCCGACGTCGCCCGCCTGCCCGACCGCCGACGTCGCCCGCCCGCCGACGTCGTCCGCCCGCTGACGTCATGAGATGAGTTAATTGCGTGGGTACGAAATGTTGGCAAAACACTTAGTTTTGTCGTCAGCATACAAAGTTCTGATAAATTGGATGGTAGACCACGCCCCCGTGTTATTCTGCTTCATATTTTTTGATGCAGGTTATATATATGTTGATGTAGGCTTCAATTTTTATGGTAATGAGTTATGTTTTTGGTTGTACTTGTGGTGCTGGTGCACTTCTTGATATTTTTTTACTTTTAATGTTGGTCTACGAATAACAATAATTTCTGTGAATAACAAATTTAAGTATCTTTGGGTCTGTGAATAGTCATTTTCGGTCTGCGGATAACAATCCCCAGCACCCCTGAAACCTTGAGCAAATATCTATTCTGCATGCGCCAGTCACCTCATTCCGCCGGCCTCGCCTCGCTCCTTCGTCGGCGACACCGCAAAGCCAATTTCAAGTAAGGGTCTGTTTGGCTAAGCTGTGGCTGTGCAGAAAGCAGTGGTGGGAAACAGTGATGCAGGAATCTGCTGTTTTGCAGTGGTGAAAAAATTTATGAAACTGTTTGGAAAACTGTATTTGCAGTGCTGTGTGAAACAGTGGTGCAGAACAAACAGAAATGAAAATTAAACAGTTGTGCGTAATTAAATTGTTACGTAAATTTCACGCCAATCATAATCAAACAAGATCTAAAATAAAGAGTTTGCATCATTTTTAATGTTCAACTTCGCATTCAACAACTTGCTCGACGCAAAAAATTAGGTAAATTTAATTGAAAACTTCGATGTTCTCTTTTCTCCAATGCAAATAATTCTCATCTGCAAAAGAAATTTACATCAGATTAGATGAATTTAATATACATTAAATAATGTATATACTAAACTACATATAATTGACTTTTACCCGTGAGCATTTTCCAATTGGTCTGCAATCAACTCTCTCAAAGCAAACATCTCAGGTGCTCCTGTCCCATCATATATTACCGGCTCTACGCTCGGAGTTGTGACTTTGACGGTCCCTCGTCGTTGTACCCTATGTTCGTATGTCTCTGGATGCACAAAGGTCTCATCAATATCACATGCTCTGAACTCTGGATCAACCCTAGACGGATGCCTTCTTATGTAATTATGAAGGGTCATTGTAGCCACCACAATTACACATTGCTTTGAGAAGGAGTATTGTGGCATTTTTCTAAGGGTGCGCCATTTATTTTTCCAAACGCCGAAGCTCCGTTCAATAACAGAACGCAGCGATGAGTGCGCTTGGTTAAATATTTCACGGCGGCCTTCAATATATCGATTGCCTCGAGCGAAATCCGCCAAATGATATCTTGTTTCTGGAAATGGTTTCAACAGTCCAGCTTCTAACGGATATCCGACATCCACCAGATAATATTTCCCTGTATTGAAATATTTTTTAAAGCACAAGTTTAAATAGTAATAGGGGGAAAAACTTTGATTAGTAATGCCGGCTAAAATTTACCTGGAGGCGCATATGGAAATTTACACGTTCTATCTCGCACAACTCGATGATAAATGCGGCTATCATGAGCTGAACCTTCCCATCCTGGCACAACATATGTGAAACACATATTGAAATCACACACTGCCATTATATTTTGAGTCGGCGATCCATGTCGGCCAATATATGCGACTTGCTCATGTATCGGAATGCAAGCATCCACATGTGTCCCATCAATTGATCCAATGCAGTCCTTGAAAAACGGCATGTATCTATCATCATTTTGAATCTGTGCGGGAATTCCGTCGAACTGTGAATCGATGGGAGCTATGATAAACCTCCGTTTCTGGTTTTTTTGGTGAATTAACATGACTTTTTCGTCATTAAACATAGCATCATCATCATTGTTCTGCTCTTCCATCGGGAAAATACCTGATAACAAAACGATTTACATGAACATACCACAATATTAATAAATGAACATAACCATAACAAGAGTTTTATACATATAACATGATCTCAAAAGTAGGACACATAACAAGAGTTTCATACATATAACATGATCCCAAAAGTAGGCCCAATAACAAGAGTTTCATACATATAACATGATCCCAAAAGTAGGCCCAATAACAAGAGTTTCATACATATAACATGATCCCAAAAGTAGGCCCATACATATAACATCATTTAAAAAAAAGCTAATGAGACCATAACTATAAGGCATTCACTTCAGAGAATCCATGTAACGCTTCCGCAGCCACGAGACCTTCCTGTCGTCCGGTAGATTCATAAAGACAATCCGATTGTTGAGATTTATGAGGTACAACGTGGCAAAATCGTACATGTCTGCATCATCGAATATGTCCGGAAACTTCTCAAGCTCGTGTACCGCCTCACTCAACATAAATATACTTGGAGGAACAATAGGTGCTGCAACTGTAAGCCCTACTGATCGGGTAACATCTAGTAACCCATCAAATCGTGCAATCAAGGCATCCTTTGTGTCTGCTTTGTTTTTGTTACCTTTGCGTGCTCTTTTTACGCCCGAAGTCATTTTTGAGGTTGAGCCAACATCGTTACCTTTACTTTCATTTGTGCCGCCATCACCCAATGTGTGCACACTCTCATTTATTTTAGCATTTGGGGTTGCAATACTCTCGACATCATGATCATCGTCATCGGAAAGAGGCTCTGATTGAGAAAACATAGGGTGCATTTCACCCATTGATGGGATCCATGATTTCTCTCCAGTAGCAACCACCAAGCTAAACATCCTCTCCAGTTTTTCTTCAAGCTCTGGTGCTATGTCTGTATATCGGAATTTCTTGGCGGCAGGTAACATCTATAAAGAGGAAACTGTTAATAGAACTATACATAAATTTTTTCTATGTAATTAATTAAAACTATGAATTTTCGTATAACCTTGATACGTTCTTCCCACCATTCATCAGAAGCATCAATTGTTCTTTTGGTTGAGTTCCACCCCAAACCGGTCTCACCTCTTTTGAGATCCCTCCAAAGCTTCCACTCACGCTTCAACTGATCCCATTTGTTCTTCAATTGTGCTCGAGTGTAATTAAAAGTTGTACGGTCTTTGAAGTTTTTAATCAGATTGATCCATCCATCTCGGCTGAAATGAGTGTTTGGCCTATTTCCTAGGTCAATCTCTTGAATACAGAGATCACAAAATAGATGTACGTGTGCAGACTCCCACTGCGCTGAAACGACACCATCCTTTGGTTTACCCATCACTCACCTACCTGGACAAAATGTAAACATGATGCTAAAAGTTCTAATCAGTTTGATTTTGGAAATGCACTGGGATGACCAAGGCCAACATTTTTTTTGATCTGTAACTTTCAACAATTTTTTTGAGCCTATGTATTTCTTTTATACTCTGATTAATAAACAATATGTGAAGATTGACTTGTACACTCTACGATAAGAGAAGAAATCATTTCTTCCCATCAAACTAAATCAAAGCAAAACAAAAAATGTATTGTTGCAAACGATAGGAAGATGCAAAGAAAATTATATATGGAAACAATATATGCAAACGATGAACCTGCAATGTATTGGATGTGTGTCATGCAATTGGTATCAAGAGACTTGTCTATGTCAGTACATACAATGTAGTGTTTGGAGGAAAGGAAATTTTTAATGGCAATGAGTTCCTTCCGTACTATCCTATTGATGAACATGTTGATCCATATGGGCGTAGCAAATCCATTGCGGAACAGTTGGTCTTGAAGAGCAATGGTTGTCCAGCCAAGTTAGTTTCTTTGCTAGTTTTTCTATACTCTGCTCACATCAAACTACACTCACAGCAACCTACACTAACAGCAAACTACAATGTTCATAGATCACAGCAAATTACACTCACAGCAAACTACAATCACAACATTTCATAAACCCAAATAATCATCACAGCAAAGTACTTCCGATCTTAACATGCATGGTGTTCAAAAATTTTCGAGAAGGAGATCTTACCACCGGAGAAGATGCACAGGAGTTGGCGGCGTCCCTGGAAGCGAGATCTTCGTTGGTACAGGCCTGTAAGTGTGTCGGGGAAGAATGAGGAGGAGAGAACGGCCTGAGATCGACCAAAAAAATCAAGCAAACGACTCTAGAAACAGAGAACATACCTTAAAGAGGACAAGAGCGACGGGGAAGGGCGTCGTCGTTGGCTGACGTGCGGGCGAGAACGCCGGAGAAGAAACAATCCTGCAGTGAGTTGGCGAACCGCGATGCCGATGAACGCCGGAGAAGAAATCTATCCTGCCGTGGTTGGCGAAGCGCGATGCCGATGTCGCTGCTGCAGCTAGGGCACAGAAGAAAGTCGAGGAAGAGGAATGCGGAGAAATCTATCGTGCCGTTGTTTTTGGCGAAGCGCGATGTCGCCGCTGTTCCACCGCAACATCTATTTTATCGTTTGGCGCTGCTTCCCCTGCCGCTGTGGGGTGCCGCTCTCCTGCCGCTTTACCAAACAGGCCCTAAATCAAGTCCTGTTGGATTATCCCCAATATGTTGCCGCTCCTCTTTGCTGCACTCTTCTCTTTGTTGCCGCAGTTCTACTACGGCTCCTCTTTTCCGCGGGCTTTGCAAGTGAATGCATTGTATTTTTAAAATTTCAATTACTCTTTTGCTGTCAATTGTTCACCGGCAAATGTTGTATTGTCTTTAATCCTTTTTTTCATTCATCCATGCAGGCACAATGATTATTTAGATTGTAGATGACCCAAAAAAACATCTATGTCAATTTTGATATATTCTTTATTTTATTTAAATATATTTTAATTTTGACATAAATCAAAATGGATTTTTGGGTTTGCCCTTTTGATGTGTTTGGCTTTGATTTGAGAGCATGATTCCGCAACAAACGTGACGGTATAGGGGGCCACTATTTCAGTGGTATTTGTGAGCAGTCACTTTGTGCATTTATTGTCAAAGGTTAGGTTTTTCTCTTCTGGGAGAAGTCACTGTTGAATATTGTGAAGTGAAAGTGGAGGTTGATTAAGCCGTCCGGGCGGCCTGGGGCGGACTGTCCATGCGGACTGGTGAAGCAGCTTGGCGTTCTGGTATTGGCGGCCTGCTGTGGCATTCTGGAGGTAGCCGTGCGGACTGGTTGCAAGTCCGACAGTTGGCTTCTGGCTTGGCTGCTGAGCGGGTTGGAGCCTTGTTTGGCGGGTTGGTTTGGTAGGTGGCGGGCTGGGCTTTGTCCGCCAAGCTTGCGTCATATGTTGGCGGATTGCTGAACTTGGACACACATTGTGACAAGTTCAGGGTGTTTGCTAGTCTGCAGTATCCGCAGTGTCCGCTGTTGACCGGGCAGTCAGCCTGTTGGTCGTGGACACGTTGCGAGTTGGAGTGGTGTCCGCGGTATCCGCAGAGTTCGCTTGTTGACCGGGCGATCAGTGATTTTTGGTCGTGGACGTGTGTGCGGGTTGGTGTCGTGTCCGCGTATAGCGTGCGGACTGTTGCAGTGAGTGAGGTGTTGTTGTGTCCGCTTGCTGTGCAACTTGCAGACTGGTGCGGTGTCCGCCAGGTTGCGGACTGGTTTTTGCCTTGGTGCTTGGTTTGGCTGGTGTCTGGCCATGTCCTTGCAGACTGGGCGGACAGGTTGTGCTAGCTGCGATCAGGGGGCGGTTAGCCTATCTCATAGGGCGGTGATCACACTCCAACCCGCTACTATAAATAGGACCCTCCTGGCACCTCATTTATAATTAAGTGAACAGTAAGTTGGACTCGGATTAATTGTTGCGGACTTGGTTTTCATATCCGCGCGGTTTGCGCAGGCTTAACTCGTTGTTGTTTGTAGGTGGCGCGGCTAGCACTGTGGAGCCGGGAGTTTGGTTCTGACTTCGGTCAGGTTCAGTGAAGTTTGCGGATTGCAATCGGCGGCTTACCAGTTTTCTCTCTGCCTCAATTTTCCAAGTTCAATAACCTGTCCGCCGGACTCGGCGGTTAGGCAGTCTGTTCTTCAGTTTGGCGGCAGCTTGCAGCAGTCAGCGAATAACGGTGTGTATGCGTGACCTCGCAGTCTCGGAGGACTTCGTGTTCTATTCGTCATCTTACAGCAGCTCGGGCGGTCTCAGTGACTTTGGCGAACTGGACGGTCTCGATGGTCTCTGATTCTGTCCGCTCGGATTGTTTTGTATCTTTCCTATTTTCCTTTGTGTACTGGCGAAATCATGTCTCGTCATGTATACCTCGCCCTGTAAAGAAGTTAATAAAGATTTGACTTACTTGTCTCTTCTGGTTGCATCTGGTGTTTGAGCTTACTTTCCCAGTTTCCGCTTGATCAAGGTGTGATCTTGATAGCTCTGAGAATATTAATTTGGCGTCGGACTATCTCGTTGATCATCTTGAGAAAATTCAATATGGTATCAGAGGGAGGTTCAGTTGCTTGAGCAGTGATCAATGTGTGTTGTGTTATGTGCTTCTGAAAGCTTAGACCAGGTTTGTTGCAATGAAAGAGGGTTATGCAATAGGTCTAGGCATTGAACTCTTAACGCCAACTAACTTTAAGAAGTGGAAGTCGTGCATGAAGAGTTATCTTCTGGGCGAGGAGCTTTGGGAGGTCGTCGGTGGTGACGACCGGCAGGAAGTTACATCTGCGTTTGGGGCTACTGAGCAGGTGAGAGTCTGGAGGAAATCAAATATAAAAGCTGAGTTTACTCTCAAGCGGGTTGTTTCACCGGAGCTGTTTGATCACATCATCGGATGTGAGTCTGCTGCAGAGATTTGGACTTCCCTTGATGGGTTATTCAACAGGAAGAACGTAGCTAGGTTACAGTTGCTGGAGAATGAGTTGGCTATGACAACTCAAGGAGACCTGACCATCTCTAAGTGCTTTCTGAAGTTGAAGAGTCTGTGTGCTGAGTTATTAGCGCTTGATCCTGATGAACCCATCTCCCAGGCTAAGTTGAAAAGACACATAATACGCGGCTTGCGGAAGGAGTATGTGGCCTTTGTAACTTCTGTTCAAGGCTGGGAAACTCAGCCGTCTCTGTTGGAACTTGAGAGACTGCTTGCTTCGCAGGAAAGTTTGGCCAGATAGATGGTTGGTGTCACTATCTCTGAAGGAGGTAGTGGAATGCTCTTCACAGTCAAGAAGAAGAAGACATGGGAAGGGAAGAAGAAGAAGACCGTTGTTGAAGATAAGACTTCAACCTCTTATCAAGTAGAGAGGAGCGATGCTCCTAAGAAGGATTGGAAGAAGAATTTGAAGTGCTACAGATGTCATCAGCCGGGTCACTTCAAGCGTGACTGCAAGGTCAAGCTACAGCCTGGGCATGCTGCAGGCAAGGAGGAAGCTTGCTCTAGTACTGAGGAAGCTGGCTGGGGTGGAGCTTTCATGACGGGCACTTGTGTCCGTACTTTGTCCGTCATCGACTTTGAAGATGACTGTATCGTGGACTCTGGATGTGGTCATCACCTCACCGAAGACAAGTCGAAGTTCTCCTCGCTGCAAGCTTACTCAGGTAACGAAGCTATTATTACTGCTGATAATACTGTTCATGCAGTAAAGAAGGATGGGGTTGTGTCCTTGGGTAATGATAAGGGGTCACTCATGTTAAGGAGTGTGTATCATGTTCCGGGCATGAATAATAGCCTCTTCTTTGTGACCAATGCGGTGGATGCAGGTTACCACGTTCTATTTGGGCCAACAGAATTGAAGTTTCTTCACAACGTATCAGCGGTAAAGGCTGATGTTGCTCACGTTGGGAGAAGAGTAAATGACTTGTTTGTTCTTGCAACAAACTCTTATGTTGATCGGATGAGGGCAAACGATAGCGTTTCTATTTGGAATGAGAGGTTGGGGCATGTAGGGATGGATAAGCTAAATGCTATGACAAGCGGGAGCCTTGTGAAAGGCTTGCCTAAGCTATCATCCTTTGGCGACGGTCACGTTTGTGCAGGTTGTCAGTTCGGTAAGGCTCATCGCCTCCCGTTTGATAAATCTCAAACAATGAGCAAAACACCATTGGAGTGCATCCATGGTGATCTGATGGGGCCAACCACCACAGCTAGTCTTGCTGAGAGCAGATATATGCTTGTTCTGATTGATGATTACTCCAGATACACTTGGGTGTATTTTATGAAGGAGAAGTCATCAGCTTTCCAATTGTTTGTGGAGTTCAAGGAGCTGGTGGAGGGCCGGCTTGGCCTGCAGATCAAGAAGTTTAGATCAGACGATGGTGGTGAGTTTATCTCTTCCGAGTTCTCTAACTTCTGCAGTAAGCAAGACATCCAGAGGGAGCTTACTTGTGCTCATACTCCACAACAAAACGGAGTAGCGGAGCGGAAGATCCGTCATTTGACGGAGACTTGCAAGTGTTGGTTTCATGCTAAAGGCATTCCTAGGTCTTATTGGATAGAGGGGATGTCTTGTACTTCTTATGTCATCAATCGAATGCCTCTGAGTCTGATCAACATGAAGTCTCCTCATGAGATGGTGTTCAAGGAGAAGCCAAGCGTGGAATACCTTCAGGTGTTTGGATCAACTTGCTATGTGCATGTCCTGGATGCTTCAAGGACAAAGCTTGATGCAAAGGCAGGGAAACTTATCTTTGTAGACTATGATGAGCGGAAGAAGGGATGGAAGTGCATGGATCCTGTGACAAAGAAGTCTGTTGTATCAAGAGACGTGGTATTTGATGAGCTCGGTCCGGGTGGTGATCGTCTTGGCTGCTTGTCAAGGATGGATGATGTGACAGCTTGATGTAAAGAACGCCGTTCTTTACGGGGAGATTGACAAGGACATCTTCATGGATCAGCCGCTTGGATTTATCTCTAAAGTTCATCCGGACTATGTCTGCAAACTCAGGAAGGCTCTCTACGGGTTGAAGCAGGCTCCAAGAGCTTGGTATGAGGAGATAGCAGAATACCTCCAATTCTGCGGATATCTTGTTTCCAACTCGGATTCAAGCTTGTTCATCAAGAAGAAGGGGGAGCTTCAGGTCTTGGTCCTGCTGTATGTTGATGACATGATCATCACAGGGAATTTTGAGGAGGAGGTAGCTAGGCTCAGGGCTGAGCTAGCTATTAGCTTCGAGATGAAAGACTTGGGAGAGCTTCATCACTTTCTTGGTCTCGAAGTAGAGAGGAAGGAGAACAGGATATTCATTTGCCAGAAAGGATATGCGGATCGCATTGTGAACCGATTTGGCATGAGTGAAGGAAAGGTTTGCTCTACTACTCTGGATCAAGGGTTGAAGCTTCGACGAGATGAAAGAAGGATTCTTCCTGATCCTTTGGTGTTCAGAGCTCTAGTTGGGAGCTGGATCTACCTGACGATTACCAGACCAGACATTGCTTACGTTGTTGGTCGAAGAAGTCAGTTTATGACAGAGCCAAGGAAGTCTCATCTGGTGGCGGTAAAGAATATCTTGAAGTATGTCATAATTAATTCTGATAAGGGACTCCTTTATAGGAGGGACTCAGACTTCTCTTTGTTAGGATACACGAATGTTGATTATGGTGGTGACTCGGATGATCAAAGATCAACTCCAGGTTATGTGTTCACTTGTGGATCAGATAGTATCTTGTGGTGTAGCAAGAAACAAGACTCGGTGTCCGCCTCTACTACAGAAGCAGAGTATAAGGCTTCGGCCTTGTCTGCTCGAGAAGCCATCTGGCTGAGGATGCTAGTAGAGGACGTCCATGAGGAAGTGCAAGGTCCTACTCTACTCCGAGGAGACAATGAGAGTGCTCTCAAACTGGTGAACAATCCAGTTTGTCACGCAAGGACCAAGCATATAGAGATCGAGCATCACTTCATAAGGGAGAAGGTGTTGGAGGGATCTCTTATGGTCGAGCATGTTCGGAGTGAAGACAACCTTGCTGACATATTCACGAAACCACTGTCGAAGGGGTCATTTCAGCGGCTACGAGGTCTTCTGGACTTGATCGCCACTTCTCACTTCAAGGGGGAGTGTTGAATATCGTGAAGTGAAAGTGGAGGTTGATCAGGCAGTCCGGGCGGCCTGGGCGAACTGTCCATGCGGACTGGTGAAGCATCTTGGCGGTCTGGTATTGGCGGCCTGCTGTGGCATTCTAGAGGTAGCCGTGCGGACTGGTTGCAAGTTCGGCAGTTGGCTTCTGGCTTGGCTGCTGAGCGGTTTGGAGCCTTGTTTGGCGGGCTTGTTTGGTAGCTGGCGGACTGGGCTTTGTCCGCCGAGCTTGCGTCATATGTTGGCGGATTGCTGGACTTGGTCACACATCGTGACAAGTCCAGGGTGTTTGCTAGTCCGCAGTATCCGCAGTGTCCGCTGTTGACCGGGCAGATTGCCTGTTGGTCGTGGACACGTTGCGAGCTGGAGTGGTGTATGCAGTATCCGCAGAGTGTGCTTGTTGACCGGGCGATCTGTGCTTGTTGGTCGTGGACGTGTGTGCGGGCTGGTGCCGTGTCCGTGTATAGCGTGCAGACTGTTGCAGTGAGTGGGGTGTTGTTGTGTTCGCTTGTTGTGCAACTTGCGGACTGGTGCGGTGTCCGCTAGGGGTCGGACTGGTTTTTTGCCTTGGTGCTTGGTTTGGCTGGTGTCCGGCCATGTCCTTGCGGACTGGGCGGACTGGCTGTGCTAGCTGCGATCAGGGGGCGGTTAGCCTATCTCATAGGCGGTGGTCATACTCCAACCCGCTACTATAAATAGGTCTCACTGACACCTCATTTGTAAATAAGTGAACAGTAAGTTGGACTCAGATTAATTGCTGCGGACTTGGTTTTTCTATCCGCGCGGTTTGAGCAGGCTTAACTGGTTGTTTGCAGGTGGCACGACTAGTACTGTTGAGCCAGGAGTTTGGTTCTGACTTCGGTCAGATTCAGTGAAGTTTGCGGATTGCAATCGGCGGCTTACCCGTTTTCTCTCTGCCTCAATTTTCCAAGTTCAATAATCGGTCCGCCGGACTCGGCGGTTAGGCGGTCTGTTCTTCAGTTCGGCGACAGCTTGTAGCAGACAGTGAATAACGGCGTGTCTGCGCGACCTCGCGGTCTCAGCGGACTCCGTGTTCTATTTGTCATCTTACAGCAGCTCGGGCGGTCTCAGCGACTTTGGCGGACGGGGCGGTCTTGACGGTCTTCGATTCTGTCCGCTCGGATTGTTTTGTATCTTTACTGTTTTCCTTCGTGCACTGCGAAATCATGTCTCACTATGTATACCTCGCCCTGTAAAGAACTTAATAAAGATTTGATCTACTTGTCTTTTCTAGTTGCATCTGGTGTTTGAGCTTACTTTCCCAGTTTCCGCTTGATCAAGGTATGATCTTGATAGCTCTGAGAATATTAATTTGCCGTCGGACTATCTCGTTGATCATCTTGAGAAAATTCAACAGTCACTTTGTGCATAGTGCCAAAGGTTATGTCTATTTCCAATCTTCTCCCGCCCATACTCCCAATGATTGGGGACTATATGGGTTATGTTGTTGTATATTTTAATTTTGACACTTTCTTGATCTCGCAAGTTTGTCATGAAGCTTTCTGCCGTGAGCGAGGAACGTTTGACTCTAATACATATTCGTATGGTAGAGGGATCCCGCAGGTTATAAATCGCCACGGTTGTGCAAAGCTTGTTTGTGGTTCAAATTCATCCTTGCCTCCTCACTTCCAACCTTCAAATAGAGATGCAAATGAAACCAATCACAACACATGCTCTTACAACATTAACTATCTCCACTTACATAGTACATAATTATATAGGGCTATTTAGCAGAACCTCCCCACTAAGGCTCTGTTTGGGAGGACTTATTTTCACCGGTCAACCGGTTACGACCGCATGAACCGGATCATAATTAAGGTCTAATTCATGCGATCGTAACCACTTGACGGGTGAAAATAAGTCCTCCCAAACGGAGCCTAAGTTTGTGTAATTACAGCTTGCACCCTCTAACTTTTAAAATTACAAAAACCTCCCCTCAATCTTTATATTTCATAATAATCAAATACCCCCTTGGAGTAAATCTTCTGGGGATCTTTTTGTGTCTGAATGTTATGAAATATAAACATTGAATGAGTGTAATTGTATACCCAAAAATTATAGGGGTGCAAGCAGTAATTACACAAATTTCAGGGAAGGTAAATAACCCTAATTATATAGCAAAAACATTAATATTCATGCACTAAAATATAAATTTAACTTTATCCTTCCCCAAAAGGAAATATTATTATTTTTGTATTCTGAATTATAACAGCCCTCTGCACTTATCAGAAACCAGCATGCAAACATTGAATGAAAAAATACACTTACAATGAAGAAGATGCAGCTTAAAATCCAAGTAATTATATGAATGAAATATTTATTTTTCTTGTGTGATTTTTAAACCTAAAATAAAACAAACAATATTTTCATTTCAGCTAAAATTCATTACAACAAACCAAAAACAAGCAACTCCCACCAACCACTACAAAAACAAGCAACTCCCACCAACCACTACAAACACAGCCCACAAAAGTAAAAAACTTCTATCACATTCTCCAAAGGCTCAAATCATCTAACAATTACATGAACACCACAGCCATAAAAACATAAAAATCTAACACTCTGCAGGCAGAAGATAATAATAACATCAGACTGTTTCTGTTTTAGAGACATTTGTATGCCCTTCTTCCAAGTGATCCGCATTCTCGGTCTTCTCGGGTTTCAGGCTGGGGGGAATATAAGCAGCACAGACAGAATCAAGGTTCGGAATTTCTTTAGTGTCCTTGAAAGCAACCTCCAAAGGAGTATTCAAGAACGACCGATAGAAACGACTGTTGCACGCGTACGAAAAGACGAACGATATCACAATAAGAGGGATCATTAGAGGAGCGTAGACAAATTTCTTCAAACCCAAATACCCGAACATCAATACTTGAAAGATGATCAGAGCTGCCACGATCCTCGAATGCATGTGAGGCCACATGCGCCCGTAGCTCTCGAACGAAGGAACATAGACGTCCAGCGCCTGCAAATAAAAGATTTATCATTTTTTTTACTAGTTAGTTGGCACTACGCATTTATGGGTCCTAGATGACATAAAAGAAGAAATTTTTTTTGAGAATTTTCATACCAAATTTGTTTCTAATGACATGCCGACATCTCAATCAACATAGCATATATATTCATAAATCTTTTCCATTATTCATTTTCAATTGTTAAAACTCTTAAATATCTCATTTGTTATTAAGCATTGGAGCTAAAATTGTGTCTTTTTCCCATCATTTGATCATCTCATTTAAAACATCAAATTTCATTTAGTAAATCTAATTCACATGTAACTATGTAAAGAATCATTTCAATTATGTGAAAATGGAGACCTTTTATAACAACTACTCCTATCAAATAACATAAAATATACTTCTTTTTGGGTAACTTTTCACACCACATATGTTTCTAATGACTTCCAAACATCTCTAAGATCACTCACTATTATTCCATAATGTAGAAATCATGAATGATATAAAGAAGAAATTTAATTTGTTGTTTCAACAAACAAACTTATGCAATTATGTTTTTTAAGGACCATAGAAAATAAAGGATTAACTTAGATTTCAGAAACGATTTGTGTTCGAGACAATAATTTCGTTGGAGCGGTGGTAGTGTAAAACTTGTTGAAAAATGATCCAAGCCGTCCTACTTAATTGTTGTGACATTTTTACTTCCCTGTTTTTCCTTTCCCAGGCACTGCTGTGTCCTTGTTTCCTGCACTTTCTTAATTAAGTAGTTAGTAGTTATCTTTGTCTTAAGAGCTATATATATAATTGCCCAGTTTTGCTGTAATTGCAATGACCACATGAGTGAAATGAATGATCTCTCCTTCCCTCTCTTCACTCTCCCTTCGGTGACCTTGATTTAGTAAATGAGTGGTGGCGCTTTACTTGCATTTAAAACTTTTGTGGCCGTTTTTTCATCCAAATTTCATTTTCTTGGGTCTGGGCGTTCACGACCGCCAAGTGGCTGACGCTTCACCATATTGTGGGTGACGTTTTGGCCTAATTCATCGTTTTGAAAACGCTGACCGCATTTTTTTTGTAACCGCATTCACAAGGGTCGCTGCTCACCCAAACAAAGTGGCTGTGTAATTAGCATACCTGATTGCGAGCAATAAGCCACCCAAGGCCAAAGTATACAACGCCAAAGGGAATGATTATAGGGGATATGACTGAATAACAGAAGACTACTAGCATGATGAGCATGTCTTTTGGAACTCTAGTCGCAAAACCAAAGTCTCCAGGAGCCCAAGCAGCCTTCACTTCAGCTTCGGTTTTACACAGAAATTTCTTCTTCAGATGGAATATGATCAGAGGGACCAACCGTGAGAGCTCAAGCCCATACCCTACAAAGAATCTGCATAAACATAAAATCAAATCAAATATCAGATAGAACTAATTTATCTAAAAATTTGTTTGTTTCATTAAAAGAAGGCAGTTTTACTAGTATATTATCACGACAAACTTACACATTTATTGGTGTACCATCCAATTCTTTATTGGCACACTTCCAAATATCTATGCTAATTATTAACTACATCTAACTCTTAATATATTATACGCTCTCTAGTAACTTCTACTCCATGAGTTATATTAGTAAAAGATGCTTTAAGGAGGTTGTTATGTGCATGGACATAACCCAGGGAAGAGCAAGGACGACTCAGGAGGATGCTAGCTAGAGCAATACAGGATCAAGAACACGAGAGTTATCCTTTAAGTTCCAGTCTTTTATGCCGTTTTCTTCGAGTAACAATATTTTATTTCCCTGAAGTAAATGTCCGCATTATCCCTTGTTCTCTATATAAAATGTGTCTATGGAACCTTTCATTCTATGCTTTGTTCTAAGAAATACAGACGAGAAGTTGTTGCTTGGGAAGGATAGAACTTGGAGTATACCAGTAAATAAGAAAGTTTATGGTGGTATACTAGTAAAAAATTCAAACAAGAAAAGGTGAGGAACAACAGGATATAATCAAAATGCGCCAGCGGAGATCTAGCATAAATAAGGGCACAACGAACACATTTCACAAAGGATTCAGGGGCTAAAAGGTATGAGAATGACCAAAACTATGTCACTCTCAACAAATATGTTTAAAAAAGGGTCCTAGTCAGTAAATGAGATGTGCATTTTTTTTAATTCTGATGGATGTCTACTGTTTCATCCCCGCGTAGCAGCGCCCTATTTCTATAGAAAAAAATATATTGATTTTGAATGTTTCACGTAGATAGAGATATCTTACTGAAGGGCGACATATGTAACGAAAAAGGTGGCATTTTGAGGCAAGCTGTCGGCCAAAAGATTCACAGCTGCCTTTGGTTTATTGGCAATGGTCTTCATAGAGGTATAAAGAGTTCCTCCCACAGTAACTCCGAGGAAGACGTTGAACACGATAAAGTAGAAGTACTTTCCGGAAGCTGCCCTGATAACATGTCCCTGAGAAGGGATTCCTTCTGCCTTTGACAGAAACATAAGAAGAGCTGGAAGCAACGCCAAGAACACAATGAGAGCCACCTGAGGAAGATAGGCTTCCAAGACTGTCTTCACTGCTTTTATGTCAACAACTGACTTCAAGAATGGCAAGTATCTCTTCAAATTCTCCAGGGTGGTGAAAGCAGATACTGCTGCTATAGGAACCATGTAGAAAACTACTGTCAGAAACACGATGCCGTAGACAGCATACTGTCTTATCTGTCTCTCATACACTTTCTTAGTTAGATTTTCCCAAATCAACTGGCGTGGTTCGGGCGCTTCTGTCACCGTCCAAGTATCGACCATCTGAGCGTGAAGAGTCTGGGAGGCTGAAACTGCAGCTGGTCTATTGCTGAAGAAGACCAAAGCCGCATTTTGCTGTTTATCTTTATCGGCCTCTTTCTGTTCAATCTCTAATTTAGTGGCCAACTCATTTATTTTCTCATTACAGTGGTCAATGGTGTCGACCTTTGCGCCAATAAGACCAAGGAAGCCAATTCTGTTGGTGGGTCTGGTTCCCTCTGGTTTACTTGTGGTTTTCGATTCCGCGTACACAACTTCGGCATGAGCAAGTTTCTTTTTGTAGCCTTCGAGTTCTTCCCATATTTTATTTGCCTGAAGGAAAATAGCAACATGATCAGATTAAAGGAGCTTGCAGCAAGAATCCAGCTATCTAAAGGCTCTATTTGGGAGTGTGGTGTCGGTGGCTCAGGCAGAAAATTGAGCTCCAGTGAGAAATGGAGCTCAAAATGGAGTTTTTCGACTTTCCCGCCTCACAGGAGCTCCAAAATGGAGGTAAGCGTTAAACACTTGTATTTCTCTGGTGGTGTGAACAAAAAACGCCGTCGAAGCAAAAATGGCGTACCAAACAGAGCCTAAATCAAAACAAAAACAAAAGCAATGGTAAGCACCTGTTTGTTGTCGGTGATCACCATCGACTTACAGAAGGAATCAGGATGGAGAGCTTTGAAATATGAGTCAACCTGCTCTTTCTTGCTCTGACCTTGAGGATCTGTAGGGATATCCCTGACCAAAACTGCATAATCCTCCGGTCTCACTGCTGGACTTGATCTAGCAGTTGCCCTTAGATCAGAGACATGCTTGTAGGCTTGCCACAGCACGTAAAAAGTTACAAAGGAGACCCAGTAGTTTGCTAGCAGAAATGCCCACAACCTCGAACTTCCGGCCTGAAGGGAGTTCAGTGAAACAAGGAACAGTAGTAAGAGAATCGTAGGAAGCAGATATTCCAATGAAAAATCCTAAAAGATTACTGCTCTTATCCAGGAAATTGTGATGCATCCTTCCCAATGCAAGATTGTGGCTACTGTGGGTTGAGCCATAACATTGCACGCACGCGGGCACTAACCTAGCCCGTGCGCAATGGATGTGCTACAAAGTAACTACCACACGCCGACACGCGCACAAGTCATGAAGGTCTTGCCCATGCGACTTTATCAAGAATGCAATCTACTTGGGAAAAACAGGACTGTCTAAAATGTAAGACAACTGAGTGGTAAGTTTTACAATAAATTCTTCTGCTTTAAGTTTAAATAACTGGCCTGCGAGTATATTCAACCTATCTAGAAATTGAACTAACATAATTGCATCTCCGATTTTTAGTATGTTGATATGATGTTGTTTTCACAGTAACACGGCGCAATCGACACAAATTTTATCACTCATGATCTACTTCAACTTTTAAAAAACAGGCATATTGGAATATTTGAGCTATCTATGAATTGAACTAACATAACTCTCTCCAATTTTGAGTATGGTGATGGACATGAAAAAACTTACATGAACATTTCCCATTGCCAATTTGTCAAGATTGTTGAAGGTGGCATTGCTGTTGGTATCAAAGGCGGTCTTAAAACTATTATCAGTTGCAGCAATTGGTAGAAGAACCGGCAGTAATATGATGCCCGACATAACAAATATTCCCAGAACTGCACCGCACGAAGATTTAAGTTATATAAGGAACGGACAACAGATAAGGTAAAACCATGTTTTATGATGTAATATCAATAGGAAATAGCAGTTTCAGATATATTTTTATCCTTCTAAATATAAGATGTAGTCTTAGGTCCTTCCCAATCCCACAGACTCCTTGAAAAAATAGCTAAAAAGATACCGGCTTTGTATTACAGACCAGCTCAAAATGCAAACTTTTATACATATTAGCCATTGAAAAATGATTTATACCAATAATATACCCAATTTTCATGTAAAATTATCATAATTATTAATATCATACCAGCTAAAATGACAGACTCGATCTTTTTTTACAATTTTCTCATCAATTAGAGTTATGCTTACATTTTTCTCATCAATTAGAGTTATTTTATTTCTGGAAGTTTATAGCAAGGCACCTGATTTTGATATCATATGCCCGAACCTCAATTACCAGTTAAAAATACACATTAAATGTAGATTCATGGTATAATACTTTAATGATTCTAACTTTTTTAATCTCTCCAAAGCCTCATTGTTTTTATTTTTTTTACCTCTCCAAAGCATAATTCTAATACTGTTCCATCATACATATCTTTCATACATTAAACACAAGCCTTTCAGTTATAGACAGGCGTTTGACAAATCTTTCAATTTTAATTAATAATAAAATCAACTGTCAGGTAAATCAATAATATTCTCATCCCTCAATAGTCCATATCTGCAAAAAATCATATGAAGACCATTTGTTTACTCCTTAAACTTCTTTATTAATTGTGTTAGCGCAGTAATCAGATTTATAGAGGATCTTCATGTCCAAAAAAAGAATCAAGCAGAATCCCCAAAGATATATCTTTACATCACCCCACATCAACACCCCAGCAAGCTCTCACTCATACAAATCATACTTAAATTTCATAACTAGTTTCCTGATTTGAATCCCTTAGTTAGGTTTTCTTCAGCTCAGTTTGAAAAACGTTTTCAATGCATAGTGAAGTAGAAGTACAGAAAGATATTTATTAGCAATCATTAAGTTAAAACTTTACTTATTAGAATATGGAAAGAGATTAGAAAGAGCAACTGTTTCTTAATTGCCTCCAACAGAACCACTGGTACAGCTCAGAGCTTTCTAGGATATGTAAAACTAATTTCCATATACATTGAAAATGACAAAAGAAAGAGAAAAAAAACCCAATGAATGTTGGACGGTCAGCATGAACCAAAAATAGGCATGCTCGATTAGTCCCACACCGCCTACCCAGACGGTCCTCTCGTACTTATATTAGCCCCGCCCCTCCAATCCTTGACCCGGGTTTTGGAGTGGAAAAAAGGGTGCGGAGGTTCAACATGGTATCAGAGCACTTTGGTTAAGATCAATGGCAACCTAAATTGACTTTACAATGTCGACTTCATCAATACCAGTATTCGATGGAGAACTATACGAATACTGGGCAGTGCAGATGAAGACAATCTTTATATCACAAGGACTATGAGATCTTGTAGAGACAGAAGTTACAACATCTAAACCATCAACTTCAGAAGCTATTTCAAAAGAAGATGCAAAAAAAATACAGAAAGATGCAAAGACCCTTGTGCTCATACAACAAGGTGTCAGCAACATAATCTTTCCCAGGATAATGGCCGCCAAACCTGCACATGGAGCCTGGGAGATACTAAAAACTGAGTACAAAGGGTCTCCACAGGTAATCTCTATTAAGTTACAAACATAATGGAAGAACTTTGATACACTTCAAATGAAAGAAGGAGAAAAGGTACAAGATTTTCTTGCTAGAGCCACTACTACCATAAATTAAATTAGACATTTGGGAGACACTATAGAGGATAATCGTATAGTGCCTAAGCTATTGAGAAGCTTAACACCCACGTTCAATCATATAGTGGCTGCTATAGAAGAATCTAAAGACATTACCACTTTAAGTATTCCAGAGTTACTAGGCTCACTACAAACACATGAGGATAGACTACAAATTCAGTCTTCACATGTAAGTCAATCCTTGCAATCTAATGCCCTCATTACCAAACAAGAGAAACATAAGCATGAGGTTTTAGCCTTTACCAAACAACAATCATTCCATAATGGAACAAATAGATGGAAAGGAAAAACTAAAAACCCTAATGCTATTGGATCTGGATACAACAAGAAAAAAGGCATAATATGCAACTTGTGCAAAAGAACAAATCATGAAGCAAGTGAGTGTTTCTTCAAGTGCAAAAGATGCAAGAGACCAACACATTTAGAAAAAGACCGTTGGTTTAAAGAAAAACAAGATGTTAAGAATGCTGAAGCAGAAAAAGAAACCATGTTTTATGTTAATGACATTAACGATCCGCATTCCAACACTTGGTATATAGATAGTGGATGCTCAAGCCATATAACAGGCAACAAAGATCTGTTTATCTATCGGGATGAAAGTGCAGTTTCTGAAGTTATATTAGGAGATGGAAAACTCCAACAAATTAAAGGAATTGGCACAATCAAAGTCAAAACTGAGAGGAATCAGATCAAGTACATATATGATGTTAGCTATGTCCCAACATTAGCAACAAATCTTCTAAGTATAGGACAACTATTACAAAAAGGATATCAGGTGTTGTTTACAATGAACTCATGTAACATAGTAAACACTAAAGGGCAACTGCTCAGTTCGGTTATTATGTCAAGCAATAGAATGTTTCAACTCACATTGCTACCAGTTCAGGAAATAGCACTAACAAGCACAAAAATACAGTCCACCAACACTAGATTGTGGCACCAAAGATTTGGCCACTTTAATTATCATGACTTAAGAGAACTGAAAAACTATCAGTTAGTTGATGGACTACCAGATATTATACTAGAAAAGCAAGTATGTGAAAGTTGTGCAGAAGGAAAAAAACCATAGGTTACCATTTCCAAAGGCAACTTACAAAAGAAGTCTGCAACCATTAGACTTGATACATGGTGATCTATGGGGACCTTCACAATCACCAAATTAGAGGGTTTCAATCAGTAATAAGAAATGTTACTTATTTTTTAGGGCAAAGCGTCTATTACTAGAAAACAACAATTGATGATTGTAGTAGATACATGTGGATTTGGAAAAAAAAGAAGCAACTTCTTATCAAACAAAGATGAAACTTTTCAGAGAAAACCTAGAAAGGGGGAAATAAAATTGGAGACAATCACCTCACAAAGCCACTCAATCAGTAATAGATACATGTGAATTTACTTCAGGGATGGAGTTAGGCCTTTCCGTCAAACAAAGATGAAGCTTTTCGAGGTGCGCCGCTTCAGAAGGGAGAGATTTCCAGTATTTTAAAGCATTAGTTGAATCCGTTTTGTTTACAGCGTTTTTTGGCCTCACCAAGGCAAGAGCACTTGCTTGGTCAACAACAATATTTTTTTATTATTTTAAAGGTCACTACTACCATAAATCATTAGTTGAAACAAAAATAAAGACACAACGACTGATCACATCTTGTTTTTCTTTAAACCAACCGTCATTTTCTAAATATGTTGGTCTCTTACATCTTTTGCACTTGAAGAAACACTCACTTGCTTCATGATTTGTTCTTTTGCACAAGTTTCATATTATGCCTTTTTTCTTGTTGTATCCAGATCCAATAGCATTAGGGTTTTTAGTTTTTCCTTTTCATCTATTTGTTCCATTATAGAATGATTGTTGTTTGGTAAAGGCTAAAACCTCATGCTTATGTTTCTCTTGTTTGGTAATGAGGGCATTAGATTACAAGGCTTGACTTACATGTGAAGACTGAATTTGTAGTCTATCCTCATGTGTTTGTAGTGAGCCTAGTAACTCTGAAATACTTAAAGTGGTAATGTCTTTAGATTCTTCTATAGCAGCCACTATATGATTGAACGTGGGTGTTAAGCTTCTCAATAGCTTAGGCACTATACGATTATCCTCTATAGTGTCTCTCAAATGTCTAATTTGATTTATGGTAGTAGTGGCTCTAGCAAGAAAATCTTGTACCTTTTCTCCTTCTTTCATTTGAAGCGTATCAAAGTTCTTCCAATATGTTTGTAACTTAATAGAGATTACCTGTGGAGACCCTTTGTACTCAGTTTTAAGTATCTCCCAGGCTCCATGTGCAGATTTGGCAGCCATTATCCTGGGAAAGATTATGTTGCTGACACCTTGTTGTATGAGCACAAGGGCCTTTGCGTCTTTCTGTATTTTTTCTGCATCTTCTTTTGAAATAGCTTCTGAAGTTGATGGTTTAGATGTTGTAACTTCTGTCTCTACAAGATCCCATAGTCCTTGCGATATAAAGATTGTCTTCATCTGCACTGCCCAGTATTCGTATAGTTTTCCATCAAATACTGGTATTGATGAAGTCGACATTGTAAAGCCAATTTTGGTTGTCATTGATCTTAACCAAAATGCTCTGATACCAACTGTAGAGGATGATTTTGCGGTATCAATCAAAGATGAAGCTTAACACCCACGTTCATTCTTTTCGACCATACGAAGCTTATATTTTGTAATAGAAAGTATTCTTTTGATACCAACTATGCTAATAAGCTCAAATTTGCCTCAAGAGTAAGTTAGACAGAGGTAAGTTAGACAAAAAAGTGAAAAATGCATTTTTGTTGGGTACAGTGGGGAATCCAAAGCTTACAGACTTTACCAACCAGAACAGAAAAGGCTCATTATATCCAGGGATGTCTTGTTTGACGAAGATAAGCGCTGAAATTGGGGTTTAGATCAGGGAGAACTAGCTTATTTTCAACTGTTGAAAATAATGAAAAATATTGTTGTTTTTTAAGCATAAACACTTGACTTCTATATATACTAAAAAGACAGACACTGTTCGCATCTTTTAGGTTAGGGCACGTCTCTTCCTTCTGAAGCGGCGCACCTTTATGCTGACGCCTTCTTCTTCTTTGCTTTGCCGATCAGGCCATGACAGCCACCGTTTCACCTTTTACTTTTTTAATTTGCACTTCTTTATTCTGTACGGAAAAGCCTCTTGAGCTTACTTCATCCCTACTTAGCTCAACACCCCCTCTTAAGCTTGAGAGGTTTATAACTCCGATCATCATTCAGAGAAATTCAAAACGTGGCTCGGCAGTGGCTTTGTGAGTACATCTGCAAGTTGATCTTCAGTAGATAAGAGCTCCAATTTTATTTCCCCCTTTTCTAGGTTTTCTCTGATGTGATGATATTTTATTGCGATATGTTTGCTTCGATTGTGAAATACTGGGTTCTTAGCTAATGCTATAGCTGAAGAACTATCAGAGTAAATCACGGTTGCTTCTCTTTTTTTCGAAAAAAATTCTTCGAGTAGTGTTCTTAACCAAATAGCTTCACTGGTTGCTTTGCTTAAGGCCATGTACTCAGCTTCAGCTGAGCTAAGCGCTACAGACTGTTGTTTTCTGGAAGTCCAACTGATGACGCTTTGCCCTATGAAAAATAAGTAACCACTTACACTTCTTCTGTCTTCAAAACTTCTTCCCCAATCTGAGTCAGTGAAACCCTCTAATTTGTTGTCTTCTTGCTTTCTGTAGATTAGGTCATGTGTTTTTGTACCTTGAACATATCGTAGAATCCTTTTGGCTGCTTCATAGTGAGTGATGCTTGGATTGTTCATATATCTGGAAACACTGTTGACTGCAAATTCTATATCTGGTCGTGAGTTGGTCAAATAAATTAAAGATCCAACTAGACTTCTATATAAAGTCTCATCTGCTCTCTTTTCTTCGGGTGTAGATGGGGCTAATAGTTGTGACAGTGACATAGGAATATGGACTGGATTGCAAGCTTCCATTCCAAATTTTCTTATTAAGTCACATACATATTTTTCTTGAGAAATTGTTATGCAGTTAGTACTCTGTCTAATTTGTAGGCCAAGAAAATATTTTAACAGACCCATGTCTGTCATCTCATATTTTTCTTTCATATCAGCTCTAAATTTTTCTATGAGTTCTGAGTTATTTCATGTAACAATCAAATCATCAACATATACACATACAAACACTGTGTTTTGTTTTTCCCTTTTAATGTAAAGTGATGAATCATTGTCACTTTTCCTGAAATTGGTGGATACTAAATAATTGTCTAAGGTGGCATTCCAGGCTCGTGGTGCCTGCTTTAGACCATACAGTGCCTTGTGAAGTTTATATACATTGTGCTCTTTTCCTTTAACTTCATAACCTTTTGGTTGCTCAACATAGATATCTTCTTCAATTGTACCATTCAAAAAGCCCGATTTTACATCTAGCTGAAACACTGAGTAATTATAGTGAGTTGCATAGGCTAGAATGGATCGTATAGTTTCCATTCGGGCTACTGGAGCATATGTTTCATTAAAGTCTATTCCAGGTATTTGGGAATAACCCTTGGCTACTATACTTGCTTTGTATTTTAATATTGAACCATCTTCTTTCTCTTTTATTTTAAAAATCCATTTTAAGTCTATTGTTTCTGTATTTGGAGGCTTTGTAACTAGACTACATGTTTTCTTCTTTTCGACCATACTGATCTCTTCATCCATGGCTCTTCTCCATTCTGGCATTGTAGCTGCTTCTTCATAAGTGACAGGGCTGGTTAAATTAAAAGCTAGATTGCTTTGTGAATAGATGTCTTCTAATCTTCTGAATTTTCTTGGAGGTGATGATGATTCAGGGCTCTGTTGTAAATATACTGAGGGTACTGCGGATTGAGGTGTTTGTGGATGATAACTATCTGATTGTTCTAACAGATCTGGAGTAGATTCAACCATCAGATCATCTCTGAGTTGGAAGGAATCACCCAGGTCTAGTGATTGTCCCTGATCTGAACCCCAATTCCAGCACTTATCTTCATCAAACAAGACATCCCTGGATATAATGAGCCTTTTCTGTTCTGGTTGGTAAAGTCTGTAAGCTTTGGATTCCCCACTGTACCCAACAAAAATGCATTTTTCACTCTTTGTGTCTAACTTACCTCTGTCTTCTTTTTGTATTAGTGCATAGCTTTAACACCCAAAAATTCTGAGGTGGTTTATGGTAGGAATTCTTTTAAATAAAACTTGATAAGTTGTTTGTTTTATCAAGGCTCTTGTTGGAGATCTATTCAAGATATAGACTGTTGTATTTGCTGCTTCAGCCCAATACTCTCGAGGCAAATTTGAGCTTATTAGCATAGTTCTTACCATTTATATTATTGTTCTATTCCTCCTTTCCACCACTCCATTTTTTGTGGGATTCTACTAGCAGTTAACTCTCTCCTTATACCTTGCTGGTTGCAGAAGGTATTGAATTCAGATGAGGTGAACTCTCCCCCTCTATCTGTTCTCAATGTCTTAATGGATCTCTCTAGTTGTTTTTCAACTAATGCTTTAAAATACTGGAAATGTCGAAAAGCTTCATCTTTGTTTGATAAGAAGTAAATCCACATGTATCTATTACAATCATCAACTAGTAATAAAAATATTTCTTATTACTGATTGAAGGTGATTGTGAAGGTCCCCATAGATCACCATGTATCAAGTCTAATGGTTGCAGACTTTTTTTGTAAGTTGCCTTTGGAAATGGTAACCTATGGTTTTTTTCCTTCTGCACAACTTTCACATACTTGATTTTCTAGTATAATATCTGGTAGTCCATCAACTAACTGATAGTTTTTCAGTTCTCCTAAGTCATGATAATTAAAGTGGCCAAATCTTTGGTGCCACAATCTAGTGTTGGTGGACTGTATTTTTGTGCTTGTTAGTGCTATTTCCTGAACTGGTAGCAATGTGAGTGGAAACACTCTATTGCTTGACATAATAACCGAACTGAGCAGTTGCCCTTTAGTGTTTACTATGTTACATGAGTTCATTGTAAACAACACCTGATATCCTTTTTATAATAGTTGTCCTATACTTAGAAGATTTGTTGCTAATGTTGGGACATAGCTAACATCATATATGTACTTGATCTGATTCCTCTCAGTTTTGACTTTGATTGTGCCAATTCCTTTAATTTGTTGGAGTTTTCCATCTCCTAATATAACTTCAGAAACTGCACTTTCATCCAGATAGATAAACAGATCTTTGTTGCCTGTTATATGGCTTGAGCATCCACTATCTATATACCAAGTGTTGGAATGCGGATCGTTAATGTCATTAACATAAAACATGGTTTCTTTTTCTGCTTCAGCATTCTTAACATCTTGTTTTTCTTTAAACCAACAGTCTTTTTCTAAATGTGTTGGTCTCTTGCATCTTTTGCACTTGAAGAAACACTCACTTGTTTCATGATTTGTTCTTTTGCACAAGTTGCATATTATGCCTTTTTTCTTGTTGTATCCAGATCCAATAGCATTAGGGTTTTTAGTTTTTCCTTTCTATCTATTTGTTCTATTATGGAATGATTGTTGTTTGGTAAAGGCTAAAACCTCATGCTTATGTTTCTCTTGTTTGGTAATGAGGGCATTAGATTGCAAGGATTGACTTACATGTGAAGACTGAATTTGTAGTCTATCCTCATGTGTTTGTAGTGAGCCTAGTAACTCTGGAATACTTAAAGTGGTAATGTCTTTAGATTCTTCTATAGCAGCCACTATATGATTGAACGTTGGTGTTAAGCTTCTCAATAGCTTAGACACTATACGATTATCCTCTATAATGTCTCCCAAATGTCTAATTTGATTTATGGTAGTAGTGGCTCTAGCAAGAAAATCGTGTTGATGGACTACCAGACATTTGGCACCAAAGTGGGAATTCACAGTCCACCAACACTAGATTGTGGCCACCAAAGATTTGGTCACCTTAATTATTATGACTTAAGAGAACTGAAAAACTATCAGTTAGTTGATGGACTACCGGACATTATACTAGAAAAACAAGTATGTGAAAGTTGTGCAGAAGGAAAAAACCATAGGTTACCATTTCCAAAGGCAACTTACAAAAGAAGTCTGCAACCATTAGACTTGATACATGGTGATCTATGGGGACCTTCCCAATCACCTTCAATCAGTAATAAAAAAATACTTTCTATTACTAGTTGATGATTGTAGTAGATACATGTGGATTTACTTCTTATCAAACAAAGATGAAGTTTTTCGACATTTCCAGTATTTTGAAGCATTAGTTGAAAAACAACTAGAGAGATCCATTAAGACATTGAGAACAGATAGAGGGGGAGAGTTCACCTCATCTGAATTCAATACCTTCTGCAACCAACAAGATATAAGGAGAGAGTTAACTGCTAGTAGAACCCCACAACAAAATGGAGTGGTGGAAAGGAGGAATAGAATAATAATAGAAATGGTAAGAACTATGCTAATAAGCTCAAATTTGCCTCGAGAGTATTGGGCTGAAGCAGCAAATACAACAGTTTATATCTTGAATAGATCTCCAACAAGAGCCTTGATAAAACAAAACCTTATCAGGTCTTATTTAAAAGAATTCCTACCATAAACCACCTCAGAATTTTTGGGTGTCAAAGCTATGCACTAATACAAAAAGAAGACATAGGTAAGTTAGACAAAAAGAGTGAAAAATGCATTTTTGTTGGGTACAGTGGAGAATCCAAAGCTTACAGACTTTACCAATCAGAACAAAAAAGGCTCATTATATCCAGGGATGTCTTGTTTGATGAAGATAAGTGTTGGAATTGGGTTCAGATCATGGACAATCACTAGACCTGGGTGATTCCTTCCAACTCAGATCTGATCTGATGGTTGAATCTACTCCAGACCTGTCAGAACAATCAATCAGATAGTTATCATCCACAAACACCTCAATCCGCAGTACCCTCAGTACATTTACAACAGAGCTCTGAATCATCATCACCTCCAAGAAAATTCAGAAGATTAGAAGACATCTATTCACAAAGCAATCTAGCTTTTAATTTAACCAGCCCTGTCACTTATGAAGAAGCAGCTACAATACCAGAATGGAGAAAAACCATGGATGAAGAGATCAGTATGGTCGAAAAGAATGAAACATGGAGTCTAGTTACAAAGCCTCCAAATACAGAAACAATAAGCTTAAAATGGATTTTTAAAATAAAAGAAAAAGAAGATGGTTCAATATTAAAATACAAAACAAGGATAGTAGCCAAGGGTTATTCCAAAATACCTGGAATAGACTTTAATGAAACATATGCTCCAGTAGCCCGAATGGAAACTATACGATCCATTCTAGCCTATGAAACTCACTATAATTACCCAGTGTTTCAGCTAGATGTAAAATCCGCCTTTTTGAATGGTACAATTGAACAAGATATCTATGTGGTTATGAAGTTAAAGGAAAAGAGCACAAAGTATATAAACTTCACAAGGCAATGTATGGTCTAAAGCAGGCACCACGAGCCTGAAATGTCACCTTAGACAATTATTTAGTGGACCAATTTCAGGAAAAGTGTCAATGATTCATCACTTTACATTAAAAGGGAAAAACAAAACACAGTGTTTGTATGTGTATATGTTGATGATTTGATTGTTACAGGAAATAACACAGAACTCATAGAAAAATTTAGAGCTGATATGAAAGAAAAATATGATGTTGAAACCAAAAACTTGGTCTCTGTGGAGTTCGGGATCCCAAAAGAGGGGTGACCTCACACCTACTACACTTTGGGGAACGTCACGGACCAAAGACTTGGGAAACTAGGAACAGACCCTCGGCTCCAGCGCGGAGGTCCCACCACACACCCGGAAGGCTACCTGAGCTCTTCCCCTCCCTTACCAAAGGGCTAGGCTGGGCGCCTTGAAGAGCTCTCTCTACTCTACCAAGAAGAAGCTAAGGGAGGAGGAAGCTAGAAAAGTTCTTCTCCAAAGGCACCCAAGGGGGTCTATTTATAGTTTTCCAAAACCCATGAACCAAAATGACCAAAATACCCTTACGCCCAATATGCCTTGGGCCAATAGAAAACAGCCACGCCGGGGGGTAAAGAGGTAATCCCCCCCCCCCCCCCCGAGGGCAAGATGGTAAAACCACAGGGTCCACAAGGGTCTAGGGGGCGGAGGGCGAACCCTCCCCGGACTAGCCTCCTGGGGCGAGAAGGCTGGCCGCCCAGTCTCGCCCCGCGAGCTCGCCGCCTGGGGCGAGAGGGCTGGCCGCCCGGTCTCGCCCCGCGAGCTCGCCGCCTGGGGCGAGAGGGCTGGCCGCCCGGTCTCGCCCCGCGAGCTCGCCGCCTGGGGCGAGAGGGCTGGCCGCCGGTCTCGCCCCGCGAGCTCGCCGCCTGGGGCGAGAGGGCTGGCCGCCGGTCTCGCCCCGCGAGCTCGCCGCCTGGGGCGAGAGGGCTGGCCGCCCGATCTCGCCCCGTGAGCTCGCCGCCTGGGGCGAGAGGGTTGGCCGCCCGGTCTCGCCCCGCGAGCTCGCCGCCTGGGGCGAGAGGGCTGGCCGCCCGGTCTCGCCCCTGCTCGCGGCCAGGGTGCCGGGGGCGGGATCCTGGTCTACAGTCAGTCCCGCCATCCCACCTCGCACCTAGCACGCCAGGGGGGGTGCCGACCATCTTGCCGCACCCGCCCCTCTAGAGGGCCCGGGGGAAGATGTTGATTTTTCCTCCCCCTATTAGTATGTTTTCAAGTCAGAGCCAAAATTGCCACCGAGAGTACAAAATCTCCAAAAAGCTTAAAAACGCGTCTGCCTTGTTTAGGGCCCACTATTCGCGAATACGGGGTTGTACATATGAGATGACAGACATGAGTCTGTTAAAATATTTTCTTGGCCTACAAATTAGACAGAGTACTAACTGCATAACAATTTCTCAAGAAAAATTTGTATGTGACTTAATAAGAAAATTTGGAATGGAAGCTTGCAATCCAGTCCATATTCCTATGTCACCGTCACAACTATTAGCCTCATCTACACCCGAAAAAAGAGAGCAGATGAGACTTTATATAGAAGTCTAGTTGGATCATTATTTTATTTGACCAACTCACGACCAGATATAGAATTTGCAGTCAACAGTGTTTCCAGATATATGAACAATCCAAGCATCACTCACTATGAAGCAACCAAAAGGATTCTACGATATGTTCAAGGTACAAAAACACATGGCCTAATCTACAGAAAGCAAGAAGACAACAAATTAGAGGGTTTCACTGACTCAGATTGGGGAAGAAGTTTTGAAGTTACTTATTTTTCATAGGGCAAAGAAGTGTAAGTGGTTACTTATTTTTCATAGCTCTGGCAAAGCGTCATCAGTTGGACAGTTTTCCAGTGTTTGGGTAAAACAACAGTCTCGGTAGGCCGTCGCTCGGAATCGCCGGAGGAAACCTCTCAGCTGAAGCTGAGTACATGGCCTTAAGCAAAGCAACCAGCTGAAGCTGGAATAGAGATTTGAGCTTAAGAAGGCTACTCGAAGAAATTTTTTCGGAAAAAAGAGAAGCAACCGTGATTTACTCTGATAGTTCTTCAGCTATAGCATTAGCTAAGAACCCAGTATTTCACAATCGAAGCAAACATATCGCAATAAAATATCATCACATCAGAGAAAACCTAGAAAAGGGGGAAATAAAATTGGAGCACTTATCTACTGAAGATCAGCTTGCAGATCTACTCACAAAGCCACTGCCGAAGCCACGTTTTGAATTTCTCCGAATGATGATCGGAGTTATAGACCTCTCAAGCTTAAGAGGGGGTGTTGAGCTAAGCAGGGATGGAGTAAGCTCAAGAGGCCTTTCCGTACAGAATAAAGAAGTGCAAATTAAAAAAGTAAAAGGTGAAACGGTGGCTGCCATGGCCTGATCGCGTCAGCATGAAGGTGCGCCGCTTCAGAAGGGAGAGACGTGCCCTAACCTAAAAGATGCGAACAGTGTCTGTCTTTTTAGTATATATAGAAGTCAAGTGTTTATGCTTAAAAAACAACAATATTTTTCATTATTTTCAGCAGTAATACAAAAAGAAGACAGAGGTAAGTTAGAAGGCTCATTATATCCAGGGATGTCTTGTTTGATGAAGATAAGTGCTGGAATTGGGGTTCAGATCGGGGACAATCACTAGACCCAACAATAATGAACCAAAAATAGGCATGCTCGATTAGTCCCACACCGCCTACCCAGACGGTCCTCTCGTACTTATATTAGCCCCGCCCCTCCAATCCTTGACCCGGGTTTTGGAGTGGAAAAAAGCGTGCGGAGGTTCAACAATGAAGGCAAGAAGTGGTGATGGTAGAGGGTACCTAGACAATTAAAATTCCATGATTTCAAAAGTTATTAAACTAAAGAGACCGTTAAGAAAAGAAGGCTGTACAAAAGGTACACTAATGGGGACTTTAAAGAGGCAGGAAAAGGGAGTTTCCTCTTTTTATTTTCAAAATCCTGCCACGAATGAAGTGGTATTAATTATATTCCTCTTAAGTGAAACCGACGTCCTTAATCTATATCTAGATATAAAAATTCCTTAATGTGGCTATTAAATGGCTGTCCTAGATCACACACTACTCTTCTGCCATTAGAGATAACACACAGAACCGTTCAGATTCTGTGAGCTCAATGTGAGAAAATGTATGAAAAAAAGGCATAAAAAGGGAAACAAACATGTACATATACTTGCATACATAAAGTAAATATCTAAGTCAAAAAAAGTTAAAGCAGAGATTTATGCAAATAACAGCATCAAAAAAGAAAAAGAAGAACCAAATCCGACTTTAATGTTAAAACTGTAAATTAGCTGTATTTCAGTTTCACTTTAATGTTAAAATTGTAAATTAGCTGTATTTCAGTTTTCATCTGGGTTTTTGTCAATTTGCACCTCGGAATTTTGGCACTTTAAACCTTAAATCTTTAAAATTTACACTTTTCACTCTCAATTACTTATTTCTGCCACTTTGCACTCTCAGGACTAAATTTCATGGGTATTTATGTTCGGGACTTACCAAAAATAAGGGTATTTAGATCCAAAATGAACATTTTTTAGTGCTGTCGGGACCTAAATACCCTTGAAATTTTGTGCTGGGGGGACGCCAAGTGCCAATGTTAAAGATGCAAAGTGCCAAAACCGCCTATTTTAGGGGTTCAGTCTGTATCCAACTCATCTAAAAGACTAAATCAAAGGCCAATCTTCTAATTCAGCAATTCAACCAGGCAGAACATATAAAAATCAAGCACAAAACCAAAGCAGATCAGAAGTCGGGATAAGGAATGGCAAACCGGAGCTGAGGAAGATCAAGTAGACGGCGGTATCCACGCCGGCGGCAGCAACGATGTCAGCCTCGGAGGCCTCGAAGGCCGCCCGAATCCACGCTAAAGGGCTCCTCGACAACGGACCGCCCTCCAAGGGGTCAAGCCCTCTCAAAATCCTGCTCGGGAAGTACACCACATGGTTCCCCGGCTTCCTCGATAGCCATGTCATCAAATATCGAACGATGTGACGTCAAGAAGGAACTGAACTGCTGCTGACTAATGTCCACTGCATGAAGGAAGTGGCTCTGCGGCTTCCTCGATAGCCATGAGTAAAAACCAGCCCCTAATAATAAAAGTATAAGTATAGCCCCTTTTTAAAGCTTCCCAAGCATTACCAGCCGGATTTAGGGTATTTCCGCCCCGATATACTTTTTGGAAAAAAGATAGTCACGCAAAACGAGGCTGGCGAAAACGTCAGATGAATTGGACAGCAAATGAAATCTAGTTCATCTCAGTGTCTATTCTTTCTGCTCCTCCATAACTAAGCAAAACATTAAAACATAATTTTTCAGCTGTATACGAAATGCTTCTCTGGGACATGTGATCGTGTCCCAAATTTTTACAAATACCACACTTTTTATTACTGCGTTCAGTGCTCATCCATTGTATTATGTTATTGTGACTGGAGCAATAATAAGTCTAAGGATGGAATAGCATGGACTGCCACTGTACGGCTCTGATACCAACGACTCATGTGAACTTGCAAGTGGTGAGAGGGACAGTTTATATAGCAGGATGGTAGGAGATTTATCTGGCCTACATAAAAAACATTGGAAGGGGGCTGCCGGAATGGGAATAGCCAGAAAATAGTGAGGGGCAGATTAGAGAAGGGAGTTTAGGTGAGGGTAAATAAAACTAGGGTGTAACGTGTGGGTGAGTAAAGATGACGGCAAACGCTGGATTGATGTGGGGACGACTGTGAGGTGAAAGTACTTTACTGCCCTTTGGAGTAACGGTCATATTTGTGATTTTCATTTGGAATTGATGTGGGGACGAGTGTGAGGTGAAGGGTTTTTGGCACTTTGCACCTGCGAAAGTGCAATTTTTGGCATTTTGCATCTTGAAAGTTTTAATATGACACTTTGCATCCCCGAAACTTCAATCTTTGGCACTTTGCACCCCCAAACATTTAAATGAGAGATAATTTCGTCCAGATCTCATCAAAAGTGCTTATTTTTGCACTTTGCACCCTTAAATTTTCGGATTTATACTTGCAATTATCATTTTATTAAATGGTAAATTTGGGTGGCTAAAATCATTAAAGTATATTTGAACTGCAAATATATAAATCTGAAAATTTTTAGGGTGTAAAGTGCAAAAATAAACATTTTTGATGAGGTCTGGACGAAATTACCCCTCATTTAACATGCTTGGGGTGCAAAGTGCCAAGGATTGAAGTTTCGGGGGTGCAAAGTGCCATATTTAAACTTTCAGGGTGCAAAATGCCAAAAGTTATACTTTCGGGAGTGCAAAATGCCAAAAAACCTGAGGTGAAAGTACTTTGAAAACGTTGAAATAGAATCGAGCCAATCGAATTGAATTTTGAAACGAATTGATCTGCTAGTGCACCTTCTTAAGAGCATCTCCAATCGTTCGCTATTCTCTAAAAATAGCCAACAATTTCACTCCAACCCTTCCTATTCCGAACTCTAAAAATACCGATGGACTCTCTCCCCCTCTAAATTTAGAGACGGGAGAGAGAAAATGGAGAGGCTGTAAAATTTTTGATTGTATTTTTTATTTATTTTTATTTTTAAAAATTAGGTATTATAAAACTCATCAATTGCAATATATCATTCGTAATCGTCAATATATTTTTTCAAATATGACATGTAATATATCAATAAATTTGTTTTTTCAAGACCTACAAAATGAGACTAATATTAAATACTTTCTAATTAGTATTGATCATGCAAATACGAAAAGAAGACGTTCGCCGTTTCGCCATATGATCAATACATATTAATTTTCATATTTGATCATGCAAATACGAAGAGAAGACGTTCGTCGTTTCGCCGTTTCATTTGTCATATGTTTTTTCTAAATTTAATTAGTATTAAATTCGTATTGATCATGCAAATACGAAGACAAAATCATGAAATTAGTATGTTTTTTGGTGGAATCAAACTCAGTTCGACGTTTCGTCGAGCTGAGCTCGACGTTTTGTCGAGCTGAGCTCGACGAACAGCTCGACGGTTTGTCGAGCTCAGCTCGACGAACAGCTCGACGGTTCGTCGAGCTCAGCTCGACGAACGTCGAGCTCATATATATTATAAAAAAATACAAAAAATAATTATTATTTTAATAATAATTTATAGATACCATGTTCTCCATATAAAAATAATTCAATAAAATAATTTATATATAACATGTTCTCAATATTAAAATAATAAATATTATAAAAATAATACTTAAAATAATATCATGTTCTCCAAATATGGAGAACATGGTTGGAGTTTCACCTATCATATTCTCTAAATATAGAGAACATGGTACAATGGGGATCTTTAAATATAGAGATCTTCACTGGAAATGCTCTAAGACACGCATACTTTCCAAATTATTTCACACTTTATACATGTTCTCTTTTGGGAAAGATTGCAACGGATGAAATGGTCAAAATTTAAATATGCCAGTAATCCTTCTCTATTATATTCCACAGCCCAATAACAAATATAAAAAACGATTCGCGCGTTTTGCGCGGGAACAGGCGCCCGTTTCCTCGCTTTTGCAAACGCCGCTTCATTAGATACCTTTGGCCTCCTATCGCGTTTTGAACATGCTGCGTACGCTGCTTTCCCGTCGAAAAGAACACTGTAACACGTGGCAGTGTCACAGCCACATAAACCAACCCTTGCACGGTGACCAAATACGCTGATCCAGAACAGGTTGCAGAGGATTAAAGGCCCGATTGCAACGGTCAAAACTGCACTGTCGGCAAGCACACTCTCTCCTCCACGTGTCTCGGTGTACACCGAGAATGCGAGATAGCATCTGTTTTTTTCTACTAGTCCCGAAACTGCCCTCATGTATTTTGCCTGAGATGACGTAAATGCCCACGCGAAATGTGTAGCAGGCGATCAAACCGCGAGATGCAAGCGGAATACTTAATATGATAATAATAATATAATAATAAATTATATACATATATAATAATAAATATGATTATATTATTGATGAATAGTTAATACTATTGAATTGAAACGATAATTATAAATGCTAATATCAAAAGAGAGAGAGAGAGAGAGAGAGAGAGAGAGGGGGAGAGAGAGTTGCTAAGCGTGACTCGGGCAGCTGAAGGGAATATTGAGAGAGATTGGGATCTCAAATGAAGGGGAGGGGGGGGGGGGGGGGGCCGCCGGGTTCCACTCCGGTTTGAGGGGGAGAAAAGGGGGGGGAGGGGGAGGGAAGAGAGAAAAAAAGGGGGAGGAGAAGGAAAGGGGGGGAGAAAGAGAGAAGAGGGAGAGGAAGAAAAAAAGAAGGAGAGAGGAAGAAAGAGAGAAAAGGGAAGGAAAAAAAGGAGGATGTCAAAGTCATGGTTTACTAACAACAAGATTGCATGTGACTTTCGCGGGACACTCATAATTTTATGGCTCACGAGATTTAGTTTCTCATTAAATTAGCAAACTATGTGTTGTGTTAAAATCCCTTGTTGTTGACCTTTAACCTTAAGCATAGATTATTGGATGGAATATGTTGAGTAGTATTTGATCCCTTGAAAATGTTGTTTCATTAAATACTTATATAAATCATTTTCTAGAGTGACATGCTTATTGTTTTAATTTTTACAAAATATTTTTTCCATTTACAATGATCAATTGTTCACGAAAGCATTCCCGGATATGATAAAATTGAAGTTAATAGTGATCATTTATTCCTTTTTTAATATTCAACTTTTTTCAAGTAATTATGTGCATCAAAGATGACCATTTTCATTAAATTATCTAAAAATCTCCATTAGTTTGAGCTCGCAAGAGCGGCTTCTAGAGCGGACACTCGAGCAATTGCTTAAGTAGTCCCTTGAGTCGGAGAGCAAGATCAGAACTCAAACCTTCAGAGTTCCTAGTCTTCAGAATCCTTTGAGTTTGATGAAATCTCTTCCAACTGTTACTTCTCTACCATCAACCCCAAGAAGCAGAGAACACTCTGCAGTATATATAGTTGAAATACTTGAAAGAGTGCTTAAAGCACAGGCTTCAATATATGAAACAGGGAGATCTAGGATTGAGCCAACTGAGGCACTTGCTGTTAAGCATACAAGGAAGCATATTAGCGCACCCGCTCCTCAATAGCAGAGCATCTCCTCATTCAATCAATGATTAAGACTAGTAAACCCTCACCTGTTAGAGCAGTGTAGTGTAATGAAGTTCCATGTATAATAAAACTCTTATTTGCACATGATACAAAGTTAAAAATTCTACTAGTAATTCAATCCAAATTCTAGAAAAAATCTATAAATTGAAGACCTGACCGAGATAAAGCTCATAATCAAAAGATTTTTTAGTTTCTTCTCAAGCTCTAGTCAAGATAATATTAAAAATTATGTTTCTTTCACTTGTGCCCTCTATTTTCATTAATAAAAAAAAGTCACCCTTGACACTATTGCAAGCAACAATTCACATGTGTATATAAATTACCTTCAACTTGGGGAAGAGAACTTGTGAAAAAGAAGCAGAGTAAGATTATAAAGCAATCCCTACGAGCCATAACAATTAAGTACACATTAATTTACGGCCAATGAATTTCTATGAGTTATATATATATACACATGTACATGCCACCAGACGTTTCAATTAATTAAGATGTCAAGTTGGTTTTGAATTCTAAGTAGAAAACTTCAATAAAGTTGGCGAGTCAAGAGTCGTTCTTGTAAGTCTAGACAAATATAAAACTCGTGCTAATCACTCTCATACAACTTCTAGAAAGTTGAATATTATTGGTATCCAACGGCATCCCGAAACAAACAAGCAAATTAATGAGATAAATACTTTTTGGTTTAGTTTGTAATTGTTGGTATCACTCGTGCGAACGCTCTTAGCCTCCCTCTCTTTTCAGCTTGTATCATATTTTTGGTAATTCTAAGAAAAAAAGGATAGGTTATTTATACGCGTGTTACCAAAAGTCTAACGCAACAATTTTCAGACCTTTAAGCAGCACTATACAAAACTGTTGCCTAAACCCTAAGAATACGCAACAGTTTTTCGGTGAACTATTGCAACATTTTAGAAATGTTGACCTATAGTGTAACAATTAAAACTGTTGCCAAAAGTTATAAAGGACGCACTTTAAATTGTTGTCAAAAAGCTACGACATTTTTTTTTGAAATTCGCCAATGCCTTCCAATGTCATGGCATTTAAAAATAATTGCTGATATGGTACAAATTACAGCGATAATTACCAAAATCACAAAGACTTGAAGGAATTTTATGATATCATAATTAAACCGGCAAAATTTTATGATATCATAGTTAAACCGGCAATATCGCCAAATTTATACGAATCTTTTGCGCACAAACAAGTTGAAATGATATATTACAACTCGGGATGATATATTATATTATAACAGTTGCATAATGTTTAACCATAAAGTATAATGAGATTTGGACAAATGGCATCAACATCACCACTAAGAAATTCTAGTTGGGAACACGACAACCTAACTCCTTCGTTGCAGAGTCGAGGAAGGTGAGTGTCATGCTTGTTGCTTGCCTGTTGCGTGCTTCCCATTAAGTAAACATCTTGGTCATAAAACATGATGCTGTTGAAGACTCGTAGGAACAACAGCAACAAAACCCAGCTTTGCTATGGTCAGTTGTCCTCTACCATCTTCACCAAGGCCTTGTCTACCAAAGGTCTTTCTAACCACATTCAACTTCTCGGTGATCAGCACCTGCAAGAACAACAATTTTTAGAAGAAACCTTTATTCTAAGAAACTAGTGACTAGCCATCTAGTTTTTCCAAATTGGTGAAGCAAACAATTGAATAGTATAATTTCAAAGAATGCACACAAATGAAGCAGATGTTCAAGATTAACATGTACTTACTCTAACGATGGATCCTACTCTCAACAAGGATAAGACGGAACTTGGAATCCTTACCATTGTGGTTTCTTTCCAAATACTTTCTGATGGAAACCGCCTTCTTTTATAAACAGGAAATGAGGCCGTAAAGTTATATTTGTGGTATTTCCCACATCTGATTCTTAATATTTTGAATCAGGAGTTGTACCCGTACAATATGGTTCGAGAAAGCAACACCTACAAGAAAATAAGAAGTTGTCATGCAACAAATACTTGAAAAAAAACTTCTCATGTGAATATGAGCATTGAGAAATAATTATAGTCCTCTATGGTCTCACCAAACAAATCCACAACTTGACTTCATATTATTAAGTTAATGGAAACATCTGGATCTTTAACTAGAGCAGTATAAATATATAAAGGAAATCCAAGCAATTTTGACTAATATAGAATCATCAGCATTTCATGCCAAAAGGGTGACGAAAGCATGGACAAACCTGAAGGACATTGAGCATGTACCAAGTTCCCAAACCTTAGAATTTTTTTGGACAAGTCTTTCCCTAGTACCATCTTCCCATAATCCAATATTGTCAACATTTGTGCCAACTAAACCATACTTATAACAGTCAGAGTTGACATTAAAAGAAATTAGAAGATTCAATCAAACTTACAAAGAAGAGTAATTTGCTGAATAGGATGAAAATCCATGCTCATGGGGGTTTAACCCTGATTTAACATTTTGGGCAAGTCATCTGGTGCATGGATGGCATGGTTGTGGTTCAGAGTGAGTATAAGGTGCATGTAGCTTGTTTACAGGCAGATTCATCTACACGTGTTAACCAAAATAAGGTAAACACTTGACATTTGATTATGAAACAAGGCTCTGTTTGGGAGTTGTACATGTATTAATATAAATACAAAATCTACCATTTTATACAAATCACATTAAAGATAAATTTAATTCTAATCTCGCCAATACAATCTATGCATCCCAATTTGTGGCCCCAGTCACTTTGTTGTGCCTTCTGAGTCAATTTGGGAAACTATTTGGCAAGGGACATATACACAAGTTGGTGTTGATTATACCTTTAGAAGTATGTCAGACTGTTGGACTCTTAAGATATTTTTGGACTGTATATCCTTAAGTGAAAAAATGCAATATCATTCACACCTCCTTAAGATATTTTTGGACTGTATATCCTTAAGCGAAAAAATGCACAAAAGTATATTCCAAATAAAGCTGGAAGATTTACAAAAATTTGAAATGGAAAAAAAACTGCACCCCTTAACTTTGTGGTGGATCACCATCCATATGCCATGCTTAACCTTCATCGAATACTGAGACAAATATTTGTGTTTTACTTCAAAATGCTTACTTAAAAAAACAGTATTACTGAACATAGGTGAGCAGTAAAGAAGAGAAGATATACGGGGAGCCGGAGAAGGAGAGCGCGACATTAGATGAATTTCCCGGAGATTAGCGGCCGCCGGAGAGCGCGGCTTTTCTTTGGCTGCCCGCGCCGCCTGCTCTTCACTCTCTGGCTCCGGCGGCCGTCTCTTGCGCCTTTGCAATCAACTCATTCTTCTTCTCAGGCGGCCGTGACATGGAGGATGCGAGGGAGACGGGAGGATGCGAGGTTGAGTGCAAGAGGGAGACGACAAAGTATGAGATTTCCGCTTAGGGTTGGGCAAGCAGAGAGGAAAGCCTCCGGAGAGCAGAGAAGAAAAGCCTCCAGCGTGAGATTTCTCACCCGTCTCCGTCTCCCGCAAAATATTTGCAGGAAGGAATTAGGTATCGAGAGAGTTGTCGGACTGAAGACGCGTAAAATGCGGATATTGTTGGGGGTAAAATGGGAATCAGGTATTTTCAGTCATTACTTGCTCCTAAAATGACTTGTATTATTCTAATAATGTAGTAATTGACAATCTTGTGTTATAGGCAAGAAGCTCTTAATTGACAATCTTGTGCCTAGGCAAGAAGCTTTGTAAAAATCTAATTTTTTTCAACACTAGTTATTCACGGTCACAATAATTTATCATAGAACAAATACATATAACAGTTATTCGCGGATTGCAATGGGTGGTAATTGCATATTCGAATAATATTGAAAAATGCGATTAGATGAGACTATTAATAGCCTTAAAATCTTTCACATTGATTGCTAAACACTAGTTGTTTTTAAGTTTGTACTTACATTTCATCTTGAAAGTCGGCTCCCCGCTCTTAATTATATGAGTGAATGATACCGCCACCTTTGACATGCTAACTTCGCCGCCATGAGACCGATGGTGTGCACGGTGCACCATAGTAATTCATCCCGTGTTCTAGAATCAGTATAATAAAGAATTTTGGTAAACAAGTTTTGAAGAAATTATTGTACACACAAATGTTGACATTTTCAAACTTTGAAGTATTCATGACAAGATATTATATAAGAAGGAAACTACAATTATATCTACCTACTTGAGCATCAAATTATAAAATAAGCACTCAATAATTTACCACAAGATCACTATAAACATTGACTTAGCCAAGATCGTTATTTCCTTCGAAATGCCAACAAAAAAAGGCTTAGATAACAGTAAATGACAAGCTTTTACGGTCTGATTGGTTGAACAAAATTGGGAATTCAAAATTGAAATTAAGGTCCAATTCAAATGAAATAGATCTCCACTTCTAATTTCAAATCCCCAATTCCATCAAAATGAACAAAGCCTTAAGAAAAAGGATGTAATTAATTAACTGAAGATGGAAAAACAAACGATCGAAAAACAATGATTTAGTGGAAAGTTTCCAAGAAACATTAGAAAGTCAAAATACAAGATAAAGTACCTGGAGGGCCGTTGAACTATCATATTGTTTCCATAATTTAAATTTTGTGTGAACAAGCATCTTCCTGCGGGACACTTCCCATATAGAAATATCTCCACCACTGGTGCCAACTGGAAGAAAAAGTATAGCACTAATCCCATGTTGCAAGCTTTAAAATAACTTGTGCAGGAAATTAGAAATATGCTCTAGCAAAAGGAACCCAACCAAGAAGACCAGTGTGCTGAGAAGGATGAAAATCTATGCTTGTCACTGTGTAACCCTGTTTCAATGTTGAAGCTACATATGTTGGCAAGTCATCAATACATTGCTTGTCCCTTGAAGTCGAGGATTCGATCCTTAGTTGAGCAGACTGAAAGACAATTTTAAAATAAGTTGTAGTTAGCAAGTTAGCATACTTTTAAGAGATTATTTGTCGGCTTGCGAGCTAAAATGTAAAAAGGGATCACACTATTAAGGTACTTATATTGAAAGGAGAACACGAAGTCGCAAAAATCAATTATATATCTCAGATATTATGACTGAACGCGTCCATATAAGTGCACGTGCTGTATTTACGGAACAAGGATCCATGTTTGGGTTGCTGCTAGTAGTTGCACGAAACTTTGATGAAGCAACTGAAGACAAATAAATCGTATATGTAAATAAATGCTGGAAAGAGACAATTTTATTGTCCTACATCACATAGTTCACTGAATAGTCAAGTTATATTTGTGAATTATGTCAAAGAGGTTCAATTTTCAATATGTACAATGAGTGCAACTAAAGTGCAATTTATGAGCATATGAGGTAGCCGTATAATCAAGTAAATAAAAAATTACTATACAATCACATATCACCAGAAATTATGTGGTTTGGCCTAAAAAGGTTATGTTGTTGGGCAGCGCCAGATGTTCACACAGATTTGAGTTACTTGAGAAGAGAATGAGTACATGTGTTTTCCACACACACACACACAAATATATAAAGATATCTCTTAATGGTTTAATGGTGTGCACCATCTGTTTCATTTTGTTCATCAATTTTAAATCAAAACCGATCCACTTCAAGGAAGTGCCGTTGTGCGAAGTCAGTGCGCCGGAGAGCAGGCGAGCATAGGTGGAGGCACTGTTGTCGCCGGAGAACTTTCGCAGCCGCACGGGGGAGCCGTGCACTATTACTACTGTGTGTGCGTGGGTGCTTGGGTGCGTGGGAGTGTTTTTGCACCTGAACTAAATGACTACAACATTTATGCACCTGAACTGAAAGGCGGGTGATGATAAATGGGACCACCAAGTAATCTTGGATATAGTATTGGAGTGTTTTTTTAGGAACTGACAGTCCACCTATAAAAAAGTGCTACAGGTTGTAGCAAGAAACAAAAATTTAGATAATGTTTCCTCTATATACTCTTCGGAAATAAGCCCAATATTTTCACCAATTTTACCATTATAACACTATTTGTCACATAAGGTGGCCTCAATGGGAAACCTTGTTGCGATCCAATCAGCTTGATGGATGCAAGGAAGATCCATGAAGCATCTGTCCAGTGGTGGCGGTTGCGTGCGGCGTTCTGTCGTTTTGATAACCCGTTTTTGTTGTTGTGATGTATTAGTGGTATTTTGTAACTTTTGTAAGTGCGGTGTTGTGTTTGAACTATAAATAGGGCGGGCGTTTTGGGAGAGGTAGGTCATTTTTAGATCGAGTGATTTTGTAGCGAATTGGATCTTCTTCCAGTTCTTGCTTCTGTCACACCGTTCGGAGGCTATTCTCTTAGGTGGATTAATTGTTCTTTTACTGTAATTGAGGATTGTATTGTAATCGATTGGAGATTGAATCGTGTATTTCATTTGGAAATTTCCTGCATAAACTGGATCTTATCAAACCTCCATGTGTGGGTGTCATATTCAGGGCTGCAGCTGTAGATAACTCCCCCAACACAGTCAAGAAAACTGGTTGTACCATCTGCTTCAGGCATGAGATTCTGAGAATTTGTGGGCGTGCGGATAGTCAAATTTGAAGTATTAACAATCCCCAAAATGAAAAGAGCCAAACAAAATAAAGTCAATCACCAACACAATCTTCTTAACAGAATCAATTACCAACTTAACAAATTGCATGAAAAGCTAGCAAATACTTGCATCAGGCCAAACATGAGGAGGAAACATTGAGAACCTCTAATTGGGGCATTTCATCAAACACCGTACATGCAATATTTAAAAAAAGAAGTTTAGACATTAAGAAGAAGAAACATACATCAAAGAAGCAGAACCAAATTACAGGTTGCCGCCGGCCTGCTGCCAGAGATTGATGATATCGGTGGCCTGGTTGAGAAGTATGACCATACGCTTCTGCGAAATCCATTTCTTCTCCTCCAGCTTGGTCTTGAGCTCTTCCCACGCATCCTTCCTGGGCCAGAAGTAATACGGGCTCAGCAGCATGCTGCCATGGCCGGGATCATCTGATCCAGCCCCAGTCCAATGTTCTTCTCCATCCATATGAACTTGAGCACCAGCCTCGGCTTCTCCATCTTCGTAACCACAACTTTAAGCTTCTCCCTCTTCGTCTCAAAAACTGCTGCCTTTTCATCGTCGGCGGAATGGCCGACGGGGGAAGGAGCTTCTAATGCGTCTGAAGCGGCCGCGACGGCGCCGGAGCGTCGAAGGCGGCGGGTATGGAGAGGAGGAGGAACAGGGGAAGAAGAGGGGAAGAAGGTTGAAGAAGGGGGGGGGCAAAGGTGGGAAAAGGCTTGGAGCGGAATCTAGATATAGGGGGAGTATGGGTTGTTTGCAGAGAGAGGGAGAACGCCATGGCCGGCGGAGGGCCGGCGAATAAGAGCTTGAAAGGGAGACGGTAGGAGCAGGAAGAAGAGAAGATATGAATTTTTTACCGTCTCAGCAAACCCCGACTTCCACGTGGGGAAGAAAAATTGCTGGAGGTGGATTCCGTCCGGGAAAGAGAAGATCGGGAGCCAGGGCTGCGATTCTCAGCGTGGGGGAAGAGGAAGAATCGCGTATAATGTAAACTGCCGGGATAAAATAGGAATCGCGTATTTTCAGTCGTTTCAGTCGAACCGAGTGAGGCCCGACCGGGGGGGGGGGGCGCCGGGTTCCACTCTAGTATGAGGGGAAAAAGGGGGGGGGAAGAGAAAGAAAAAGAGGGGGAGGAGAAAGGGGGGGGGGAGGAGAGAAGAGGGAAAGATAAAAAAGGAAGGGAGGGAAGCCTTGACAAGTACATAAATTGCGGTTTTTTATGTACATCGGATCAACAGGTGCAATTGCAGTTTTTGACGGGAGAACTCTTATAGGACAAAGGACTTAGAAAATCCTGACATTCTGCCACAACATAGTCGTTGTTCTTGTTTATGAAATGATGAGCTTGATATTTTACCTACATACATTTAAGCTCCTTGAAGGTTATGCAAGAAATTTAGCGCAAAGAATAACAGTGGAAAAATTGATATGCAGCTCCCCATCAAAATTCACAAGCTTCATCATTAGATTTATCATAACAACATGACCGACAACAAATTGCTTCCCAACAAGAAAGAGCTATTTGATATTCCGTTTGCACGCAAACCAGTGCTTATCTGACTTCACTGACGCTCTCCGTCTCCGCTTTTATCACAGATGGAAGCTTAAATGGAGGAGACAACACACTGTAAGTTTTCATGGGTTCAAACGATAATTTGATGCAAGTGTTTGGTGCTTTTAGCTAAATGAACTTTTGTGTTGATCAATTTACAGATTTATAAAGCCTCAATTCTTCTACAACAATACCCTATTTTCTTTCATTCAAGTTGTCATAGGTCCGTATGCTGACGGACTTGGAAATGTGTTACCGAATGTCGTCGAAGGTGTGGGTGTACCTGTTGATCCTCTTGCTTTTACTAGGCTTCTAGGTATGCTTCATACGGCAACTTAGTTTGTTTTATTAGGTTCAGTTGTTTTACTGTAATTGTTTGGATTCAATTCAATTAAGAAGTCATATTGAATTATCATTTTTCGTTTCATAGTAGTCAATAGAGAGGTATGATGGTTCTATTTTATGTATTTTATTCATTTGTCTTGACTTTGGTTCTATGTATGATCTCCCACGATAAAGCTCTTTTTGTGATCGTTAAGTCAATCAATACTCTACCTGTAGAATATCTATTCAATAGCTCAGCAATGATTATGATATTCTTGGTCGATCCAGAAACTGAAAGAGAACATAAAATTAATAGGAAAAATGCTTTCCATTTGATTCACTCAAAAATATTAATGGTGCTCTGTGAAATCAATGGAAATCAGTACAACTACACCTATTGACATCCCGAATAAGGAAAAGAATTGAATCAACGTGATGCCAGTCATGCATGGATTCATGTTAGCGCGACTGAGGAACCCATTAAAAGGCCTATGATCATGTGAGCTCGAGTCTTTTCTATGACGAGCCATATGGACATATGAAGGAGCATATACAATGTCACCAGAGTTCCACTCATGTGCAGGTCTGGGCCTGCCATTCAGAGAATTCACCGATCTAGACTTTTAAATTGTAGTTTATAGAATTTACCTCTATCAGATAGTGCTTTCATGGCTCTTCTTCATTTTAATCATCTAGACCTTATTTGGAGTTATGCTCTTATCTACATCCCTATTGTTGGAGTTATGAAACACTTCTGGTCCTCTTGTTTCTCACACCGGGTTCTCCCACGTGAGCTTAGATGAATCAAAGTGTGAATCCCTCTGACATATCCGGCGCCGACGACAGCGGGGGTCCGGGGCGGAGGTCCCGCTGTCGGAACAGCGGGCAGGGGTCCAGGGGACAGCGTCCCCGGGGGGGCTTCGGGGGCAACGCCCCGAAACAAAATCAGTTTTGGGTTTCCTGGTGTGCCGGATATCAGCCCGTTTCACACTCACCTGATTTAAGATCCTTTCCCGTGTTTTGGATGAGAAGGTTCTTAGGGTTTTGGCTGGGATGTTTTGGAGGCACATACGAGGCTATTCGTGTCATGAACGAACCATTGTTTGTGAACGTCCGACCTCACCTAACGACCCCTAACCTTTGGCTTCGTGGAAGAGGAACAAAAGTACCTCCTCATCTAAAATCAAATCAGAAGTATTAGCCATCAATTCCTGTGAAAAAAGTGCAGGATTGACTCCCCTTTCTGCCCAGCCATCAACCATGAAAAATTAAACAAATAAGAAAGAGATTTAAAAAACTTCAATTAATGCTAATATTGAAAAGAATGTATGAACGCCTAAATAGAAATGTGAAGATAATCAACCACTTTTGGCAATCGCCAGAACACCTCCATTGTGGCTACTAACAAGGAAGGCATCCTCACCGCCAGTATCAACATTAGAAGAATCATACAAGGGAAGCAAGCATAACAAACTTAGCAGATTGAGATGCTAATTTCTCTTCAACGAGTAGGATTTACCTTCTCTGGATGGAGAATGAAGTGAGTTCCTACTGCGAAGGACAACTTTGACCTAGAATTCGCACAAAAAGCAATAATGGTCTTGGAGCTCTATTAAATATGCTCACTATATAGAACAAAAAGTTTTCATTGCATTTTAAGAGTTCATCACTAAACAAGGAAATGAAAAATTAGACATCTCCAACATTCAATCTTCAACTTCATAGTTTCTTGAACAATGAGAACAAAAACCACAACTTGCTATTCCAGTTCCACAAGATTGAAAAGCACAAGATACAATGGAACAAAAACCACAAGATTGAAAAGCATAGAAGGATCTTTGCTATTCCAGTTCCACAAGCTGCTCCTCATCAACCGGGCCTGGGATTCATCTTCTCCCTCACCATCAATAGCTGGAAGAAGAGGTCGGAATTCTTCATCCTCCGGGGAGAAGACAATGTCGGGGTGCCGAAAAGGGAAGAACGCGTTATATATTACTTCCCCTACCAGAACCGTCGGGTCCATCCTCCCGCGACGGGCGAAGCTATGCGTCGGGAGGTGCTGCAGCGTGCAGAGCTGCGTTTGGCGGTGCTGCGTCGGGCGGTGATGCAGTGGATGTCGTGGCCGGCGGACATCGCAGAGGCGAAGAGCGGAGAGGCTGCGATGTGAACCTTTCCGCGAGAGAGAAGAGAAGATGCGTCGGGAGGTTGGGCTTCCGTCCGGGAGAGAGTAGATCGGGGAAGAAGGGCGGTGCCAGGGCGGCGTGGGGGAAGAGGAGGAGAGAACTGTCCAGATCGCGCGAGAGAAAAAGAGGAATAGGGCGTGCGGGGAGAGAAACAGAGAAAGGGCGCGAGCGAGTTTGATGCTGGGGTAAAATGGGAACACCAAATATCAATCAAATTCAGTTGCCTGGAGTGAGGCCCGACCGGGGGGGGGGGGGATGATGTACTGCACAGTACATTACAGAATACAGCGGCTGCCAGTGTATCAGCACTCGTGCACGTATCTCGGCTTTTGACATGATTGTTTGGTCGAGGTAGTGTTAGTGAGCCAAATGTGATGAAGGTGTTGTCGGACTGTCGGGAAACGATATGTAACGTGCAATGTCGGGGGGGGGATGATGTACTGCACAGTACTTACAGAATACAGCGGCTGCCAGTGTATCAGCACTCGTGCACGTATCTCGGCTTTTGACATGATTGGTTTGGTCGAGGTAGTGTTAGTGAGCCAAATGTGATGAAGGTGTGTCGGTGTCGGGAAACGATATGTAACGTGCAATGTCGGGGGGGGGGGGGATGATGTACTGCACAGTACATTACAGAATACAGCGGCTGCCAGTGTATCAGCACTCGTGCACGTATCTCGCTTTTGACATGATTGTTTGGGTCGAGGTAGTGTTAGTGAGCCAAATGTGATGAAGGTGTGTCGGACTGTCGGGAAACGATATGTAACGTGCAATGTCGGGGGGAGGGGGGGGGGGATGTGTACTGCTGCACAGTACATTACAGAATACAGCGGTTGCCAGTGTATCAGCACTCGTGTACGTATCTCGGCTTTTGACATGATTGTTTGGTCGAGGTGTGTTAGTGAGCCAAATGTGATGAAGGTGTGTCGGACTGTCGGAAACGATATGTAACGTGCAATGTCGGAGGGGGGGGGGGGATGGATGTACTGCACAGTACATTACAGAATACAGCGGCTGCCAGTGTATCAGCACTCGTGCACTGCATCTCGGCTTTTGACATGATTGTTTGGTTGAGGTATTGTTAGTGAGCAAATGTGACGAAGGTGTGTCGGACTGTCGGGAGGAAACGATATGCAACTTGCAATGCGTAGGCATCGATAGTGGGCTCTCGCTGGTAGTTAGGGCGGAAGTTGTTGGCGCGCATAATAGCATGCCTAAGTTGTAGATGTCAGGCAGAGTGACTGTAAATAAAGCTGACTGTACCTTTTTTGACTACAAAACAAACCGGTCATCTGTAATAAATGCTAGGTAATTAGAGATATACTCACAGCAGATATAGATATGTTAAAAGCTGTAGTTTATCCTCTTATGTGTATGAAGAAATGACAAGGCATAGTTTGTGTATAAAAGCACTGAGCACAAGCCATAGATATTCTGGCTCTGTTTATATTTTAACAAGTCTTCTTTCTCTCTTGTGTTTTTGCTCTTGTGCTGTTCTTAACCACCACTGGTATCAGAGCCAAGGGTGTTTGCATAGAGTTTGTTTTTACAACTCTCAATTGCACAACTATGGCTTCATCATCTACCTCTTTTGTTGTCTCCCAATCGCACTCCTCTGTTCCTGTATTTCATGGTGAAAGTACCAACACTGGTGGGTACAGATGCGCACAGTGTTTAAATCTCAGGGCTTATGGGAGCTGGTACAACAGGGACCTGCAGCAACTTTAAGCAGCAAAGAACCAGAATTACGCAAGCTAAAAAAGAAGAAGTTCTAATGAAAGATGCCAAAGCACTCATGTTAATTCAACAGGGTGTGACTGATGTTATCTTTCCACGAATTATGAGTGCAGAGACTGCGAAAGAAGCATGGGATATACTTAACGAGGAATACAAGGGCTCACCAAAGGTCGTTGCTATGAAATTACAAACACTATGGACTGAACTGGATTCTGTCTCAATGAAAGCAGGAGAAGCAGTGCAAGATTTTCTTGCAAAGGTAATCAATTTAATTAACCAAATTCGAGCCTTGGTGATACTGTTGCGGATAATCATATCGTTCCAAAACTATTAAGAAGTCTGCCCAGTTCTTTTAATCCAGCTGTGACAGCTATAGAGGAGTCAAAAGACATCTATAAATTGCCACTAACAGAACTTGTAGCCTCATTAAAGTCTCATGAAGACAGATTAAGTCGCAATACACAACAACCAAATCAAGTATTACAAATGAAAGTAAAGCTTTCCAAACCAATAGATGAAGCAAAGAGAACAGCCGGAACTCAACAAGTTGGTCCAAAAAGGGATGGGAAACAAATTACAAACACTCAACCATGGAACAAACCTGGGAGAGGAAGAGGTAGAGGAAGAGGATCAATGCAACCACAAGAATCTGCAATTGGCCAACCTTCTACCTATTGCATCATTTGCAATAAAACAACTCACAACTCTAGAGATTGTTTTTCACGATGCAAAAGGTGTAAGATCCCCAACCATTCAGACAAGGACTGCTGGCATAAAGAAACTTCACATTTTGTTGAAAAAGAAAAAATGGAAGAAGGAATAGAGAGCTTGTTTTACTCCTGTCTAAAATCAGAAACTAGCCAATCAACTTTATGGTATATCGATAGTGGCTGCTCAGCCCATATGACACATCAAAAGGGGCACTTTTCCACGTTTGATGAAACACACAAATCAGAAGTTTATCTAGGCAATGGAAAAGCCTCACAAATAGAAGGAAAGGGAACGATAAAAATAATTACACCATCCGGTCATCTAAAACAGATTTCGGAGGTGCAATATGTGCCTCAGTTGGCTCAAAATTTATTGAGTGTGGGCCAATTGATAGAAAAGGGGTATAGAGTTTCGTTTCAGAAAAACCTGTGTCATATTATTGAAGAAACCACTGGAGTTATTGTCTCAGCCGCTATGGGAAAGAATCGTGTCTTTCCTTTGGATTTTATCCATCTCTGCACAAACAACTGCTCTCACCTGTCAACAAGTTTTTCACCCAAATAAATTATGGCATCATCGACTGGGCCACCTGCACAATGAAGCAATCTATTTAATGAAAAACAAGGAGTTAGTCTCAGGGCTGCCAACAATAACCAGAGATAAAAGGTTCTGCTCTAGCTGTGCTGAAGGGAAAGTAATAGACTGCCGTTTCCCCCAACCTCAAGACAAGTTTCATACCATCCGTTAGAACTAATTCATGGAGATCTATGGGGACCTACGGTAACCAACTCAATTGGAGGTAAATCCTATTACTTCTTACTTGTGGACGATTATAGCAAATATATGTGGGTCTACTTCCTAGCTAATAAATCGGAAGCTATGCAAACATTTCAAACATTCAAACTCGCAGTAGAAAATCAGTTTAATCAGTCCATCAAACAGTTCAGAACTGATAGAGGAGGGGAGTTCAACTCCGTACAGTTTCAAAACTTTTGTGCCGCAAATGGGATAAAAAGACAACTCACAGCACCATATTCACCACAACAGAATGGTGTTGTAGAAAGGAGAAACAGGACAGTAGTTGAAATGGCAAGAACTATGCTTCTGAGTAAGCAATTGCCCAAAATATTTTGGGCGGAAGCTGTAAATACAGCAGTTTATATTCTCAATAGAGCCCTACAAAGGCCTCTATAATTCCACACCTTATGAACACCTGTTTCAAAGAAAACCATCAATCCAACACCTGAGAATTTTTGGTTGTCCTGCATATATGTTGATCCACAGAGGAAGAGAAGAGAAATTAGATAAAAAGAGCAACATATGTATATTTATAGGGTATAGTGAACCGTCCAAGGCATATAGGCTGTATGACCCTACAACCAAAAAATTATCAATCTCACGAGATGTTGTATTCAATGAAACCGACAGTTGGAAATGGGATTCAGTCGAGCAACAAACAACACCAACAAGAAGAGTGGTTGAATCATTTGATGCAAATGAAACCTTCCATCCTCTTCCTACCTTTCAGCAACATCAAATAGAAGTTCCAACTTCTTCGTCAAGCTCAGACTCATCATCACCCCAGAAATTTCGAAGTTTAGAAGATATTTACCAGTCTAGTGAGTTAGCTTTAGCATGTGCAACTCCCAATACATATGCAGAAGCAAAAGATCTTCCAGAATGGCAAGAAGCTATGACAGAAGAAATTCAAATGATAAATAAACACAAAACATGGACTTTAGTCCCTAAACCGCTCAACAAAACCATTGTTGGCTTAAGATGGGTGTTTAGGACTAAATACCAGGAAGATGGATCAATTGCAAAATACAAAGCTAGGTTAGTAGCCAAAGGCTATGCCCAACAATATGGCAAAGATTATGAAGAAACTTATGCCCCAGTTGTTCGAATGAATACCATTCGACTGCTTTTAGCCTATGCAGCCCAATACCATCTCCCAGTATATCAGTATGACATAAAATCAGCTTTTCTCAATGGAATACTTGCTGAAGAAGTATATGTGGAACAGCCACAGGGATTCATCCAAAAGGCACAAGAAACAAATGTGTATCAATTACACAAAGCTCTTTATGGACTTAAACAGGCCCCTAGAGCTTGGAATGCACATATCGATACATATTTACAAGAAAATAACTTCAGAAAATGTCAAACAGAACCAACCTTATATACTAGAAGAAAAGATGGAAACTTCCTGTTACTTGGCCTATATGTGGATGATTTATTGCTCACCGGAAACTCACCTCAACTGCTGCAGCTATTCCAGAAGGAAATGGAAACCAAATATGAAATGACAAACTTAGGAAAAATGAAATACTTCCTCGGCATTCAAGTTTCGCAAACCAAAGAAGGCATTTTTCTCTCCCAGCAAACGTATGCAATGGAACTGCTAAAACGTTTTAATATGAGTACTTGCAATCCATCACTCACACCTATGAGCAAAGGGGAGAAGCTAGTAAAAGGAGAACCTGAAAATGGCATAGCAGAAGAGTTGTATAGATCCCTTGTCGGATCGTTAATGTATTTATCAAATACACGTCCAGATATTGAGAACGCGGTAAACATTGTTGCACGCTTTGTGAGCTCTCCCACAAAAATGCATTTTGCAGCCATCAAACGTATCCTTCGATACATTCAGGGCACCCTCACATATGGCCTTTTCTACGAACCTACTAAAGACTTTCGTCTCTATGGCTACAGTGATGCAGATTGGGGTGGAGATTCGGACGATCGCAAAAGTACTAGCGGTTATCTGTTCATGCTCGGCAACAACCCTATTACCTGGAGCTCCGAAGCAACAAACTGTGGGCCTTGTCCACAGCCGAAGCTGAATACATGGCCCTCAGTGCCGCTTCCTGCGAAGCAATGTGGTTAGAGAAATAATGAAGACAATCACAGGTACTAAAGATGAAGAAGCTCCGACAATACTACATTGCGACAACACTGCAGCTATCGCATTAGCAAAAAAATCCCTCACCAACAAAAATCCAAGCATATTGATCTGTCTGCATTTCATTCGTGAGAAGATAGCAGAAGGAAGAATCAAGGTGACGTTTGTAGCGGCGAAGAGCAGATCGCGGACATACTCACCAAACCTTTGCCTAGGGCACGGTTTCTCAGTCTCCGCGACAGCTTAGGGGGTAAAAAGTCAGCAGACTTAAGGGGGATGTAAATAAAGCTGACTGTACCTTTTTTGACTACAAAACAAACCGGGGTCATCTGTAATAAATGCTAGGTAATTAGAGATATACTCACAGCAGATATAGATATGTTAAAGCTGTAGTTTATCCTCTTATGTGTATGAAGAATGACAAGGCATAGTTTGTGTATAAAAAGCACTGAGCAAGCCATAGATATTCTGGCTCTGTTTATATTTTAACAAGTCTTCTTTCTCTCTTGTGTTTTTGCTCTTGTGCTGTTCTTACCAACAGTGACCACTGATTTGTGTGGTCTGGTTCCTGTCATATATAGTTCACTGCTGAGGCAGCAGTGTTAAGGGACACTAAGCGAAGGTTAAGAATTCACCAGAGGCAAAATAGTGACTTAAGAGTTGCAGCGCTGCACAATTGACCGGGGTCAAAAACAATAGTCACATGAAGATGGCTACGCCGTTGCAATGTATGATTGTAGTGGCCGGTGTAGTCGGGATGGTTGCGTCGGCGGATCTGGGGAGCCCCCCCCCCCCCCCCCCCCCCCTGAATTTCGCAAAATAATTAGTGAATTTGGATTTCTCTCATTGAGGTAATAAATTTCGACTACTTATACGTCAAAAACGGTGGTTGGATGAGAGAGAAACGGATCCGCTATGATAAAAACGTTCAAATTTTTGTTGTTGGAAGAATTTGATGTCGAGAAGGCTGAGGGTTGTAGTAGTAGCATAGCCGCTGGAACTAAGTGCGCAACAAATTGACATCCAAATATAACTTGTGGGAACTAAGTGCTGAAGTCATGATTTGGGAGCTGCATGCTGCTCCTTTTCACACTACCCTACCCAAACAAATTTTCATCCATCTCCAGCACCAACGGCCACCGCTTCCTAATCGCGGTAACAACACGATTAGGAGCCGTGAAATATTTTCACGACTCTGAATTGTTGCGGCTGAGATTCGCAAAATTAGCGCCTCTCTTGGGAAGATCAGACCTTAATCCTCTTCCTGCATCTCATCTGAGTGCATTAATTCCGTGGAGCTTCAGAAAGTTCCTGAACTCACTTAGTTCTTCAGCCGCCGGCTACAACACTCTTCTTCCTTCTCAAGTGAGCGAAAAACCGAGTATGCTAGGGTTCATTCAAGGGAGAAGAACACCGTATTTGATCTACAACACTCTTCTTCCTATCCAGTTGAGCGAAAAATAGAGCATGTTAGGATTTATCCACGGAAGAAGAACAATATCAGATTTGATCGTGATGATGAACAGCTTGGTGTGAGCAAACATGAAGTTGCAGGTGTGGCTTTAACTCATCCATGTGCATATCTTTTGTATATTTATTATATGCATGTCTATATTATAACATCAAACATATTGATGAACTTATATTTGATATTTGTTGGGTTGTGCAAACACTTCCGGTCTCTTGTTAGGATTCATGCAGTCTTGTGCCGGATTCTTTTGGAGGCGATACGAGGTATCTCGTGGATCGATCCAGAGGTATTCTTCTTTTGGTTTCTTGTCAGAGAGAGGAGAGAGGTAGATCGGATTTGATCTTGCAACCTTTGTAATCTGTTTCTTTTTTTTTGGTGAAATAAAGTTGGAAGAAGAAGGGGAGAGAGAAGTATCCGGTTTTGGGTGATGAACCTCTGTAACATTTGTGTTTGTGACTGTTGTTTTTTTTTTGTTTGTTTTTTATTCGATATTTCGGATTTCTGCTTCTCGGCACCCCGGATTTCCTACAATATTTGCATGCATATTTTTTTTAATGTATTGCCCTTGTATTTTGATATATGATTTGTGAAAGATGAACTTAAATTTTGTTATCTTTTGGCTTTAATTAAGTAAATTGTACTAAATATCTCACAATTATTTTGCCAAACAGCTTTTATGTTTGGAACAGCACTATAAATATTGTTCTTTAAAATAGTTTACCGATTCACCCATCATTTTGCAAGACACCTAATTTTTTTATCATTACTTCTTCAGTCGCTACAACTGAGCCTGAGCCAAATAGGCTCAGCTAAATAGGTTCTTATTTATATATTGCAAAACTAGGGATTATCAATGAAGTTATACTAGTTGTGAGGCATATGCACGTTCAATGCTCTGTTTGGGAGAGCTTCTTTTACTCCTTTCCGTTTTTTGGAAAACGTTACCGTTCACAATATATATTGTGTTTGTTTTAGAGACAGACTACTTTTTAAGAAGTCAAAATAACTCCCTTTGGATGAGTTGCGTTTTTCACTGATATAAAAAACAAACACAATATTATAAATGATGACATTTTCTAGAAAACTAAAAAGAGAAAAAAAAAACTCTCCCAAACAAGACATAATTCTACTACATTTAACTTTTTATGCATCATTAATCTAAATATATTTAAATATGATTTATAAAATAATTATGATTACATCATTAAATAATTACAAAATAATATTAGAAAATTATGATGTCATTCATCAAATATGAGTATAATAATAATAATATTTAGTATTTTTTCTCTGTACACTCCTCTTATTTTTTTCTTAAAAAATTATAAAGACAAATGAATAATGAATTAATGACAAAAGTTACCTAAACAATAATTAAATTCACCACCAAGTTGAAATATTCAATTAATCATTTTAAATTACATTTCAAACCATAATAGCAACATTTTATATAAATTTTAAATTACGATTTAAAATTACCTCATGGAATACATCTAATTAATTTCAACAAAGAACAAAATAAAAAGAATGTTGAGAGTGGGATTTGAACCCACGCCCTTTCGGACCAGAACCTTAATCTGGCGCCTTAGACCAACTCGGCCATCTCAACAATGTTATTTACTTTGTCAATATTTATTTATTTAAAATAAATCTAAATTTTCTTGCCTCACATTTGCCCTAAATTTATCGCATTCCTATTTATAAAACTTTATAGGCTAATGTAAAATGTTCCCAGTCATGTGTTTGAGAGCATGCATATTGATATTAGAGTATTTCCCTAAAGTATCCTTCAAAAAATTCCTCTCCCACCATGATTATTGATTTCGTCGACGATACTTCTCACGTTCGTTATGAAGACGTGCAACCAATTTGATCAATTGTTCGCTCGTGTTTCTCATTGATTGACGACTTGTTCTTTTGGTTGTTGAGCCCTTTAAGTAAAAAAAACTTCCAAAACGTCTATTAGGCCGCTGAGGACAACATTCTTGGATTTCATGTCAGTGAATTTGTACACTCACACAGACATTAATATCAAAAGAAGCAAAAACAGCTTTCTACAAATCAAGAAGCTTGCCGCTTTTGTCAAACAAAAAGGAATTTTTCACAAAATGAGCAAAAAAATATTCTATATCTTGCTAGAAAGAAGAGTAATAAGATATTTAAGCCATTTAGTAGAACTAGAGTTTTTAGGCCACCACAAAACTAGCTCCTCAAGCCACCAATCAACATAGAAATGAAATAAGTGAAGATAGAAGGATCGCCGTGGATTTTTCATAGAAAATCCCAAACTGAATAACACCTTCATAAGCATCTAGCGCGAGCCTACGGCATGCGGCAGTGAAAGGAAGAAGAGGGTTCATTCTAAAAAGAGGTCAGGAGAGAGTGAGAGATGCGAGGAAATTGATAGCATATTAAATTAAATAACCTTTACTCGGCCTCACGAACAACACAGTTCTTGACCACCACTTTTAAGACCGCCACCACCCTGCCCAACAAACCTTAAGGCTCCGTTAGGAGCGGCGTGTTTACTCTTTTGAGTTTGGACAAAAATGCTACCGTCATAAAATATATGTTTGACATGACAACAGTTATGACCGCCACCAATAAAAGAGAGCTATTTCTGAACATAGAAGTGGATGAAGTTCTTTAGGTGAGGTCGGGCTTCACGAACGATGGTTCATAAACCACTAAGTATGTGACTGCCACCCCGTGCCAAATAGAGCCTCTCTGTTTGGCACGACAGTAACGGTCGTGAACACGGTGGTTATGAACTAGTTCTCTTTTGTTGCTATGACCATAACTGTTGTGAGGCCAAACATGCAGTCTATGGCGGTGGTGAAACTGGTGTTTTTGTCCAAACTCATTGGAGCAAAACGTTGCGCAAAACCGAGCCTAAATCAGAGAAAAAGGAGGGTCAATAAAGGAAAAATAGAAGGCTCAGATGAAATATAACTCGGACATTGGCTACAGCAGATCCAAAAATGTATCAGCCAAGTGTATATAATAATTTTCCGTTTGGAAGATGAAAGAATCTCAAAATCATTTCCAAGGAGAGCGAGGTGTAGAAACCGCGCTGCACAAATTATGCTCTCAATTCAAATATGATAAACCAAAAGTGCTATAAAAGTCGCCACCGGGCGCTGTTCGCCAAACGGTGCACCCGCCCACCACTCTCTTGAAGGGCCACCGCCCACCACTCTCTTGAAGGGCCACCGCCCACCACTCTCTCGAAAGTCCCCCAGAGTCATTTGAATGTCCAACTCATGTATATGACTACCTTTCAAGTACTATTTTCGGGTACCTTTCTTCTTTGCTGAGCCTGCAACCATGCAAGAAACTGGGTATTAAGAGAAATACATCGCAAATTATAAAACACAAGATCAAGGACTCCTATTTGAGATTTATCGACCTTAAGGTCAAGGGCAGTTTGGTAATTAGAGACAATTACATGCTACGTTGTTGGATGAATTAATATTTCATTATGGTTCCTAGTGATCACCTGTTAGGCATTGTAAGAGTCTAGTCAGTAGGCATGTTAAACAAGGGAGGGGTAGACCAATGGGGAGTTCGATTCAGGAATTGAATATGTATTCAGAAAATTAAAACGTCAGATGAAGTCTGGAGATTGTTCGCAATGTTAACAGTGGAAAAAAAACATGGAAACTGGAGGCAGCTCTTCATTTTCAACTATGGTAGAAATTTCAATCACCAAAACTATCAAGTAGCAACAGGTTTTCCTCGAATTGAATTTCCCAATTTTCCCAGAGAAGGATTAAAAGAGTGAGCTAAAGACTTGGAATGAAACTGTAAGGAAAGACATGATGCACTAAGGCATTAATGAGATTATGACAAAAGATAAGGCACAATGGCAACAAAGGATCCATATAGCCCACCCCACTATAGTGGGATAAAGGCTTGAGTGTTGTTGTTGTATGGTTCCTAGTGATATCTCTCTGTTTGTACAGAGACATTTCAACATTGAACTACTAGGGAAGAACACTTCTTCTCTTGAGGGCTATGGTTTGTAGTTCCTTCAGATTTATGAAACTGAATTCCTGTTGAGCAATTTATCTGTGAATTTCGACCTTGATACTCATCAAAGGTATTAGGGCAGGCGATCATAGCAATGACGGTGGCCAATAACACAAGATCAAATTATTGAAATGGAAAGGATCGAGCAAACATAGGATTCCATATAGATGTGAGCAATTTGTGTATGTGTTCCTAAGAAAAGGGTATAGAAACACACAGGAACTTTGGAATGGAAATGGAAAAGAAAATCCAGTGGTAGTAAGTTTCTTGATGCTTGACATAGTTCTGCTTCCCCTCTTTTTTTAAACAATACCGAGTTGGTTCTTCTCCTACCGGTCTTGAATAGAGCATAAAAAAGGGCAGCCTGGTGCAAAAAGCATCCCCGCGTCCCACCACAAGGGTGAATTGTAGGCAAACCTTACCCTGCATTTTTGCAAGAGGCTGCTTTCAGAACTCGAACCCGCGAGAGGCTGTTTCAGGACTCGAACCCGCGACGAGGTCATGCGGCAACACCTTAACTAATGCGCCAAAGCATAAAAACTTAATCAATGTAGAGAACAAACATGGCAACACCTTAACCGATGTGCCAACGCATAAAAAATTAATCAATGTAGAGAACAAACATTTACCTCTTGAAGTTTCTTCATTACAAATGCCTCATAAGCTTCAAAACCAGCTCCGACAACATTACTGAACTCACTTTCGCCTTGATTAACAGATGAGTTACTCGAAAAATTAGGCACAATAGGTTCGAGAGGAAGAACAAGCAACGGATTTGCAATATGACCACCCATACTTTGAGCAGCTCTTATCTGATATACAAAGGTGGGTAAAAGGGGTCAAAACAAATGTTAAACACTAAAAATGAAAGTGCATAATAGAAGATCAAGATGATTTCAAGTTTTTTAACAGGTTTGCTAAATAATTCCACCGCAAGAAAAAAAAAAGGTAATGCCAAATTCTCAACAGTCCAAACATTTCTGTGCCAAAAAATGCAGCATATCCAAAATATTGCATTCATTTTGAACATAAATAAATACTCAACATGAGTCATTATATTTATATATATAGTTTTTTTTGTTAGAATTACTTTTATATTTTTTTTGTCTTTCCTTTTTTTGCCCTTACAGTATTCCCCTCATATATATAGGAGGGGGTCTTCTCTTTAATTAATCAAGAGATCATTCTATGGTATCAACATGGTATCAGAGCTCGGGATTTTGGTGCCCTAGCCCGCTCCACTTCTTTCTGCTCGCGAGTCGCTCCCGTCGGCCGTGTGCGTCTTCCGGCTTCTTTTTCGTCGCAGCTTTTTTGTCTGCAAACAGCCCGGCTTCTTCCTCTGCAGCGCGTCCTCCGGCTCCCACAAGTTTTCGTCGCCCCCTTCGCAGTGCGTCTTCCGCCAGTTTTCGGCTTCTTCTTCCTAGCGTCCAGCAAGCAGCCCGTCCGCAAGCAGGAAGTGCCAGTCAGCGCCGGGCTTCCCTTCTGTCGGCATGGCTACTTGAGTTTCTTTGACGTCTGATTCCCCTCTGTGTGCTTCTCTGTGTGCTTCTCTGGCGTCTGTTTCCCCTCCGTGTTGGGATGTCTTCTGCTCTCCGTGCGTGATTGTGTTTCTCTGGGTCTTCTCCTCTTTCTATGAGTGAGATTCCTCTCGATTTGCAGCCCAGTGTTGTTTCTTTCACTCGCCTATGATGTCGGGCGGTGGTGAAACTCCGGATATCTCCTCCGGTGGTAGTGCTCCTCTGGATTCTCTGCCTCCTATTGGATCTCTTCGTGTCTCTCATGATCACGAGACTCTTATTAGGTTGGATGGAACCAATTATCTTCCCTGAGCTCGTTCTATTACTTTGGCCCTCAAGAGCCGCCGTCTGTTTGGCTACCTCAGTGGTACTACTAGGGCACCTTCGCCTACCTCTCCGGATTGGCCACAATGGGATTCCGAGAACTCTTTGGTTATATCATGGCTCACCAACTCTATGTAGGAGTCTATTGCCTGCAATCATCTCTTCCTGGACACTGCAACCGATATTTGGAAACGTGCCGAGATTACTTATTCCTGTCGGGGCAATGCGGCTCAGATATTTCAGTTGCGGCGGCAAATTTTTCTTTTACGCCAAGGGGATCGTCCTCCCGTTGCCTAATACTTGAAGTTTACCCAGCTTTATCAAAAGTATGATCATTTTGACTCACTTACTCTTCTTTCCCTTAAGGATGAGGTCTTGGTTCCTGTTTGGGAGGAACGCAACCAGATCTTCGAGTTTCTTCATGGTCTCCATCGTGACCTTGATCCCATCAGTGTTCAGATTCTTGGCCACTCTCCTCTGCCTTCCTTACCTGAGGTGTATAGTTTGGTTCAGCAAGAATATGATCGACGACAGATTCTCCTACCAGACACTGTTACTGAGGGCTCTGCTCTTGCCGCTCGGATTAGTCCCGATGGCCACTCTTTCTGTGACACTAGGGCCAAGTTTGTGGACAAGGATCATGTAATGTGTGATTATTGTGGGAAAGCCCACCATACTCGGGACACTTGCTTTAAGCTTCATGGATTTATTTCCTCTTGCGGGGATCCTGCTCCTCGTGGCGGCCGTGGCTCTAGTCGCAGTTCGGGTTGACCTTCTCCCTCTCGCTCGACTCATCTCTCTGATGTCGGTGATGAGCCTGCTCCTTATGGCAGACGTGCTGCCCTTGAGGTTCCTTTCGCCCTTTCTGCTGAGGAGATTCTCGCCTCCGCCGATTCATGCTTGGCCACTCTTAGAGTCTGCCAGCTCCTCTTATGCCCATCAGGAAGTTCCTGGTGCTTACTCTGCCACCGCCTGCTCTTCCTCTCAATAGATCATTGATTTCAGCATCACCGACCACATGATAGGTTCTGCTATAGTTTTGTCTCTTATACTCATTTGTCTGGTCGAGACAAAATGAGCATTGATGATGGATCTCTGTCTCCCATTGCTGGGAAAGGGTCCATTCCTTGCTCCTCCCTTACTCTCTCTTTGGTGCTTCATGTGCCTAAGTTTATTCGTAACCTGTTTTCCATTAGTCACCTCACTAATTCTATGAATTACTCTGTAACGTTTTTCCTCACCTCGTGTCTTTCAGGACCTGAAGACGGGGAAGATGATTGGTTCTAGTAGACTGCAGGGTGGCCTCTATCTGTTTGACCCATCTAGCTTCGTCAATGCTCCACAGGCTCTTTCTGCTGCCCAGATCTCTGTGAACTCCTGGCACTGTCGCCTTGACCATCCATCTCCATCTACTATGCATTTTTTATTTTCGCATATGTCAAATGTATCTTTGAAAGATTTTAAATGTGATGTATATGCTTTTGCTAAACATCATTGTGCTTCTTTTACTCATGTATCTACACCTAGTGTTTCTCCTTTTGCTATGATTCATACTGATGTTTGGGGCCCATGCCCTGTCGCCTCTATTTCTATTTTTCACTAGTTTGTTACCTTTATCGAGTGTTTCTCTCGTTGTACGTGGGTCTACTTGATGAAACATAAAAATGAGGTTTTTTTTATTATTTCAACGTTTTTATAAGATGGTAACTACTCATTTTAATGTCATCATCAAAGTTTTGCGGAGTGATAATGGTCGCGAGTATGCCGACTCTTCCTTTGAGTGTTATCTTAGTGATCACAACATTATACATCAGACATCTTGTGTTTATACCCCGGCTCAGAATGTGGTCGCCGAGAGCAAGAATCGTCATCTCTTAGATGTCGCTTGCTCTCTCCTCCTGAAGATGCATCTCCCTAAGTATTTTGGGGTCGATGCGGTTCTCAGTACAACATACCTCATTAATAGGTTGTTGACTCGTGTTCTTGGCCACAAATCCCTCTTCAAACCCTTTTTATCTCTCCCTCAACTCTTCTACCTCGGATCTTTGGATGTGTGTGTTTTGTCCATGTAAATCTCACGTCCAAACTTGATCCTCGTGTCCTCAAGTGTATCCTTATTGGGTATTCTCCAACCCAGAAAGGATACAAATGCTTCCATCCAACTTCCAGAAAGACCTTTGTTACTATGGACGTCACCTTTCGGGAGTCTTAGTCCTACTACGAGCCCTCTTTGCAGGGGGAGTCCTCACTTCAGGGGGTGTTTCACCCAATGGAAGTGAGTTCTCTCCGACTTCCAATTCCTCCTACCGTGACTATTCCCACTTCTACTCCTCCTGTGATTGCTCATGTGCCTACTCCTCTCGTGTCCTCTCCTATGACAACTCCTCCTTTACAGGTGTATACTCGATGGAAAATGGGTCCAAATACATCGGCATCACTCAGGCTAGCCGCTCCAACATCGGATCTTTCTTTGGGCCCTCAAGGTATCTCTACCCAACATCCGATGTCTCACTATGTGTCTTACAACTCATTATCTCCTTCACATAAGCTCTTCATTGCTTCTCTCCCCTCCATTTCTATCCCCTCAACTTGGCAGGATGCTATTGCTCACCCAAAGTGACAGGATGCAATGCGTGAGATGCTGACCCTGTAAAAGAATTGCACTTGAGACTTGGTCCCCTTGCCACCTAGCAAGACTGTGATTGGATGTAAATGAGTGTTCTCTGTCAAGCAGAACTCTGAAGGTGTTGTTGAGCGGTACAAGGCTCAGTTGGTGGCTAGGGGCTACACCCAGACCATAGAGATTGACTACCAAGAAACCTTTGCCCATGTGACGAAGATGAATTCTATAAGAGTTTTGCTCTCATGTGTTGCCTGCAAATGGTAGCCTCTAACTCAATTGGACGTGAAAAATTGTTTCTTCACGGGGACCTGAAATAAGAAGTCTACATGTCGTTACCACCCGGTCTTACCCTGATAGGATCTGGGGGAAAGGTATGCAGGTTAAATAAAGCCTTATATGGCCTAAAAAAATCTCCTTATGCCTGATTTTAGAGATTTCATAGAGCTATGGTCGCATTTGGATACTCCCAAAGCAATGATGATCACATTTTATTTGTAAGATGCAAATATGAAAGACTCATTGTCTTTATTGTTTATGTGGATGATATTATTATCACATGTGATGATACTGAAGAAATTCAGTCTCTAAAACAGAGACTGACAAAGGAGTTTGAAGTAAAAGACCTAAGAAATCTCAGATACTTCCTTGAAATCGAGGTCGTTCGATCACAACATGGTATATTCATATCTCAGAGGAAGTATATCCTTGACTTGCTCCAGTCTTGTGGGTTGAGTAGGTAAAGATGATGGGGAAGTTGTTGCTGGATTTCAAAGATTGGTCGACTGCCTTATTTATTTATCGCATACTCGTCCAGATATTTCATATGTTGTGGGTGTCATTAGTCAGTTCATGCATTCACCTAGAGGCGGGCCAGAGCACGTCACTTAGAAGCGGTCTACCATATTCTTCGGTATCTCAAGTCCTCTCCTGGAAGGGGTATCCTGTTCTATCCTGTCAAAGAACTGACTGTTGAAGTCTATACAAATGCTGATTGGGCCGGCTTAGTTGATGACAGGAGATCCACTTTCGATTATTGCTCTTTTGTTGGGGGTAATTTGGTAACGTGGAGGAGTAAAAAACATGTATTTGTCAGGTCAAGTGCAGAGGCAGAGTTTACAGTGATGGCGCATGGGATTTGCGGAAGACTGTGGATTACATCTTTTTTGAGCGATCATGGCATGAAAAACAAAGACCCTGTGAGACTTTACTGTGATAGCAAAGCCGCTATTAACATAGCTCACAATCTCATCCAACATGATCGCACAAAACATGTAGAAGTTGATTGTCACTTCATCAAAGAGAATATAGAAAAAGGAGTTGTGAGCACACCATTTTTTCCTTCAGATCAACAGGTTGTGGATGTTCTCACCAAGGGGCTAAGTCAGGTTGCGTTCAAAAAGATTATGTGAAAATTTGGCAAGCAAAACATCACACACCCAACTTGAGGGGGAGTGTTAGAATTACTTTTATATTTTCGTTGTCTTTCCTTTTTTGCCCTTTCTGTATTTCCCTCATATATACAGGAGGGAGTCTCCTCTTTAATTAATTAAGAGAACATTTTATGGTATCAACACTTTTCTCCACCTAGAATGAAAATTATATTTTTGCACCTACCTACCACCACCTTATATGATCCTCCAACTCAAGATCCTACTGTTGATTTTGATCTTAACATACAGATTACATATGGATCAAATTTCAGTAACTTGTGATGGATTATCCATCCATCAAGCATGTGAAATTATCTCTCAATTATCTTTTTGGGCATTTGGAGAGAAAGTGATTGCAACGGATACCAATAGAATTCGTTACAATTATTGCAAGCAAGTCATAAATGGGGGCATCACACGGTTCAAACATCATTTGACTGAGATTAAGGACAACATAAAGTCATGCCCTCATGTTCCAACTAATGTGAGAGCAAAAGCCGAAGCAACTCTTGCAGCAGCACAAACTAGTAAGCTATTGAGAAGTAGTAGGTTACAAAGTAGCTTGGATGAGGTCGTTGTTGGAGAGGATGCAGATCCAGAAAGTTCACAAAGGACTTTGTTTACAAGTATTGGAAATAAAGGTCCATGGACTAATTTATTGAGTCAGGAAAAAGTTCACAAAGAACGACTGAGAGCAAGTTAAAGAAGAAAGCTAGAGATAACGTGGCTTTATATATTGCTAAGTGGACATACGAGATGGACATTTATTTCAATGCTCTATATAGCGTATCCTTCCAACAAATGTTGCATGTTATAGGTCTATGTGGCCCTGGGATGAAATGACCAACTCCATATGAGATGAGGGAGAAGTTCTTACAAATGGAAGTTCAACGAAACAAGGAAATGCTAAGCAGCTTCACTCAAACATGTAGGTTGCATGAGTGTAGTATTTTGACTGATGTATGGACAGATCGCAAGGGCAGAAGTATCATGAATATTGTTGAGCACACGGTTGTTGGAGTAGCCTTTTGGTTATCGAAGGGTGTATCATCATCTCCACATGATGGTAAGTTCATATATGAGTTTGCAGATGAGGTAACCAGTAGTCCGGATGGCCCGGGAGAAGCAAATATAGTACAGGTTTTGACGGATAATGCGTCCAACAATATGTCCGCATCATGATTGTTAGCGGTAAAGAGACCAAAGATTTTTTGGACATTTTGTTCCGCTCACACCATAAATCATCTTCTCCAAGATATTTCAAAACTGAAGCAAATTAAGAGTGCAATCTGTATGGGCCGACAACTTACTATATTTATATATGCTCACACCATTGCACTTGCTATGTTTAGAGAGACGACTAAAGACATAAAGTCTCATGATCTCGTTAGGTCTGGTGTGACAAGATTTGCTACAGTTTTTTTATCACTGCAGAGCCTCCGGGATAAGAGAAGATATTTGAGAGAAATGTTCACATCTGCTAAATGGTAGGCAACAAAGTTGACAAGTATCGCACATGGAAAACAAGCAATGTTTTCATCTAATAATTTTAACATTATATTTGCAAATACAATGCATCATTTTAATATTTTTTGTTGTATCATTGTATGTAGGCCACAACAATTGCATTGAGTGCCACATTTTTGGAGTAATGTTGAGCTAACACTCCTTATATTTACCCCACTGGTTAAAGTTATAAGTAGAGCGGATGGAGATATACCGTCAATGGGGTGGTTGTATGGAGATATGAAGAAAGCCAAAAAGGAAGTTGTTGTAGCACTCGAAAATAAAGAAAATAGATATCTTCCTACATGCAAGTTGATTGATAGCAGAGTGGATAGCAAGATGAGCAACTCTTTACATTTATCTGGATTTTTTTAAAATCCTTTCTTCTATTACCCCAATAAGGAGGAGGTGGAGAGGGATACTAAGTTTATGCATGAATTTCTCGAGTGTCATACAAGAATGTATTCAAATAACCTCAAATGCAAGATCATATCACTAGTGAACTTGATATATATCAGTTTGGGCAACGACTATTTGGAAAGGGACTTGAAAAGAGGCAATTGTTTGTCCCTTCTTTTAATCCAAGTAGTTAAAATTCTAAGTTCACAAAGATTTATGTATATTACTAAAATTTTTTTTAATTAGTACACTGGTGGAAATTACATGGAGTTGAGACTCTGAATTTGAGGGGGATGACCATGAGGATATTGAGTTTGACCACAAGTTCATCTGCATGTGAAAGAAATTGGAGCATGTTCGAAATAGTAGTACACTAGTTCTACATGCATCCAATTTATTTTAAGTACTAAAGAGATACTAATTATTTTATATGTTTCAATTTGTAGATCCACTCGAAAAAGCGGAATAGACTTGAGAGCAAACATTTAAATGATCTTATCTTCATGAAGTTTGATGTTATGCTCAAGTCTAAGCATGCTGATATCTCTCGAGATCCAATATCTCCAAAAAATTTCGATCAAGGAAAGGCGGTAGAGTGGCTCGTTAGTTCAAGTGAAGGTGATAATAAAAATGAGGGAGTGTTTTCTGGAGAAGGACTGACTTGACAACAACTTGAAGACATTGTGGATGTTGATTTGAGACCAAAAAGGAGCACCAGATCTACTAACCAACAATCACATAATGAAAGTTTAAAGCGAAAGCGCAATATAACACAGACATGTTTGGAGAAAGATGATGAAGATGCGGGGGCTATCGGAAGAGGATATGCAAGCTCCACTGTTAAACACAATGTTAGAATACTACGAAACAGAAAAGGAGTTATGAAGTGTAAGTCTTTACTATAGAATAAACTATAAATCAAGTTACTTAATAGGACTTTAATCATTAAAAATTAATCTAGTTATATGAGTGGTGATATTTCTTTTGATGCAGGCATATATATGGAAGTTATGCATTAGGACTTTTGATTTTTGAACTTTTAGTGTGATCGTCAGTGTGACTTTTGAACTTTCAGTGTGATTTTTGAACATTATAATAGGGGTCAAGTATTATTAACTTTCAACGCGACTTTTGATTTTTGAACGTATGATAACTTTTAATTTCACACGCACACACACATATGTGTGTGTGTATATTAGTCTATTAGATATATGTATGATGTTGTAGTAATATTTGGAATTTTCAAAAGATTGACAAGGTAAACAAAAATGTCAATATTCACATTTCTTTCATTAGCTTCTTGTAAACAAATTAACTTTGATTTGTTTTTTGAATATATTTACTTTTTATGATAAGGACAAGATAAGAAGATGATGGTACCAAAAAACCTTCATGTCATGTAATGATGGAAGTATTGGATGATGAATTGGTGATAGTTGATCCAGAAACATAGCAAAATTGTGTTTAATACTTCATTACTTCAGTATAATCATATTAATACATAGTAATTGCATACCTTATAAACATACATTGTTTGTACATTTTTTATTTATTTACAAAAAATGTGTTTATAAATACTATTATCTTTATTTAAATATTAAAATCCGATATGGTAAAATATCCTCGATATATCCCCCCAATCTGACATACACCATTTCAAACCCCAACCGACATGAACCCGACATCCGACATCTACAACCTTGAGTGTCATCATAAGCGACAAGAGTACCATCTTCAGTTCCATCGTCGGTATCAACTTCAACGACCACCGAGTTCAGAGTTGCAGGGATTCTCCTTGCCTTCAGATGAGAGCACGCTCATCTTCATTCACGGAGATGAATGCTTTAAAGGCGGGGGGAATTGATGGGGAATCAGAATTGTTCGTTTTATGTGTATCAATGATCGTAATAGTTTTGGTTCTTGTCATTTTTTTATTTCGAGTTGCAATGTATTTTTGAGTTTAGGCGTTTAGTCAATCATAGTCGTTCGTTGTCCCCTAGGTATACATACATAAATAGAGTGCGAGGGATCTCATATTAGGCATTGAAGATTGGAGTCTAGAAACCCAATCATTGATCATTTCAGTGTCGAAGCAGATATTAAGGGTGTGAAGCCTAGGAATCTCCTACCCCTTGCCACTCACCACAATTCTCCCCACTCCTTGTTCCCCTATCTAGCAGCCGACCCAATTCCCCTCCATCTCCTTTCCCCTTCATCCTCCTACAATAGCCCATGTTCACCATCTTATTCCCCTTCATCCTCCTACAGCAGTCAGCAGACCACAACTCCCCTTCATTCTCCTAGAGCAGCCCACACTCACCATCTCCTTCCCCCTTCATCCTTCTACAACAGCCCACATTTCCCATCCATCTCCTTCTCCTTCGTCCCCTAACAACCACCATTTCCCCAACAACCGCCCCTCTTCTCCTTCCATAATTCCCCCGTAAATTCATCTCCGACGATCACCTGAATCAATCTCCAGTCACCTTTGGTGATCTCCATCCATTCCCTCTTCAAATTTCCTTCATTTTGCACTCTCCGGCGATCGTCAGAAAATATTTCCGGCAACCACCACCAGCAGCCGCCTCCAACCACCACGAGCCGTCAACCACAACCACCACCCAAAACCACCTCCATAACCACAATACTTTCTCCTCTTTCATAAATTTTAGGCATTTCTCCTAAAATAAAGGCCAATCACCCCCCCCCCCCCCACCCCCACCTGCTCCCACCCCATAGCCGGCCCCTTTAGCCCCACTTCCCCTCATTCTCACGTGAGAAGTAACTCCCCACTTCCTCCGCTTAATTACTCTCCCACCCCTCTAACTGTTGGACCAAAATTTCCCTCCCTTCCATGCTCCTCATTCTACACGTGGAATTCAGGTTGATGCTGCCACCATCTGCAGCTTCCCCTTCCCAACCAAATCCATCCAACCAGCCCCTCTCCACGCCTAATCTCCCTCCGTGGATCCACCCCCTCATTTCCCCTCAACCAGTAAAACCCTTTCCCCCATTACCTTCATCCAGCAGCCCCAAATTTGCCCCTGCACCTCCAAAAAAAATGCTACTGTCGAGGCCTTCCAAACTGCCCAACATTATAGTCCAAGTTGTTGTCTTTCTCTCTGGACAGCCGCCTTCCTTCATGGATTTCTGAATGTTGCCTCCCAGCACCTCCCTATTTGTTTCCCTGTTCCTGGACTGTTAAGTGCAATTTCTGATTGCTGAAAAACCAATCCTGGAAGCCCTCGAAAATTACATACAACCCTCTCCTCATTATAGTCGTGGTACTCAAAGTTCGTGTGTTTGCTTCTTTACCGTTCGGTTGTGTGTGTTTGTTCTTTACTTGAAGAGATACTGGCTTATCGGCTTTGTTTTCAATTGTTTTGATATTTGTACTCTCATTTAAACAGCGCTTTTGTTTTTGGCACTCTTGCATTTGTACCATCTGACGTGTTTCCATGTTTGAAAGTCTTAATTCTTTGTGAAAAATCAAATTAATATTGCTTTATAAAAATCAATTATTGAAAGTAAATCGTTGGACTCATGTGTGGTTGCAATAAGAGTTTTCCCATTATTTCTCCATCTTATAGGACCGTCATGTGTCACACCGCCTTCCATACTATAAATATGGCAATTAGAATAAGAGGAAGGATCTGTTTTTTAAAAAAAATGGTGTAGAAAAAACTCTTCAAGTTAACCTTCTTACAGAGTATTTTTATGTGCATTTGGAAAAAGAACATATGTAGCTGTCATTATATATCTATATACTATCCCTCGCGCACACAAATGCATATACTCACACACATGTATTGATACAAATTTTTCTATCAAAATAAATAATAAGGTGCAATGCACTGATGCACATCGAAGACCTTAAAAAAACTCACCATTGCTTCTCTAGAAGTCATTACAATAATAGCAGAAGCCCTGTTCTTTGAAGTCTTTGACCTGATCACAACATCCTCGACTGAGCCAAACCTCTCAAAATTTTCTCGTAGCTTGGCAACGTCATAATCTCCAGCACTTCTATCCCAAGACACTTTCAACATCCTCCCCTTATCCAAACTTGCACCTAACTTTTCTTCCTTCTTTTGTTTCCCAGAAATCTGCAGTACATTGAACAGTAGTACTACAAGAGTAAATTCATTTGGAAATACATAAACGAAGATGTGCAGAATTTTTATGTATGATAACAGGGCATAAACAGAGAACAAGCATTCTCCACAAATATTTTTTTTAAAAAAAGCTGATTTGAGACTACTTAGGCTGCGTTTGAAGCGGTTTATCGCAGCTTATTTGCTCCGGTGAGGTTGGTAAAAAATGTCATTGTCATACCAAAATCTCATGTCTCAAACTAGTTTCTTTTCTATAACATGTCATACCAAACATACATTCTATGACAATGACGTTTTTGTCCAACCTCACTGGAACAAATAAGTTGCGATAAGCCGCGTCAAACGCAGCCTTAATTAAATGTGTATTTGATTAATAAAAAAAGGATATCACTAATAAGATACAACAACAACAAAACAACAACACTCAAGCCTTTATCCCACTAAAATTCTCAAATGATCCATATACATAAGGGTGACTAAATTTTACGTTGGCCGTCTACCTAACACAACCCTCACTATTTTTCATCCAGGCTTGGAACCGTCATAGGCTGGTTTATATCACTAATAAGATAATCAGCAAAAATAATGGATGTCAAGAAACTCCAATCAAAAATTTCTAACAAAATTCTAAACATTTAAGACTTATATGATAATCAAAGTTTATGAATAAGGAAAAAAAATAAACTTTTAAGTCTTTAACATGATACTCAATACAATATATCAGCATAGGCATTTTGAAGCCATGTGAGAGAACAAAGATTTAAGAATGCTTAAATGATCTGACCAATCTTACCTGCTCAGAAGCCTTCTTGGCGCGCCTTGCTTTGAAGTCAGCAATCTCATTCTTCAGCTCTTGTGCCTTCATCCTCTCCTTCCATTGAACCTCCTCGGACGGATCGACGGAAGCTGCAGCTCGCTCCCTATCCTGGAGATCAGTGGCCATTTTCCTGCGCTTTGTGTCCTGGAAGGAATTGCGGAGGACCTTTTCACGTCGAGACCGGAGTTTAGCATCAAAACTGGAGCGTGTCGTTTCATCCCGTAGAACTTCAAAGGAGGAGGTAAGAAGCTGGAAATCGGCAGTGGCGTTGGGGTCATCAGGGCGCTTATCGGGATGACGGTGGCGGGATTGATTCCTATACGCTTTCTCAATTTCTTTGAGAGATAGTTTTGACCCCTCTTCCCCAGAGGGAAGGCCGAGAACGACGTAGTGATCCACATGGTCCTCAGAAGTGGATAGACCTCTTCCATCACCGCCGGCCATCTAAAATTAGGGACTGATTTTCAGATGGTGGATTGGCTAGGGCGCAAATTCTGCGGCAGTAATGCTTGCTGCGCCCCCACCAACGGTCACCAAACGCCAACCTGCTGAAACGTGGGCGGATTTATGGCGGCCGCCAGTGGGACTGCAATCACTTTCTAGCAGGTGGGCATAAAATCAGGGTAGCCTAAGAACCCTCCTGTAAGGGGCCGATCTACGGAGGTCGCGGGAGGCGGGGAGCGCGTTGATGCGCGAGGTTGGATGAAGCAGACGCCAGACGATCAACGGATTCCGGCGAGGAGCGGAAGAGGTCGTCGGAGCAGTGAGAGGGAGTCAGTGAAGGAGGCGCGGGATTCGCCCGGTGTGATCGGATAGGGTGACTAGAGGCGCCGCGAGGGATATTGAGAGTAGCAACTCACTTTGCTAGCCGGGGCATCAAGACATGTCTGCGAATCTTGTTGAAACCAAAGGAAGGATCATACGCGATGAAGATGATCTCCTGCTCTGGTGGACATCTCCGGCTAGAAAAAGCTTCTCGCTAACGATGCTTCCCCTCGGGTATTAGGAAAAGTTTCTTGCCGATGCGCCGCCGATGCGCCGCCGATTCGACGGAGGGGGTTCCGCGTTTTCACCGCAGCGGGCTTCAGAATCCTCGCACAGGAGAAGAAGATGAGTGTTACTTCTCAGAATCTTGCCCTCTCTTTGCCCTAGAGAAGAGGGCCCGAGGGGGAGGGGGAATATTTTGGTGGGCAATTGGAATTTGATATTTGAACGGTTCCAGAAGGTTGGCCGACGCCTATATATATTTATATAGTCTCGGTGTGAGGGATTTATTTTTATCGATAATGAACGTATGAATCTGATACTAATTAAGATTCGATTCATGCGATCGTAACCGCTTCACCGGTGAAAATAAGTCCCTCCAAACTGAGACATAGGCTTTGTTTGGGGGGACTTGTGCTTCATTTGGTTCGGCGGTGGCGGGTCGATCCGGCGGGTGGAAACAGAGTGTTCGAATCGGAGGGAGGAGGTGGCTGCTCCAAACGGAGCTTTTTGGGGGCGTTTCTCAAGGCGGGCGGATGAAAACGAAGCAAACGCCGCCGGAAGTTCATTTGTTTACGCGCCTTCCGGCGGCATTTGCCCCAAACGGAACGACGAAACGCAGAACCAAATAGAGCCACAGTTTGGGGCTAAAGTGATAAAAAAAAAGGCAAAAATAGCAATTTAGTCCGTAAATTTTGTCTAATTTAAGAAATCAGTCCCTCAAATTTGTATTGTGAGAATTCAGGCCCTCAACTTTCTAATTCATATGAAATCAATCATTTATATTATTATTATAGTTGTTAGTAATAATTAGACCTTAAAATGCCATTAACCCCAACGCCATCGACGCAAGCCCAGAGGGGGTGGTTGGCGAAGATCTCCATGCCTTGCGGACCTGCGGTATCCTTCTTCCTCTAGTACAGCCTTGATCTCCGTCAATGTCTGCTTTTGCAGAGATATCAGCACCACTTGCCTGTTTTGCACCACCTCAAGCCCCACAATCCTCATCCTCTCCTTCACTTTCACCATCAACATCGACCACATTCTACCCGTCATGATCCGCCTCAAAAACATCTTTCCTCTTTCCCCCCTTCCTCTCGACACTCTAGATCTTCGGTGTGGAAATAGCAGATGTTCGCAACTCTGCGATATGCTTGGGCAAAGGAAACATGGTGGATGGAGAGGTATTAAGGTGCTACAAGAGGAGATGGAGATGGAGAGGCGGCGAAATAAAGAAGAGGCGGCGAAAATCCGGGTGTCATGAGTACGACTGTGTTGGAGCTAATGACGTTTTAAGGTCTAATTATTACTAATAATTGTGATAATAATATAAAGGACTAAATTTATGGACTAAATTCCTATTTTTGCCTACAAAAAAATTCATAGGCAAATAAATATGACTATTCTCAAAAGTTTATTAACCATAAATTAATATTGTTAACAAATCAATAATACAAACCTACACAATCAAATTTTTTACATAAAAAAATTAAATTCATGACAATCAATTAATACTCCCGTGAGGTGGCTGCTCCAAACAGAGCTTTTTGAGGCTTTTCTCAAGGCGGGCGGGTAAAATAAGGCTCTATTTGATTCAGTGTTTCGCTGTTCCGTTTGGGGCAAACGCCGCTGGAAGGCGAGTAAACAAATGAACCTCAACGTTTGTTACAACCTCATAAACCAAACCTTAATTATGATTCGATACATGCGGTCGTAACCGTTTGACCAGTAAAAATAAGTCCCCCAAACAGAGTCTAAGTCTCTTCTTTTTATAGTTAGCAGGAGATTGTGGCTTCATTTGTTTTAGCGGTGGCGGGTCGATCCGGCGGGTGGAAACAGAGAGTTCGAATCGGAGGGGGGAGGTGGCTGCTCCAAACGGAGCTTTTTTGGGCGTTTCTCAAGGCGGGCGGGTGGAAACGGAGCAAACGCCGCCAGAGATTAATTTGTTTACCCTCCTTCCAGCGGCGTTTGCCCAAAACGAAATTGCGAAACGCCCAAATAAATAGAGTCTGTTACATTGAATGTCGGCAATATTTCGGTGCTGAGGACAACATGCTTGTCACAAGAAGGGAATCTCTTATTCGACCTGCATTGAACAAGATTCAACATAGCTAAACTGAAATATAAATCTCACAGTAATCCATCATCACCTTCAAGACACCAATCATTTGATGACACTTCTTGCTTTGAAGATGCATTACTATAAGGCAGTGACAGTGAGACTTGTTGTGGGTCATCCAATTTTTTTCCGGTTCGGAGAATAAGACCGTCTTAATTCGGAATTAGATTGGACGTGCAAACAGTCAAAGAAAAACAACAACAAACAGCAAAGTACTTTTTTGACGTGGAAAACCCAGAAAGGGTGAAAAATCATGTGGTCGGATCTGTGTCAAGCCAAAATCTACCATTTTTTGGAGTTTTACAAGTGCATGAAATGATCCCTCGGAGGGTGACAGTTGACCTCTCCGTTACAAATGCAAGGTACAAAATTGATGAAAAATAGCTAAGTGTTCAGAGTTACGATGGAAGCGCTCTAGCCTGGGAAATTGTCTAGTCCACGGAATCTCGATGGAAGCGTTCCGACGGGGAGAAATTTCTAAGTCCATGGAGCCTTGAAGTTTGTTTGAGTCTTTGCGCTAGAAGAGGAGCAGAGCGAATTCGTGGGCGATGGATCGACCTAAGTCCACGATCTCGCCGGAAAACCTCAAAGCTCTTTCTAACCTCTGGAGTTGTTTGTCCCCAAATGAAGGTCTGATGGCTTATTTATAGTTTTTTAGAGGGATACATCGGTACTTGCGCCGGGGCGGAATTTGATAGTGAATAACATCGCTCTGTTTTGATCACATGGATCACCAAATATAGTGAAATGACGAAAGTGCCCCCGGGCGATTCGGGCGGCCCGGGCGGGATGCCCGACGACATTGACGACGGTCAGAGGTGGCGGGGGGGGGGGGGGGGGGGGGGGGCTGTTGTCGACGCACGCGGCAGGTGTCACGAGCGCGAGTGGAGAGCGTGTGGGTCGCACGCGCGCACATGTTGCGCGCGTCCGCACACATAGTGGGGTCGTGCACGCGCGGGGAGCGGCCGCGCTGGCTGTCCGCGCGCGCATAGACTGCGTGCGGGTGCGCGGAGTACGCGGGTGCCCCCATTCGTTGATCGTGCGTGCATGGGGGTGTTGGTCGTTCGTGCATGCGGGTTTTGCTTTCTTCTTGGAGCTTTCGGGCCTTCGGGGAGTACGACGCGCCACACGCGACTTACCCGATCGGGTTTGCTTTTCCCATGCATCTTTGGCCCAAGTTCTTTCAGTTTGGCTCGGAAATTTTCGGGGGACCCCAACAAATGCCTCCAAAATTTCGAGTCATAACCCACGGAGCGATGAACACGAAAATTTTCTGTCTTTACTTGGAGTATTCCAGAACCTCGTGATCACCGAACTTGGCCGTATGTAATCGTTTGCCAAAAATTAAGGAGAGCGGAAAGCCAGATATTTTTAGTCATAATGTATCGAATATTATCTGTCATGTTCGCGAGATACTCGTCCAAAATAGCCTTTTTTTCGCTGCCCGTTTTGAGACAGAAAGATTTGGCAAGAGATATTTTATTATCTCAGATGTCTTCTATTATAAGCCATCCTTTGGAGCTGGTCCTTCACGAGTTTCTTGAACTTCACAAACTTCTTGAACGTCATAGACTTCTCGTTCATAAAGTATACGCAATGATATCTCGTAAAGTCATCAACTAAAATCAACATATATCTGCTACCTCCGAGACTGGGGGTTACGGCCGGTCCCGTCAGATCACTGTGGATGCACTCCAATGATTCTTATATCTAGTCTGTGATTTGTCAAATAAAAGGCGATGAGCCTTACCATACTGACACCCCGCACAACCATGACCGTCTTCATAAAGATGAAAGACTAGACAGGTCATGCACCAAGCCTCTCGCCGTCATAGCCTTCAACTTATCCATCCTAACATGTCACAGCCTCTCATGATAGATAGCAGCGCTGTCATTCTCCATCATCTTCACAACATATGAGCTTGTCGCCAACACGAACAAGTCCTTAATCCGTCTTCCAACATGAGTGACGTCAGTTTTCACAGCTGACACATTCCAGAGAAATTTTACTTCTGTCGGGATAAACAGAACGTGATACACGGCATCCACTGCGTTGGTCACTAAGAAGAGGTTCTTCTTCATTCCCGACACGTGATACACACTCTTTAACGTGAGTGGACCCTTATAACTGCCTAAAGAGACCGTCCCCTCCTTCTCAACTGCTCGTACATTATCGTTAGCTGTAATCATAGTATCATTACCTTTGTACTCTTACAAAGAAGAGAACTTTGACTCGTCCCCGGTGAGGTGATGTCTGGCACCCTGAGCCAACGATCAAGTCCTCGTGATAGTTGATGGAGGACAATGCACGAACACAAGTGCCCGTCATGAAAGCACTCCCCCATCCACCTTCATCAGCCCTGAATTCAGTCTCTTCTTTTCCTGCAGCATGTCACGACCGAAGATTGACCCTGCAGTATTTCCAGATGTGACCAAACTTATGTCACATGTAGCACCGTGGCCCTCCTCTCTTCTTTCCTTCACTTTCTTAGGAGTCTTGCTCCTCTTTTGCTGAAATGAAGTAGATGAATTATTGTTAACAGATGGCTTCTTCTTTTTGTCTCATCTCTCCTTCCCAAAATAAAAAACCTCGTTCTCTCCCCCTGAGATGGATACTCCGTTCATTTGCCTCGCCAAGCTCTCCTGCGAAGCTAAAGGATTCTCCAGCTTGAGCAACGATGGCTGGTTGGCTCAGCCCTGCACAAAAGTCACAAAGCCAACATACTCCTTCCGCAACCCGCGAATGATGTGTATCTTTAGCTTCACATCTGAGATATGCTCTTTCGGGTCCAATGCTGATATCTCAGTGCAGAGGTTCTTCATCTTTAGAAAGAAGGATGATATGGACAGATCACCCCGAGTGGTCTTCGCCAACTCATTCTCCAAGACCTGTAGCCGAGCTACGTTCTTTTTGTTAAACAAGTCATCTAAGGTTATCCAAATCTCAGCAGTTGACCAATATCCAATGATGTGGTCAAATAACTCCAGTGAGATAGCCCTCTTCAAAGTGAACTCCGTCTTCGCATTCATTATCCTCCAAGCTCTCACCGCCTCAACATTTCCTGTTGTAGCAACCACCTCTTGTCTGTCATCTCCACTGATGACCTCCCAAAAGTCCTCACCAAGAAGATAGTTTTTCATACAAGACCTCCACTTTTTAAAGTTGATCTGCGTCAAGAGATCAATCTCAAGTTCTCTTGCATAAACGACTTCCATTGTTTAACCTTGATTACTTGAACTTTGAAAGGATAGCACACCTCTAAGGTTGATCAACTGCTAACTGCTCAACATCCCTCTGATATTATGTAAAATTTCCATGATATCAGGTAGATACCTCTGATACATCTAAAAATTTCTAACGGAAGCTAAGCAAGGTCGCAGGAACACTCAACTAAAACTCAAGCCAAGTAGAAATCAGTAACAACAGAAGAATGAAATCAATAATCTTCTTTAAAGAGCGAGACATACATTGTGAGACATGTTTTCGCAATATACTTGATGGAAACAAAATACAATAGGCAAAAGTGAAATAGACGGTCTGAAGATAGAAACCGCTCAAGCTGCTGTTGAAAATGGTGAAGTGAAAGTGAGTGATTGGGCAACCAGGGCGAATCGGGCGACCTGTCCGCACGGACTACGCGGATAGGATTGGCGGATAGCCAGGTCGACAGAGCTGTTGCGGACATCTTGTTCTTTGGCGGCCAGGGCGGTCTGTTCGTGCAGACTAAGCGAACAGAAGCAGCGGTCAGCCAGGCCGGCTTATGCTCAGCAGGCAGTTGGATCCCAGAAGGTAACCAGGCGGATAGCGACTCTATCCGCGGAGTCAGGCAAGGAACGGACAGGACTGGAGCTCTGCAGACCGGGTTGGCAGATGCCTTGGTCTAGCTCTAGTAGAGCGGTAAGCGGAAGCCGCGGAGGTCGCCAGTTAGTGCGGACAGGTGCTGGAGTTCGCCGAGGCAGGCAAACTGGTTCCAGTGTCCGCCAGTAAGTGCGGACTGGCCCTTGTGGGCAGTGGTGTGGACTTGGTTGGTTCTGAACCAAGTCTAGGTTTGGCTCAGTCCGGGGAGATCACACAGTTAAGCGCGGACTGCTACTCAGTCCGCCAAGCTCGGCAGCAATGTCGTGTGCCTTAGTTGCAAGTTTGGGGAATGCGGACTGGAGTCGCGTCTGCAAGGCGTGCGGGCTGGAGCTGTGTTCGCTGAGTCCGATGGTTGCCTTGTTGGGGTGGCTGTGGACTCAGGATATGCGGACTGGAGCTGAGTCTGCAATGTATGCGGACTGGAGCTGTGTCCGCGGATAGGCGGACAAGGTGTTGCTGCAGAGTCCGGCTGTGTCGGCATCCTGGCTCGGCCTTTGGCGACGAGGCGGACTGGTTGTTGTCCGGCCTTGGTAAAGCATAGGCGGTCTGGCTATCTTGCAGAGGTCGCGGCGGACTGGGAGTGTATCAGCAGCTTGCATATACACTTGTTCTTGTTGCGGGATGAGGCGGTGATCCTATCGGCTAGGGCGGTGACCACACTTCTCATCATGCCTATAAAATAGGACCCCTGTCGTATCAGGATTAATGCGTGAATGAACAGTAAGTGAGCCCGCCAACAGTTGCTGCGGACTGGATTTTGGTACCCGCGCGGTTTGATAGAGTTGACCGGTTTTTGCTGTGCAGGTTGTGCGGATAACACTGGAAATCAAGGACTTGGCTCTGATTGCGGTCAGGGACAGTGCAGGCTATGCGGTTAAGCAACAGGGGGTAAACAACATGTCGTGGACTGCGACCAAACGGTCTTCTCTTTGGCAACTTGTTTCTGGGTTCAATAAGTCGTCTGCTTCAGGCGGCCTGTTCAGTTCGGCATCAGCAGCTTGTGCGGTCTGACAGCTAGGCAACCTCGCGGTCAGGCGGCTTGCAGATCGGCAGCTAGAGCTTAACATTGAAATAAGGGGCAGTCCGCGCAGCTTGGTTTGCGGCCTGGAGACCTGACGGACTATGCGAACACCTTAGTGCAGCAGTAGAACCGGCGGCTACTTGTTCAGTTTGCGCGGCTTGACTTGTCTTGTATTTGTAGTCTCTGCTTTTCCCTGTGGTGGTTTTGGCGAATCATGTCTCATCATGTATGTCTCGCTTTGTAAAGGAGATTGCTGTTATCAATAAAGACTCTTGTTACTGCATGTGTTTCTGGTTGTGACTAACTTTTGTTGAGATAACCTCTACTTATTCCAAGATCCGAAAAATTCAACATGGTATCAAAGGGTGGAGGTTGGAGTGGATAAGCAGTGATCAACAGAAGTGGTTGTTGCTCTCGTGAAGAGGGAACCAGTGTTTGAACCATGACAGCAGGATATACAAGTGGTCTTGGGATTGATCTCCTGACTGAGACTAACTTTGAGAAGTGGAAGTCTTGTATGAAGAGTTATCTTCTTGGCGAGGACCTTTGAGGGGTAGTGTGCGGAGCAGAAAGATAAGAGGTTACTGCTGGCAGTGCTGAAGCGATGAGAGCTTGGAAGAAGACAAATGCGAGAGCGGAGTCTATTCTCAAGCATGTGATCTCATCGGAGCTCTTAGACCACATCAGTGGACGTCAGTCAGCTGCAGAGGTTGGGACTTCCCTTGATGTGTTGTTCAACAAAAAGGTGAAGGTTGTTGCGGAGGATGGTCCTTCTACTTCATATCAGCAAAAGAGGAGTGGTTCTCCTAGACGTGATGGGAAGATAAAGGAAGGACCAAGGTGCTATGGATGCAAGCAGCATGGTCATCTCAGGGAGGAGTGTAAGGTTGTCTTGCACTCGGTTAATGTTGCTCAAACTGGGAGTAAGGAGAAGAACTTGGTTGCGTTATCAACAGGTTCTGGTGCTGATCGGATGAAGGCCAGTGATAGTGTAGCTATCTAGCATGAAAGACTGAGACATGTGGGGATGGATAAGCTGAAAGCAATGGAGGTAAGAAGACTCGTAAGAGGCTTGCCTAGATGGTCATCCTACGGTGACGGTCAAGCATGCGCGGGATGTCAACACGGTGAAGTTTTTCGCTTTACGGTTGATAAGGCGCGATCCAGATGCAGAGCACCCTTGGAGGTTGTCCATTGTGATCTGGTGGGACCGACCATCACCGCCAATCTTGGAGGCAGTAGGTACATGCTGATATTGGTTGATGACTATTCAAGATATACTTAGGTATACTTCATGAAGGAGAAGTCGAACATGTTCCGCTTGTTTGTGGAGTTCAAGAAGCTTGTGGTGGGTCAGCTTGGCCTGCGGATCAAAAAGTTGAGGACGGACAACAGAGGAGAGTTTGGCCCAATCGTGTTCTCAGACTTTTGCAGGAAGCATGAGATCCAAAGGGAGCTCTCTCGTGGACATACTTCATAGCAAGGTGGTGTTGCAGTTCAGATGATCCGTCTGTTGACGGAGACTTGCAAGTGTTGGCTTCAATGCAAAGGCATTCCTAAAGCTTTTTGGGCGGAAGGGATGACCTGTGCGGCACACGTCATCAATTAGATGCCTCTTAGTCCGATCAATGCGAAGACTCTGGTTGAGTTGATGTTCGTGGTGAAGCCCAATGAGAAACACCTACGGGGGTTTGGTTCTACCTGCTACGTACACGCTCCGGATGCTCTCAAGACAAAGCTAGTCTTTGTTGGGTATGATGAGCAGAAGAGAAGATGAAGGTGTATGGATCATGCGACGAAGAGATTCATCGTGTCGAGAGACGTTGTCTTCGATGAGCTGACATCGTATTGGGGTAGCTCGTGTGTAGAGCTAGAGGAGAGCAGATTAGATAGTGGACTGAAGGAGGCTGCTACTAAGGTTCAATGGGGGTTGCATGTGTCACCAGGAGCTCCAGGTTGTTCTAGCTCCGGGGCAGAGGCGTCGGGGTCGGGAAGTCGGGGGAGCGATGCTCCAGGTGCTTCTGGCTCGAAGACGGAGGCTTCTGGTTCGGGAAGCAGGGGGAGCGATGCTACAGGTACTTTTGGCTCGAAGACGGAGGCTTTTGGTTCAGGAAGCAGGGGGAGCGATGTTCCAGGTAGTTCTTGTTCAAGAGCGAAGGCTTCTGGTTCAGGTAGCAGGGGGTGCGTTGCTCTAGGTGCTTCTGGTTCCAGTGTGGTAGCGTCTTGTTCAGGAAACAAGGGGAGCATTGTTCCGGTTTTTCCTGGAAACGAAGCTGGTTCAGGAGGAGCAGCAGAGGTGGCTAGCCCTGATCAGGCTCTTCGGAGGTCGAAGAGAATCAGCAACCCACCAGCTCGATATAGCGAAGGGAATGTGGTGAGCTTGGTCTCATGTTTCCTTGCAAGTCCTCAGGTCGAGCGAGTACCTTCTAGCTGTGATGACACTACTGGAGTCAAGGAGGTAGACGACGCCAAGGCTGAGGAGGTGACTACTCTCAGAGGTGACGAGGCTTGGGCCCTTGTGCCCAAGGTTATTGGTGATACTCCTGTGACGCACGAGTGAAGGCCAAAGCTGAAGAAGAAGGCAGAGGGAAATATGGCTCCTTTTGGGAGATGCTGGAGGGCTCCCTCATGGTCCAGGATAGGCGGGGCGAGAACTATGTCTCGGACATCTTCTCGATGACGCTATCAGAGGGACCAGGTGCATGGTTACAGGAGTTGCTGGGGTTGTTCACCACTTCTCACTTTAAGGGGGAACGTGAAAAATGGAGAAGTGAAAGTGGGTGATTGGGCAACCAGGGCGAACTGGGCGACCTGTCCGCACGGACTACGCGGACAGGATTGGCGGATAGCCAGGTCGGCAGAGCTGTTGCAGACAGCTTGTTCTTTGGCGGCCAGGGCGGTCTGTTCGCGCGGACTAAGCAAACAGAAGCGGCGGTCAGCCAGACCAGCTTTTGCTCAGCAGGCAGTTGGATCCCAGAAGGTAACCGGGCGGATAGCAACTCTATCCGCGGAGTCCAGCAAGGAGCGGACTGGACTGGAGCTCGGCAGACCGGCTTGGCAGATGCCTTGGTCTAGCTCCGGTGGAGCGGCAAGCAGAAGCCGCGGAGGTCACCAGTTAGTGCGGACAGGTGCTGGAGTTCGCCGAGGCAGGCGAACTGGTTCCAGTGTCCGCCAATAAGTGCGGACTGACCCTTGTGGGCAATGGTGCGGACTTGGTTGGTTCTGAACCAAGTCCAGGTTTGGCTCAGTCCGGGGAGATCGCACAGTTAAGCGCAGACTGCTACTCAGTCCGCCGAGCTCGGCAGCAGTGTCGTGTGCCTTAGTTGCAAGCTTGGGGAATGCGGACTGGAGTCGTGTCCGCAAGGCGTGCGGGTTGGAGCTGTGTCCGCTGAGTCCGGCGGTTGCCTTGTTGGGGTGGCTGTGGACTCCGGATATGCGGACTGGAGTCTGAGTCTGCAATGTATGCGGACTGGAGCTGTGTCCGCGGACAGGCGGACAAGGTGTTGCTGCAGAGTCCGACTATGTCGGCGTCCTGGCTTAGCCTTTGGCGACAAGGGGGATTGGTTGTTGTCCGGCCTTGGTAAATCATAGGCGGTCTGGCTATCTTGCAGAGGTCGCGACGGACTGAGAGTGTATCCGCGGCTTGCGGATACGCTTGTTCTTGCTGCGGGAAGAGGCAGTGATCCTATCAGCTAGGGCGGTGACCACACTTCTCATCGTGCCTATAAATAGGACCCCTGTCACATCAGGATTAATGCGCGAATGAACAATAAGTGAGACCGCCAACAGTTGTTGCAGACTGGATTTTGGTATCCGCGCGGTTTGATAGAATTGACCGATTTGTGTTGTGCAGGTTTTGCGGATAGCACTGGAAATCAAGGACTTGGCTCTGATTGCGGTCAGGGACAGTGCAGACTCTGCGGTTAAGCAACATGCGGTAAACAACAGGTCGCGGACTGCGACCATGCGGTCTTCTCTTTGGCAACTTGTTTCTGGGTTCAATAAGTCGTCTGCTTCAGGAGGCCTGTTCAGTTCAGCATCATCAGCTTGTACGGTGCAGCAGCTAGGCGACCTCGCGGTCAGGCGGCTTGCAGATCGGCGGCTAAAGCTTAGCATTGGAATAAGAGGCAGTCTGTGCAGCTTGGTTTGCGGTCTGGCGACCTGGCGGACTGTGCGTGCTCCTTAGTGCAGCAATAGAACCGGCAGCTACTTGTTCAGTCCACGCGGCTTGACTTGTCTTGTATTTGTAGTCTCTGCTTTTCCCTATGGTGGTTTTGGCGAATCATGTCTCGACATATATGTCTCGCTTTGTAAAGGAGATTGTTGTTATCAATAAAGACTCTTGTAATTGCATGTGTTTCTGGTTGTGACTAACTTTAGTTGAGATAACCACTCTTCATTCCAAGATCCGGAAAATTCAACAGCTGCAAATCGCCAAGACAGTCAGTTGAAACCGCGAAGTTGCCAACCCGCAACACAAGCCGCACAGACTGCTTGATATTGAAAATGTTGATGAATTGGAAAACAGTCTACCCACTGATGAACCGGGCGAACTGCTTGAACTATCTGCAACCCCGAGGAAAAGACTTCATGCTGCCTAAACCGCGACCTGCTGTATACCACAGACTGTTATTCGTGAACTTATCCACACTGAGCTTCATAACTAGTTGTCTAGTCATCCGGTGCTAGTCGTACAACCTGCATAGTACAAGTCAACGTCACTTAGTCGCGCGGTTAAGAAAGTATAACTGCAAGTTCAAAGCATGAGCTGAGTTCTCACTGTTTACGTTTTATATGACGAGTCGGTGACCCCCATTTATAGGCGACAAGAAGAGTGTGGTCACCACCCATAGTGATAGGATCACCGCCCTTCATCCTGCAACTAGCACCACCAGTCCGCACAAGAGTGCGGATACCAGTATCAGACCGCAAAGACATGCAGACAACATGCACAGTCCGCGTGGACATAAGCAATCCAGCCATGCGTCCTGAGCCAAGACCGCGCCTAAGGTGATCTGTCAGACTGCTCCTAGACCGCACAATATTGCGGTCTGCACGACTAAGCAACCAAACTGGACTTGTCACAATATCGTGTCCAAGTTCACACAACCAACGGACTCTGGTATCAAACCGCGTGAGCAGTCCACAACAAACTCGGCGATTAGCCTCCGCTATCTGCACTAACCATCTGCCTTAATGCGAACCAGAGCCTATCAGCTCCAAGCGGACTCCGTGGTCTCACCAACCAGACCACGACAGTCGCGTTTAGCCAACACCAACCGCCCGGGTACCTCCCAGGATGCTTGTTGAACCAGACCGCAGGAAGAAGAACAATAGCCAAAACCAGGCTATCCGCCAACACCTAGCCGCCAGACAGGCAAAGGTATCTGCGGTCTGCCCAATCAGACCGCTTACTTTCACTTCAACAATTTCAACAGTCTCATCAAGAGAAATCTAAATTTGCCATCCATTTTGCAAAATTCTCTTCCATTCATAATGTTTCATTGAATGGATATTTACAGATCTCCTGAACTTAAATTTATTCAAACCAAAAGTACTACCAAGTCTACACAAATTACATTCTGCATCAAATATACAAACCCAACCAATTCCTAACACAACACCATCATCACCTGTTATTCAGCTGAGCATTTGAATCTTCCATGCTGGAAGATTTTTCTCTCTCATCATCACCAGCCTCTCCCTCTCCCTCGTTTCGCGCCAAAATCTCCTCGTATAGATGCAAAGAATCGCGCGAAAACTCTGTCATCTTTTCGAAAACGTTCGTCAAACCAACCTTGAATCCATTCAAAGTTACATCCGTCGTCTCCCGCATGCAATTGCGATGTTTCGCCTTCTCCGCTTCCAGTTTTTGCCTACACATCTCCACCAAATCCTTTTGATTTTGAACTTCTGGTTCTAGAATTCTACTGTCAGTTTTATGCAAAAGTTCAATTTTTTGCTTCAATTCTTCGGCAAGGCCGTCAACCTTTCTTTTCCGCTGCATTTCCTCCGCCTGTTTTGCCATTAGGAACTTCGTGTTCTTAATTAAGCCTGCCATGGAGATCGAGACCGCCTTATCAGGCAAATTCATGGATGAACTCGACCAATCTTGCAAGATTAACAGAAGAGGAGTTGATCCATCTTTCCTGGAGTAGTATTTTATGTGAGGTTTTGCAAATTTAGAAACCCATCCCTGAAGAGATTCAGCATACGCTCTCTGTGCAGTAACATAACTTTTGAAACAATCTAGCCAATTTTCGAGTTGTTTTTCCAGATTTTTAGTCACCTGGCGCTGCGAGTCACTGCAATATCTCCCATAAGAGGGGCAAGTGAAGGCATTTACATCTAACATTATCTGCTTCTGTCGTTCGTGCGATTTTAACATCGTTCTCCAGCTTCTCGTCAATCTGCACGGAGAAAGAAATCATTCACATTGCTGAAAGATTCAAGAAATTGAAGATCAATTGAATTCGAACAGCCCTGAACCAAAGATCATGGCTCGAATAGAGATCTGATTGCGTCATTTTATCATTAAACTCAAATCTTTCGAGATTGAATTGAGATTACAAAAAGATCCTGAGCATGGAGGTGTGATCAACTCAAAATCGAATCGTTAACACCCTTAGAATGCTTAAATAATTGTTTGGGTGGGTGGCGGCGCTTGGAGACGAAGATAAAACAACGTTCTTGAATGGAGCTCCCTCCCTGAGGTTGGAATCATGCATAAAACGATGTTTCTGGGGATCGGTTGTTCCAAATGGAGGCTACAGCCAAAATAACAACGTTTGTGTTTTCTGAAGAACACAACAGAAGAAAAAACATACAAACAAGCGGAGCCAAAACTTACCCTTGCTGGAGAATAAATGTCCAAACAAAAAGAGCTTAAACTTACCCTTGCAGCAATTCTATAAGTTGTGGTTGCAACTCTTCGTCCCGAACTTTTTGTATTCTGATGGATATTGTTTGTATTGTTCGTAAGGCGACCGATATTCTAGCATAGAGATCTTTGGCGGCAACGCGAGCTTTCTCGATCTTACGTGAACTCAACTCCTCGATGCCAAGATTTCTTAGCTGCAGACATTTTTCCTGATACATTTGTCTTGTGCTTTCTTCAGCCTGCAAAAGCAGCAGATTTCAGCAAAGAAAATTTTAATCAGAGATCATATGAGCTATAGTTCTTGGCCATAAGAAAGAAATTGTAAGTTGACAAGCTTGACAAGGGGAGACAGCAATGAATATTTCTCAGTTAGCTTTAAACGTATTATTAAACATTTTTCATTTTAGGGTACTTTTCCTTATGTTTGTTCTAGTGGCCTACCTATTAAAGGTGCTTGCTCTATAGCTCATTCAATCAAAATCTCGCTGTGGAGGCCGACAATCTACTCGTTTGTGGGTTTTCACGAATATGTTGTTTGATAAGAGTTTTGCTCGCTTACAAAACAAGGAGACATTGCATTTTTTTATACGAGTGCCGATTTTGGTAAATAATATACTGAGTTGTACGTACTTCGACATTCTGAGTCTAACTGCGGATTCTGTCTCTCGAAATTTTCACAGGTTCTTGCCAAAATTACACATTTCATACAAGCTCTGTTATCGACAAAAGATATGTCGATTCCTAGGTATTTTTGTGTTCATAGTCTAATTATGGACTTAGTTTCCTCAAACTCCACCTAGTGGGTTGGTCTTTTACAAACAAACAAAAAATAAGTTTTCAAACAAAATTCTTGATAACTTTTCATGTCACTCAGTGAGCATAATTGAATTGAACTCAAGCCGAGCTCAAATAGCGTGGCCTAGTAAATGAACTAGAGCCCAAACAATATCATATACGCTCGAATCGAGCTCGATCACATGCTCATATCAACACTCAATCTTATTTTGTTCGCTCGCAGCCCTAAATATCACAAAACAACTAAATCCACTAATGGGGAGTTAGGCAATCTGCATTTTGTAAATTGATATATGCATTCTTCCTCTAAACCATTGAAAAAAGAAGAAAATTTTAGGAGAATGAAATGGAAAATAGAAATAACACCTTCACTTCTTCATACAGCTTCTTCTCCCAAGCATATAATCTTCCAAGAGTTTGAGAATGGCTTCCAGACCCCATTCCTCCGTAATCGTCAAAAAGCTCGCCGCCGCTCGCAGTCAGCAAACTGCCCTTTGAACTTGATCCCCAATAATTTGTGGAAGATGAGGAGGACAGGGATGATGATGACTTATGCCATGTGATAGCCTTGATGAGCTTTGATGATTTTTCTGCATGTTCAACACAGCCCTCAAAAATCATACAATAAATACATCATTTAAGCATATGATCCTAACCATATACAGTATGAAAATTTGTTCCAATAACTATGGAGAAGAAGTAGATTGACTCAACATCAGGCACACAAATTTTGGAATTTTCTCTTTTATTGATTTTGGCAATCCTTGCTATTCTTAGCATGATATTCAAGTATGAAACATGTGCTTGCATGATGCTCATTCACTTAAATCACATAGAAAATCTCGGAGACTCGGGCTCAGTTTGGCGTGGCGGTGGTTGTTGTGAATGCGGTGATTATGAATTGTCGTTCATGAACACCGGACATCACTAGAGTAACTTCATTCACTTTTATGTTCAAAACTAGTTTTCTTTTCTTGGTGGCGGTCATAACCACCATCATGCAAAACATACATTCTATGATTGTGGCGTTTTTGTTCAAACTCACCGGAGCAAGATAATTTATAGCTTGTTCAATATATCAGTGAATCTAGGAACTTTTATTTACTCGCATTGTATATGGTACGGATATTCACGATGAGGGGCGTCCATGGCGGGTCTACAAGCGGCAGGAACCGCATGCAGCGGTGACGGCAGGCTATGAAGCCCCGACACTTCAAAATGCCCAGCATGTCGGTGTCGGACTCTCCGACACTCTCCGACACGCGTGTTGAAATTCAGACACACTGGTTCACGCGGGACTCGCGTGTCCCTAAGCTAGCTACCCATGATGACGGGAGGCAATTTGCCTTGAAATTACAATTTTTGTAAAAAATGTTTTATAAGTTCATATCCATGAGTGTGTGCACATTTGTTAATGATCGGTGAAAAATGAATTGAAAAGTGTGTAAAAGTCTCAATGAGTGATCTATTTGAGATGAAAAACTAGAAGAAGAGATGAATGTTATAATAACGAGTCTTGCTACTAAAAAATATCTTTGCCTCTTTCTAGAATTTCAAGTAGTGAAAGTGAATATTTTTTCTAAAAAAAGAAGATTGAAAATGAGGGAAAAGATTTACTTGAGAATCCATTATTTTTACTGATGATATATACTGGTAATATGTTAATGTTCTATCATTTTTTTGGTCTTTTGTTAAGTTTTACATTTGAATATTTGATGAGTAATATTTAAATATGATGTAATTTATTTGAATATTTGTTAATTATTCATTTTTTTTAATAAGTGTTTTAGGACTTTTATAATTAATTATAAAAAATAATTATTTAATATACGTGTCTCTGCGTGTCGTAATAGGCTATTTTTTGAGAATTGACAAGTCACGTATCGTGTTGCATGTCGGTGCAACATAGATGGCGGGCGCGGCTCGGACCGACGAGGATGAACCGGTTGTGACGAGCACGGAGGATAATTAACATTAAGGCTTATATTATGTTTTGGCTTATTTAATATTTTGGTTTTGCTATTTGCACCTCGCTACTATAAGAGGGTAAGTTGGACTTTGTAATTTCTTTGTTTTGGATGTGTTACGAAAAGGGTTACTCCCTTGTTTCCTCTCAAACTCTAACCGCCGACCCTCCCCCTAGTCCGGATTTTCTCGGGATCGGGTAATATTTGGTCCGACCTGCCTCACCGCCCGCCTAGGAGCTGCCGGTCCCTCGTGTTTCCTCTTCCCGTTCGGTTCTCCGCATTGCGTCGCTGCTTCGTGCTTCCTCCTCCCAGCGATCGAGCCGCCGATCTCCTGTCCCGTCGCAGAAGCGTGTCGCAGCCGCCGATCTTCCCCTTTCGTCGCAGCATCGTGCCGCAGTCGTCGATCTCCCGCATGGCTCCGCCAACTACGCGTGGCCACCCCGACACCACTGCCGCCGATGCTGCCGTCGACGCCGTCCAACGCCGCCTCGACTCCCAGTTCACCTCGATCCAGGCCATGCTACAGTCTATACTCGCACATCTGGATACCCGCCTCGCCCGCGTTCGCCTCAATGGGAGGTTGCGCCTCTTCTGCCGACAGGGGTTAATTGTTTGGCACACCCCCTCAGCTCGTCGTCGCTGCCCCCATTCCGGGCCGCTTCACCCTGGCCCCGGATGTTCCGCACTTCTCTAACACCGGTCCCATGGGGTAGATAGCCAAGGCGGAGCAATATTTCGATCTTCACCTCACATCAAAGGCGGACAAGGTCGGCATGACCATGGTAGGCCTTGACGGATCCGCTCTCCATTGGGAACGATGGCTGCGCCAATCTCAGCCCCTTATCTCGTGGGGCGAATTGAAGTATGAGATGGTCCGACGGTACGAGCCCCGCTACGTCGGTTCTACCGTCGAACGCCTTTGTAATATCCGCCAGTCGGCCGATCTGGATGCCTACATCGACGAGTTCGTTGCCTTGGTTAAACATGTTCCTAGACTTCCGACGGACCACTATTTGGGCTTCTTCAAGCAAGGCCTACTTCCGTCAATCTGCTCTCGCCTCCGCATTCATCAGCTGCGCACGGTCTCTGAGTCGCTGGACCTAGCGCGTGTCGTGGAGGCGGATCGCTTTGCCCGACCACCGGCCACCGTCGGCCCTCATCCTACTCAGCAACCCCCGTGGTGTGACTACGGGCTGCGACCAGCACCCCTTCGAGGGACTCGCTCGGGCTGCACGCCGTCACCGCACTATCTTTCTAACGGAGACTACAACGAGCTATGGAAGAAGGGGTTATATTTCTGATGCCGCCAACCCTACTCTTCCAATCACGAGTGCACTGTGAAGGAGTTTCATATAGTCATAGGGGACTCTACCCCCGAAATCACGTTGGAGGATTTTGAAGCGCTCGAACTCGCCGACGAGACGCCCATACTGGAAACTGATGGGGCCACTTTCCACCGCCTAGACCTCCCTTGTTTCTCAGTGAGCGGCCTCACTGGGCCACAGATGATGACGTTAGCCGGCCGCGTTCATGGACATCCAGTTCTCATTATGATCGATAGCGGCGCCAACCACAATTTCATTTCTCACAGTCTGGTGCAACAACTCTCCATTTCGTACACACCGTCGCCGGACTTCACCGTATGTTTGGGAGACAGTTGTCGCCGGACGAACACGGGCTTTTGCACTGTCGTGCAGGTTACCACAGGACCTTGCCCCGTGACGGCGGATTACTATGTATTCGAGCTGGGCGGGGTTGACATCATCCTGGGCGTGGCATGGCTGGTGACATTGGGTGTTGTTCGGGTCAACAGGGCCGAGATGTTTATGCAATTCTTATGGAAGGGGTGACCCAGGCATCTCGTCGGCGACTCCGCTCTTCTCTGAACACCGGTTTCCTTCTGTGAAATCCAACGCACAGCCGATATGGCATTCTCTGTGTGACTTTGGCAGCTATAGGCCGAGTCGACGGCCACGTCGGTGCTTCCACCCGACCTCCATCTTCTCCTCGAGAAGTTTTCCGACTGTTTATGGCCCCCGCGGGCTTACCACTGGTGCAGGCCACTGATCATGTCATTCCGCTGCAACCCCACACCTCGATCGTATCCGTCAGGCCTTACCGCTTTGGGCATGTCCAGAAGAATGAGATCAAACGCTTGGTGCGGGATATGCTCATGGGCGGCCTCATCTGCCCCAATGCGAGCCCTTTCTCCAGCCCGGTCCTCCTCGTGCGCAATAAGTACGGGAGTTGGCGCTTCTGCGTTGACTATCAAGAGTTGAACAAGGTCACAGTACCATCCAAATATCTCATTCAAATCATTCAAGAGCTTTTGGACAAGCTCCACGACGCCGGCTTTTCACAAAGCTTGACCTTCGGTCGGGGTACCACCAAATCCGGGTTCGGCCGGAAGATGTACCAAAGACGACGTTTTGGACTCATGATGGACACTATGAGTTCCTGGTCATGCCCTTCGGGCTGACCAACGCTCCGGCCACCTTCCAAGCCACCATGAACGATATCTTTCGAGCGGTACTCCGACAACAAGTCCTTGTTTTTTTATGATATTTTGGTGTATAGATTATCCTGGCAGGATCAATTATGTCATGTACGCCGCCCGCTCGAGTCGATTTGTCGACATTATCTTGTCCTCCACCGCAAGAAATGTTCGTTCGGTGCGACCACCGTCAACTACTTGGGCCACACGATCTTGGCCAAGGGCATGGCCATGGACGGCGACAAAATCAAGGCGTTTCTACATGGGTCGACTCCCACCTCCATTCGGGATGTCCAAAGTTTTTTGGCCCTCACCGGGTACTATAGGCGTTTCATTCGGGATTTACGGCATCTTGGCTCGCCCACTGACACAGTTTCTCAAATCTACTGAAGATGGACCCTTTTCGTGGACCCCAGTATCCATGTCTGTATTCACCGTCCTCAAAGCGGCTCTTGTGAATGGCCCAGTTCTGTCCATGCCCGACTTCAATCAACCCTTCATTGTGGAGTTGATGCCTCGGGAAAAGGTGTGGGTGCAGTCCTCATGTAAGGCGGCCGCCCCATCTCCTACTACAGCCGGATTTTCTCCACCACCATTCGTAGTCGTTCGGCTTATGAGAACGAGCTCATGACGCTTGTCCTGACAGTGCAACACTGTCGACCGTACCTCTAGGGGCCCTCTTTACCATCCGCACCGATCATCATTGCTTGCGGTATATCCTCCAGCAGAAGATCGTCACGCAAGCACAATAGCTTTGAGTGGCAAAGCTCTTTGGGTATGATTTCTCCATCGAATTCCTCCTGGTTCCACGGTTGCGGAGGCTGGAGTCCGCTGAGCCCTAGCCGTGGCCGCCACCCGACTCGCCGTGAAGCGTTTCCGGTTGCGCGGCGGCCTGAACGCGGTGGGCTTAACCCTCACTCCGGAGTCGCTGATCCCGAAACTTTTCCCTTCTTCGGAGAGTTCACCCCTGCAAGCCCGCACACTGACGAGACGAGGGAATGATCCCTGTATTTGTACTTTTTTACTTTTTTATTTTTTTATTTGATAAAGTCCAAACATCCTGGCCTGCACGAGTCCGTCTGCGCCTATATGTATATATTTTCATTTGCATTTGATTTTATCTGTCCTCGCTTCTTTCATTCCTAATTTTTTTACTTTTTCCTGCTTGCGCGTTGGTAGTTAGGATTATTCCAACCCTCATGTTGAACTCGCGACGCTGGCCTTTCACGCGTCTCCTATTTTGCCCACACGACTAAGTCCTGGATCCCGCGCCATCTCGCCTCGACGCCAGGAGCCGTCGCTCCCTACTCCACGCAGTCTACCACCTTTACCTCATTCGGCGAGGCGAGTTCAGCGGACCCCCGGGTATCATCCCCTTTGCCATCCCCTGCCCTCGAACCATGTGATCCTGGGAGGTGGGAAGCTCTGCCTGAGGGGGTCAGCAACCTACATGCGAGAGAGGAGTTCACACAGGGTTCCGGACCACGCCAATATCATAGCTTCGAGAACTCGGTTCCACTCGAGCGGACAAGTAGCCGGTATGTGGGATAAGAGCTCATGCAGGGACCCAGACTACAACATCATAGCTTGAGGTCTTCAATCTCACTTGAGGGGGCAAGTACCTAGTATGCGGGAGAGGAGCTCGCGCATGGACCCAAACTACGGCAACATCACAACTCGAGGTCTTCAATCTCGCTCGAGGGGGTAAGTTGTCGGTATGCGGGAGGGGAACTCGCGCAAGGACCGGGACTACGGCAACATCACAGCTCAATGTCTTCAATCTCACTCGAAGGGGCAAGTAGTTGGTATGCGGGAGAGGAGCTCGCGCAGGGACTCAAACTACGACAACATCACAACTCGAGGTCTTCAATCTCACTCAAGGGGGCAAGGAGCCGGTATGCGGGATAGGAGCTCGCGCAGAGACCCAGACTACGACAACATCACCGCTCGAGGACTTCAATCTCGCTTGGGGGGGGCAAGTAGCCGATATGCAGGAGAGGAGCTCGCGCAGGAACTCGGACTACGACAACATCACAGCTTGAGGTTTTCAATCTCGTTTGAGGGGGCAAGTAGCCGGTATGCGGGAGAGAAGCTCGCACAGGAACCCGGACTACGACAACATCACAGCTCGAGGTCTTCAACCTCACTCGAGGGGGCAAGTAGCTGGTATGCGGGAGAGGAGCTCACGTAGGGACCCGGACTACAACAACATTGTTGATGCGCGAAAACGTCGCGGGGCACCAGCCAGCTAACACGGAGGGGGTGTTCGGTCTCACAAGCTAGGAGAGGAGGAGAGGAGGGAAGGAATGAAGCCTCTGAGTGCTCGAGAGTGGAGCAAACGGCTTGTCAAAGAGGGTTGCGGGGATAGATGAGAGGAGCTTGATCAACAGAGCGGGTTGATCAAGAGAGGAGAAGGAGGTTGATCAGGAGCTGTCGAGCAGACGGCTAATGTGACGGTTGTGCTTGCAGGTTGGTTGCTGAGAAGAGCTGAGCTGAGCAGAGAAGAAGCTTGCTGAGCAGAGGAGCAAAACTTGCTGAGCAGAGGAGCAAGGCTTGCTGAGCAGAGGAGCAAGGCTTGCTGAGCAGAGAGAAGAAGAAGGGGGCCGCTAGCAGCGGCAACAACACACTTCGCCCGCCGCGGCCTAAATGCCACTCCTACGACGGGCTTTCCTTTGATTAAAAGCTAGAGATTACAAGCTTACAAGTACACCTTTGCAACAAATCAATAAAGGGGTACAAGGAGAAGCTGGCGGCTAAGAGAGAAGAAAATGCCAGAAAGCAGAGGAGAGAAGCTGTCAGAGACTAAGTAAAAGAGTCTGCCTGCTACTGGAGGACTGAGAAACTGAGTCTGCAGAGTCTGCAGGCAAGCTGCTGAAGAGCTGTGGAGGACTGCGCGGACAGGAAATCTGAGTCCGCAGAGCTTGCTGGAAGGGTGACGACGGACTGCGCGGACTGGAAAACGGAGTCCGCGGGGTCTGCTGGAAAGCTGATGACGGACTGTGCGGACTGGAAAACTGAGTCCGCAGAGTTTGCTGGCAAGACTTGTATCCACCTTCTGGCCTCTGGAGTGATGCAGAGCGATGCAGAATGAGAGGCACCATGGGCTATTTATAGGCCCAGGGGAGTTCTTCTAGAAGCGGGGCCCAGTGACGTCAGCATGACGACCTGCGCGGACTCCGCAGACTGAGATTTTGCGTCCGCCACTGTTGACTGATGAAGCAAGCGGAAGGAGGCTCCTGGAGAGAACTGGAGGCCACCCCTGGCGGGCGACCTGGGCGGACTCCGGGAGGAGTCCGCCCGGCAGGCCGGAGGCCGCCCCCTAGCGGGCGGCCTGGGCGGACTCCGGGTGGAGTCCGCCCGGCAGGGTGCCGGGGCCGCCCCCTAGCGGGCGGCCTGGGCGGACTCCGGGTGGAGTCCGCCCGGCAGGTCTGGCCGCCCCTTGCGGGCGGCCTGGGCGGACTCCGGGGGGAGTCCGCCCGGCTGGATGCCGGGGCCGCCCCCTAGCGGGCGGCCTGGGCGGACTCCACGGGAAGTCCGTCAGGCGGGCCTGGCCGCCCCCTTGCGGGCGGCCTGGGCGGACTCCGGGGGGAGTCCGCCCGGCTGGGCGCGGGGCCGCCCCCTAGCGGGCGGCCTGGGCGGACTCCAGGGGGAGTCCGCCCGGCGGGCCTGGCCGCCCCCTTGCGGGCGGCCTGGGCGGACTCCAGGGGGAGTCCGCCCGGCTGGATGCCGGGGCCGCCCCCTAGCGGGCGGCCTGGGCGGACTCCAGGGGGAGTCCGCCCGGCAGGCCTGGCCGCCCCCTTGCGGGCGGCCTGGGCGGACTCCGGGGGGAGTCCGCCCGGCTGGATGCCGGGGCCGCCCCCTAGCGGGCGGCCTGGGCGGACTCCAGGGGGAGTCCGCCGGCAGGCCTGGCCGCCCCTTGCGGGCGGCCTGGGCGGACTCCGGGGGGAGTCCGCCCGGCTGGATGCCGGGGCGCCCCCTAGCGGGCGGCCTGGGCGGACTCCAGGGGGAGTCCGCCCGGCAGGCGGGCAGAGGCCGCCCCGGGTGGGCGGCCTCGGCGGACGGCGGTAGGAGGCCGCCGCCCCTCGAGCAGCAGGGAGGTCGCCCCTGGCGGGCGTCCTCGGTGGACGGCGGCTGGAGACCACCGCCCCTTGGGCGAACTAGGAGGCCGCTCCTGGCGATGCTGTTGGCGGACTCCTGCAAGGAAAAGCACTGCACAATTAGCGGACCTAACCGCATGTCCCGCGAGGGTGAGCCATGGGAATAGCCCGCCATCCCGCAGGGCACGCGGTTGCTAGGAGACCTAGGCGGATAGGGAAGACTGTCCGCCTACGCTGGGACCCATCGCGATCAAAAGGGAGAATCTAAGGGTCACGATGAGCCAGCTGGCCACCTTGGGAAGGATCGCCGATTTCTGGGTTAACAAACATCACAGCTCGAGGACTTCAATCTCGCTCAAGGGGGCAAGTAGTCGGTATGCGGGAGAGGAGCTCGCGTAGGAACCCGGACTACGACAACATCACAGCTCGTGGTCTTCAATCCCACTCGAGGGCGCAAGTAACCGGTATGTGGGAGAGAAGCTCGCGCAGGGACCCAGACTACGACAACATCACAGCTCTAGGACTTCAATCTCACTCGAGGGGGAAAGTAGCCGGTATGCGGGAGAGGAGCTCGCGCAGGGATCCAGACTATGACAACATCACAGCTCAAGGTCTTCAATCTCACTCGAGGGGACTAGTAGCGAGTATGCGGGAGAGGAGCTCGCGCAGGGACCCGGACTACGACAACTTCACAACTTGATGTCTTCAATCTCACTCGAGGGGGCAAGTAGCCGGTATGCAGGAGAGAAGCTCGCGCAAGGACCCGTATTACTACATCACAGCTCGAGGTCTTCAATCTCACTCGAGGGAGCAAGTAGCCGGTATGCGGGAGAGGAGCTCGCACAGGGACCCGGACTATGACAACCCCACAGCTCGAGGTCTTCAATCTCAGTCGAGGGGGCAAGTAGCCGGTATGCGGGAGAGGAGCTCGTGCAGGGACCGAGACTACAACAACATAACAACTCAACGTATTCAGTCTCACTCGAGGGGGCGATTAGCCGGTATGCGAGAGAGGAGCTCGCGCAGGGACCCGGACTACGACAACATCACAGCTCGAGGTCTTCAATCTCACTCGAGGGGGAAAGTAGTCGGCATGCGGGAGAGGAGCTTGCGCAGAGACCCGGATTACAGCAACATCACAACTTGAAGTCTTCAATCTCACTCGAGGGGGAAAGTAGTCGGTTTGTGGGAGAGGAGCTCGCGCAGGGACTCGGATTACGGCAACATCACAGCTCGAGGACTTCAATCTCGCTCAAGTGGGCAAGTAGCCGGTATGCGGGAGAGGACCTTGTGCAGGGACCCGAACTACGGTAACATCACAGCTCGAGGTCTTCAATCTCACTCGAGTGGGCAAGTATCTGGTATGCGGGAGAGTAAATCGCACAGGGAGCCGGACTACGACAACATCACAGCCCGAGGTCTTGATTCCTTCCCGACGATACTCTCGCTCAGGGGGTGGGGTGTTTATCAGGCATACGCTTTGTGTAACCCAACCCATCACAAAAAGAGTTGTATAGAAACAAATTCATAAACTTGTTGCATTGATATAAGGGGAAGTACAACTTAATACAAGGATATCGCCAACCAAAAAAGAAAAAAGAAGGGGGGGTTCAGGGAAAAAAGTGTTTAAAGTTGTCGGCGCTCCACGTGTTGCTGAGAAGTTCCCCCTCACAGTCTTGGAGCCAGTACCCTCCGTATGTTAATGCTTCTGCTACCACGAAAAGCCCCTCCTAGTTGCTTGATCCCTGGGTGCTTGTCAAAATATTTGGCCATCATGTGTATGACCTATTCTTGTCGGATTGACGCGAGATCCCGAATCTCTTCCACTAAGTCGAGTGAGAGCCTCCGTTCCTCATCGTTTTCCTCTCTCCATGCCTCTCCCCCATCGTCTGCGGCCACCACCCATGGACTCCCGACGTTGAACTCCACCGGGATTACAGCTTCCGAACCATAGGTTTAAATGGAGTCTCCCCTGTGGCGGTGTTCGGGGCAGTTCTGAGGGCCCAGAGGATGGAGGGAAGTTGCTCGACCCAATTTCCCTTCAAGTTTTCAACCTTCCTTTTCAGCAAATTGACGATCACCTTTTTGGTGACCTCGACATGTCCGTTGCTTCGAGGGTAGTGAACGGATGCGAAGCGAAGATTGATTCCTAACTCTCCGCAGAACTTGATGAGCTCTGCGCTTGCAAACTGCGGCCCGTTATCCATGACAATCGCGAGTGGCAATCCGTGCCTGCAGATGATCTCCCCCCATATGAAATTCCTCACGACCTGGGAGGTAGTTTTGGTCAGCGCCTTCACCTCAATCCACTTAGTAAAATAATCAATCATCACCGGAATAAATCTTCTTTATCTGCTCGCTTGGGGGAACGACCCGATGCGATCCATTCCCCAGATCGCGTAAGGGCCACGGGTCCGTGATTGACCGGAGTCGCTGTGCAGGTTGTAACTGGAGTGGTGCATGAAGTTGGCATCTTGAACACCTCTTCGCGAACTGATCCGCATCCTTCTGGATGGTCGGCTAGAAGTACCCTTGCCTCAACACCCACTTTTCTAGGGTCCCTCCACCTAAATGGATTCCACGCTCACCTGAATGAATCTCATCCAACACCCGAGGAACATCTGCTTCGGAGACGCATCGTGCTAAAGGGCCCGATAAGGTTTTTCGATACAGGCTACCTCCGTGGAGAAGGTAATAGGTCGTCTTGTACCTGAACCGCCTCTTGTCCTGAACCTCCGGGGGGAACTTTCTCGTGGTCAAGAATTCCACAAACGGATCCATCCAAGATGGGTGTCGGTCGATCTCCATGAATTCCCTCTCCTCGATAGAGGGATGAAATAATTCGGCTGTCACTCCCCCCGCCGGGTGGCCATACTTGGCCAGACGATCCGTGCCCGCATTTTCCTCCCTCGGCACATGTTGGATGGCGAATGACTGGAAGGTGCTCACCAACCCCTCTACCTTCAACAAATATCGAAGCAGGACCGGTTCCCGAACCTCGAATTCTCCCCGGTATCTGCAAGGCCATCACCATAGAGTCGGAATATGCTCTGAGATCATGAATACCCAACTCGCAAGCAAGGTGGAGGCCGGAGATCAAAGCTTCATATTCTGCTTGGTTGTTTGTGATCGGGAAACGGATGTCCACCACCCGTTCTATCTTGGCTCCTTGGGGGCTTGTCAGGATTACCCCGGCTCCAATCGAGTATTTGTCAGATGCTCCGTCCACAAACATCTCTCAAGCCTTCCACCTTTGTGACTCTGGCTCCTCTACCTCTGACATGTAATCATCCAGGAAATCTGCCACCACTTGAGCTTTTAACGGCACTCGCGGGACAAAGGAGAGATCGAATTCGCTAAGCTCTACCGCCCACTTGGCGAGCCGTCCCGAATGCTCAACCCCATCCAGGATGCCTCAGAGCGGATGGACTGTCACCATCTTGATCGAATGAGCCTGAAAGTAGGGCCTGAGCTTTCGAGCCGAAACGACGAGCGCAAAAGCCAACTTTTCGAGTATGGGGTAGCGCAACTCGGCGTTTCGGAGGACCTGACTCACATAGTAAATGAGAAACTGCTTCTTTCCTTCCTCCCGAATTAACACCGAACTCACTGCCTCGGTTTCGACCCCCAAGTAGAGATAAAGGTCTTCCCCTTGCCTGGGTCCCTGCAGAATTGGGGCTTGCGTAAGTTGTTGCTTCAACTTCTGGAACGATTCCACACACTCGACCGACCACTCGAAACTTGTGCTATCAATGTGTCGGTGCAATGCTCGAAAGAAAGGGGAGCACTTCTCACCGACCTTCGAGAGGAACCTGCTCAAACATGCGAGCCAACCTGTTAAGCGTTGGACCTCCTTTAGATTTCTCAGGGCCTCCATCTCCATGATCGCTTTTACCTTATCCGGGTTTCCTTCCGGAGTCAGGAGGTTCCCCAAGAACTTTCCCTTCCTCACCCCGAAAATACATTTGACAGGGTTGAGCCTCATCTTGTATTTTCGGTGTGCAACAAAGGTCTCCACCAAGTCTCTAAGGTGGTCTTCCACACTCTTACTTTTTACTAAGAGATCGTTCACGTACACCTCAAGATTTCGTCCCTTTTGTTCTTTGAACACGCTGTCTATCATACCCTGGTAGGTTGCCCCTGCATTTTTAAGCTTGAACGACACCATTTTATAACAGTAACATCTGTAGTTTGTAATAAAAGAAAAGTGTTTTAGGTCTGGTGGGTGCATGCGGAATTTGATGATAACAAAAAAACATCTAAAAAACTCATAAATGGGAATCCGATGACCGAATATACAAGCGCATCGATTCTAGGCAGTGGGTAGCAATCCTTAGGGCAGTGTTTATTAAGCATTGAAAAGTCAATACACATCCTCCATTTTCTTACTCCCTTCTTCACCATTACAACATTGGAGACTCAGTATGGGTACTAGATCTCTTCAACAAACCCCACATCTAATAGCTTCTGCACCTTCACCCGAATGAGCTTTGGACAGGGTAGTAGCCGTCTTCCTCTTCTTTTGTGAAAGGGGCGGGTCCCCTAATCCAAGTTGAGGTGGTGGTAGGCAACGTACGCTTTGACTCCTGGCATGTCTTTTGCGCTCCAAGCGAAGATGTTCGCGTTCTTTTGGATGCACGCCATGATCCTCTCCTTGTCTTCCTCTGTCAGCTCAATAATGACCTTTACCTTCCCGGGCCTCCCGCACCCGGCTTCGATCTCCTTCTCCTTGACTTCCTCTACAGCTTCCAGCCTCGCGATTTCCTCCATCACCTTCTCGACTCTCTCGATCTCCTTTTCCCAGCTGATTGTGTTCACGGCGCAGAGGTAGCATTCCCTCGCCACCTTTGGATCGCTCCGGATCCAGATCTGCAATCCTCTGATGTTGTATTTTAAGTACTGGTGGAAGGATGAGAGCACGCACTAGAACGCATTGACGAGGGGCCTTTCAAAGATGACGTTGTAGCTGCTAGGCGCGTCCACGATCAAAAAACGGCACACCTTTGTTGTGCCCCCCAGGGTGACGAGGAGCTCTGCCACTCCTTCGACCTCCTTCCTCTCTCCTGCAAAACCAAAAAGTGGGATGTCAGTTGAAATAACTCTCTTCTCTTCCACCCTCATAGCTTCAAATGCCTTCTTGAACACAACATTGACGGAGCTCCCGTTAAAGACGAGGATAAGGGAGACTGTGAAATATTCCACCGTTGCTTCGATCACCAGGGCATCGTGGAAGGGATTTTCATTTCCGAACATGTCCTCCGCAGAGAACGTAATTTCCCCAATTGCGGGCGGGGCCTGCGAGGTGGATGACACGCTCCGTCAATAGACTGCATGCAGGCTCCCCTTCCGGGTTGCTTCTATTCCCGCCCCTCCGTGGATGGCCCCAATCCTGCCACGGGCTCTCTGGTCGATTCGATCCTCGCACCCCCATTGGGCTCTTCATCCGACCCCTCATTCCTTCCCGCCTCTCCTACTACCAGCTCTCGTCGCCCCTCCCGAGCTCCTTCTTCTGCTCCTCAACTCCAGGAACTCCGGGCAAGTTGCGGTGGCGTGGCCCTCGGACCAATGAAAGTCGCAATAGAGGACCGCCCTTCGATCTTCCCCCCTCCTCTGTTGTTTGGGTCTTCCTCCTCGTCTTTGTCCTCTCCCGACCGTGTAGGCCTCCTGCCTGCGGGCTTGGTCATGCCCCCACTGTCCTTTCCGCCTCTCGGGTGAGTATCGCCGCCTCCGTCTCTCGGGCGAGAACTTCTCTCCCTAAACGCCCGTGGTATCCTCCCCCGGCCATCCTCCGTGGTGGTCTGGCGGGAAGCCCATGGAATCTTCTCTTTGGGTCCTTCCGCTCTCTTTCTTCCCGCGTCCTCTATTCCTCTCGCTTCATTGGCTTTTCCTTTTTCTTAGCTCATCTTCCTCCTTACGCCGCATCCTCCACCTCCTCCACCCATCAGCTTTGCCAGCTTGTCCACAAACCCCTTGCTTGAAGATTCTCCTTCGATGTGCCGCGCCGCCCGGTCGACCAGGTCTTCAAGTGACACCGGGGGAATCCGCTTGAGCTCCATCATGAACAGCCCGCCTTGCAGGCCCATAGCGAAAGCAATCATCGGATTGTGTCCCAACACTTCCTGTACATGGAGGATTTCTTCCTGGAAGTAGTCCACGTACGATCTCAGCGGCTCCCGTGGTCCCTGCTTAATGAGAAAGATTGTCTCTGCCTCATTCTTCCTCTTCTTTGTCGTGGAGAAACGGAGTAGAAATTTCCGGCTGAGGTCATCTAAACTGTAGATTGAGCCTGCCATCAGCTGGCAAAACCAATCCCTCGCTTTCCCACTAAAAGTAATGACGAACAACCGACACTTGAAAGGATCGGACATCGTCTAAATTGATACCAAGTCTTCAAACCACTGCAGGTGTTATAGGAGGTCATCCCTTCCAGCATAAAAATTCATGGGCGGTTCTACGAACCCGGCCAGAATCGGCGCCGTCAGCACCAACTCGCAAAACGGACTCGCTGGTGCGAGCTGGTAACCTGGGCGAGCTCGCTCATGCTCTTCCCCCGCGAGTTGTCGGGGTGCTCTTAAAGAGAACTCATGGCAGTAATATCTGATCGTCGCTATCCTGACACACCTCATTGTCGGATCACTGCCCTCGACTCGCCTCACCCTGCAAGGCGTCATCCTGAGTTGGAGTCTCCGCCTCGCCGTACGGTGCGAGCAGACCCCGCACCATCTTCTCCATGAACTTTATCATCCTGGCGAGCTCTGCGAACTGACCTTGCGTCACGCACTCGCTAGCAGGGTGTGAGTTCCCCATGTTGTCTCCTTGCTCTCCCTGTCCAACCATAGCACCATCAGATAAGTAATTTCTTCAAGAACTGCAAGTTCACGCTCACCACACCAAAAATATTGAAACCCGGATACCGGTTCAACGGAGTTCGGACTGGGATGGAACAGTTCAAGTTACTTTGTTCGTCGTCGGGTGCTCAAGGCAGGTCAATTCGAGCCCGGATTCAGCATTCGCTAATTTGAGATGGTTGCCTACAATCAGACCCGGTGAGCTGCAGCATGGAGGTCTCACCGCTCACCCGGAAGCGTATATCACGTCTCCCTCCCCCCCAAGCTAAAGGCTGAGCTCGGCACCTTGGATGGAACAAAGCAATAATTCTCCAAAATTCACGAGCTCTGAGAGGCTGGGTCTGCCTCTCCAAGGTGTTTTGAGGGTCTATTTATAGGCAGATCCCAAATCATGGGCAAAATCGTCTTTATGACCTACAGATAGCGACCTCTGCCTTTTGATTTTTGTTATTGACACTCCTGATTGGTCTACGGATAGAAGAATCCCGCTGATTGAGATGACTATGGGCAGACAAGGCTGAAATGCGAGTTGACGGAAAGGCATACTGGCTCGCCTCGACGAGAAGAGTTCACGAAGACTGGGGTCGCCTCAGCGCACGGTCGCCTTTGCCTCGGGGGCTAGTTCAGCGAGCTGGAATCTGGCTGGAGAGGTTGGCACGCGGTTGTCCCTGACGGGGCGCAAGGTCGCCTCACCCGACCTAATTTCTCTTGATGGACTCACACTGCCCTGGTTGGGCACAGTCTGAACTGGGGTTGCTAAATTGGGGTTGTACACCAGGTCCAACGGGTTCGACTGTATCCTCATCATGATGGACCGACTCTTCAAGTACGTGCACTTTATTCCTCTCTGACATCCGTACACGGATGCGGGAGTAGCCGACAATTTCATCTTCGGAGTCGTGCGACTCCATGAATTTCCGCGATCGATTGTGAGCGATCGTGATCCCCTCTATCTGAGCAGTTTTTGGACGTTCATGTTCCGCCTTCAAGGCACACACCTCCCCGTGAGCTCCGCTTACCATCTGCAAACTGATGGTCAATCAAAGGTTCACAACCGTTGTTTGGAGACTTACCTACGTTGTTGCATACTTGCATTGGCGAGAGACCGGGCATGTGGGCCAAGTGGTTGGGTTGGGCAGAATACTCGTACAACACCGCCTACCACCATACAACGGGAACGACTCCGTTTGGGTCCGTCTACAACCGGCCACCACCAAATGTAGTGCTCCACCTACATTGGGAGTGCCTCGTGCCTAGTTTGGCAAATCACTTTCAAGGTCGGGACATCATTCAGCACAGTCTTAAGCATCATCTATGTCGGGGCCAAACAAAATTGACATCTTTCTCCAACCGCAAACGTCGGGATCTGTCCTTCCAAGTCGGCGAGAAGGTCTTCATCAAGCTCCATCCTTACCGCCAACTCACGGTCGCCAAACGCCCTTGCCCCAAACTCACGCCTCGTTTCTTTGGGTTGTTTACCGTCGTGGCTAAGATTGGTGTCGTCGCCTACAAGATCCAACTTCCCGAGGGGAGCCGTATCCACTCGGTCTTCCACGTCTCTCAACTTCGTCACGTCGTGGGCGACCATCCGACTCTAGACCACATTCCGAGCGATCTTGACTACTCCGACTCGGCTCCCGTATATCCGCACAGTATACTAGACCGCCGTCGCCGCCTTCCCGGAGATGCGGCCCCGGAGGAGATCCTTGTGGCGTGGTGCTACCATCCCCTGTCCGAGGCCACTTCTGCGAGATGATTTTCATCGTCAATTTCCCGACTTTTGCCATGAGGACAAGGCGAATTTTCCAGATGGCGGCATTGTTACGGATATTCACGACGGGCGTTCATGGCGGGTCTACAAGCGGCGGCAACGACGGGCGCGTCTCGAACCGACGAGGATGAACCAGCTGTGGCAAGCGCGGAGGATGATTAACCTTAAGGCTTATATTATGTTATTGTTTATTTAATATTTTGGTTTTGCTATTTGCACCTAGCTACTATAAGAGGGGATGTTGGACTTTGTAATTTCTTTGTCATGGATGTATTATGAAAATGGTTGCTCCCTTGTTTCTTCCCAAACCATAGTCTCTTTTTTCTCTCCCTCTAGCCGTCGGCCATCCCCTTAGCCCGGATCTTCTTTGGATCGGTAATAGTATATTTAGGTCATGTCCGACAAAGCGAGCGTGAATGACTGAGGGCACAGATACTGTATTTGCCATTGGAGGCGGAGACCCGAGGTCCCGAATGAAGCCGCCCCAATAGAAGTTGGCCCGATGAGTTTTGCACGTTACGGAATCGAGCAAAAACAATAAACAAGCAACACAGAAAAAAAACACAAGCTCTATGCGGTTTAGCTCAAGATGGGCTACATCCATATGATGCAGTAGACCGTCTTGCACAGGCCCAGTTTGTTTCGACGGTAGTATTTTGGAGCGTTGGGAATGAGAGCGGTGGAAATGAAGCAGTGAGAATGGAGGGAGGGGTGATGACGTTTTGAGGCATTGAAAATATAGAAAAGAGTTTTATCAAACATGTTTTTCAACGCTGACGTTTTTTCGCCACCGCCAATGAAGAAAAAACGTTGAAACAAACAGATTCACAGTGACGGATGCTATGAATTCGATTATTCCAGGCATATAAATGATACCGCGGGAAAGCTCTTCATCTCTTGGTCAACCAGAAAGACTTCTTGTTGACAAGGAAGCTTGTTGGTTGACAAGAAGCCTTCTCAATGACCAAGAAGAAAGCTGCCTGGTCAACTGTGAACATTCTTGATCAGGGTGAGGAAAACAGTGTTCACTAGACCACCATGTGGATGAAAGATGGGTCTCCATGAGGCATAAATAGTACCATTAATTTAGAAATTAGCTACTGAAACTAATAAGATTCTACAATGGACATGAAGAACAATAACAAACCCCCAAAAGCTCCCGCATCTCAAGAAGAAACAGAGAGTGAAACAATGAAGAAGAGGACCCACACACTGCTTTTTTTTTCTCAGTCAAACTTCATGATACTATCTCTGAGAATCTACTTCCACTCATGCTCGTGAAAGATTATTATTATGATTTCAGACTAAAATAAAATTTAAAGAGAAACGGAGGATTAAAAGGAATTAAAAAAAATCTCACCTTTGGTTTGATCAATAGCACAAGGAATGAAAAGTTTAGATTCCAGCATTCTGGATAACTCCTTTCCGGATTCATATGCTTTTATGAATTCTTCTTCTACATTTGAAAGCGCATAAAGGAGCTCCATCTTCTTCTCCGGCGGATCCCTCTGCGACAATCCCCTCTCCGGCGCCTTCTTCACCTCCTCCTTGACAGCAGTAACCGAAGCCGTCACCTCCATCTTCAACTCCTCTTCTGAGTTTTGGCCGGCGGGCGTCGCTGCCGCATTCATTCTCTCAAAGGGGTTGAAGAAGTCCCACCCGAACGTTGCCGGCGCCTCCGGCAGGAAATACCCAGAACCACTTTCGCCTGCCACTTCAATCCCATCCCTCAGCAGAGAGGTTGGCGCAGAGGAAGTTGAAGAAGAAACAGAGGAGCAGTAGGCCAGAGTTTCGGTTACGGGCGCGGTGGGTGTTTGTTGGAGGAAAGAGGGGTTGGAGGAGGAGGAAGACGCGCCGGAGGAAGGGAGGGTGATGAGGGCGGGGAGGGGAGCAGAGTGGCGGCCGACGAAGAGGTTGATGGCGCCGGCGACGGCGTGGAGAGAGTGGATGTAGCGATTGTGGGCGTCTGCTAGGGCGCGGCGGCACAAAACGGCAGATTCGATGTGGCGCTTTCGCTCATGGCAGAGGAAGACGGCTTCTTCTTCACCCCCGCCTCTCAGCTTGGAGGCGGCGCAGTTTCCCATTCTCAGTGGGGAAACAGGGGGGACTGAAGGAGGAGGAGGAGGAAAATGGTGGCGAAGGAGAGCAGAGAATTTGATGAGAGAGTGAAGTAGGAGGAAATGGGAAACAGAGGAAAGAAGGCGGTGACATTTTGTTTGGTAGTGAGGCGGTGGCCAGGGTTTTATTAGCGGGCGAGGCTCACTCACTCCGAGGAACTAACTCATGTTTTCACTCAGGCGATCCTTATATTTGGCTATCAGCACATAAATAACAGTGGATCCGACTAAGGCTTCATTTGATTTAGCGGTGGTGGGAGGAGCAAGTGGGTCCAAACGGAGCTTTCGAACTAGAGGGGGGGGGGGGGAGGTGGGGGTCGAAACGGAGCGGTGGGGGGCGTTTCCTCTTTGCTGCGGGTGCAAACGGAGCAAACGAAGATGGAGTTTCGTTTGGTTACCCTCCGTCCAGTAACGTTTGCTTCAAACGCCGCCCGAAAACGCTAAACAAAATGAAGCCTAAATTTTCGGTATGCTCCCCGCACGCACGGCCAAAGTGCCATACGAGGCACGATTAGTGTTGTGCACTCACACATCAAGTCAGACGCACGATTTTTGATGTGTGAGTGGAGAGCACTAATCTTCAGTGTATGACATTGTAGCCATACAAGGAGCATATCTAAAATTTCCTTGAATTTTATACTATGTTAAAAGTGGAAAATATTATTTGATTAAATATTTATTTTCCTATTTTACCTATCTATATTAACAATTTCCAGTTTTTGGAATTTAACTGTTTTTTTCTTTTAATTTAAAAAAGATACTCTCATATAGAGGAAGTCACATACCTACAATAAAAAATGTGCACTCCATGCCGCTCAGACAACTGTGCACACGACAGAAATGAGCGATGGAGGGAGTACAACGCTTGGGAGTTTGCGAACAGCAGGGGCGCAGCTGTGTCAGGGCAATATTGTGATCGGAATAATGTCTTATGGGACACTAGGGACCCCCCATGCACCATCACAGTTGGGATATTGTCGCGGTTAGAAGTAGGGGAGAAGCCCCATTCCCGTCACTTGTTAAATTAAAAGAATTTTAAAAAATTGTCTATTCACAAATCAAAAATCTATTATTTAACATGTGTCAAAAGATCTTGACTTCATTTGATGCAATGGTGGTGGTCGTGAACCCGGTGGTCATGAGCCATCGTTAGTGAATGTCCGATCTCACCTAAAAAAAATTATGCATTTTATACTCAAAACTAGTCGATGATAATGACATTTTTGGCTAAACTCACCTTAGAAAAAAACTGCATCAAATGAAGCTTGCGTTTGACACAGCTTATCACAACTTATTTGCTCCGGTGAGGATGGACAAAAATGTCATTGTCATACCAAAATCTTATGTCTCAAACTAAATTTATTTGTTTATAACATTTGTGATGTCAAACATACATTCTATGACAATGATGTTCTGTCCAATCTTACCAGAACAAATAAGCTACAATAAGTTACCTCAAACGTAACTGAATCAAATAATTATGAAATCCTCTATCGTCATCCAACATTCCAGTTGCAGGCTCCATCCGGTCAACATTGTCCCGCGTCAACCTGGACTGGGATCCTCTCCATTTCAAGCGAAATGGAGGGGATCCATTTCACGGCTATGATTTCATCTCCCAAATCGGACGGCGAGCAGGCGAGAGCGGCGGAACTGGCGAGTGGGCCCCACGAGTACAGTAAAGTTACTTCCCGCCGTCCGATTTGAGAGATGCAATCATAGCCGCGAAATGAATCCCTCCATTTCGCGTGAAATGGAGAGGATCCCGGCCCCGTCCACCTGACACAGCAATGGCGCGTCGCAGTTCATCACACACTCCCAGATGGACGATACTGTGATCCTGCGCCATGTGCAACCTTCCCCTCAAATTTTTACCAGCCATTTTAATAGAGCAATGTTATAAGCACACCAAATATCGCTATTGATAGCCAAATTTTATTGGCACACCAAATTATTTTATGTTCACACCAACACGTCATTGACACACCAAGTTTTAAAATCGTCAAGAACACACCAATATGGCTATTGTTCTACTATCCTTTTTGTATGTTATTTTCGCATTAACGTTTCTATTAATTAATAACATAAAATTGTTAATAGTTTGCATAGTTCAAAACATAAAAAATATATAAATATATTGCATAGTTCAAAAAGACACTAGAAATGTTCATGGAAAACTTTCTAGTCTTTGTTGCATGTGTTGACAACAGAAAATGCATGTAAAATATCGATCATCCAAAACGCCACCAATATTTTGAAGTCCTGCATAATAAAAAAACAAATCCGAATGGCATAAAAAAAGTAAATGAAGTTAATTTATCTTGCATTCATCAAAGAATAATTTTTCTCCAACATGATCGGACATAGACAAGCTCTCACCATAACAATGGCGGAAATAGCTGATGGCAGATATACATGAAGGTTATCCATAACAATAAACCTTCTACGGCCGACCACAAAACCTTCTCCATTATACAACGAGCCTTTCACTGACTTGGGATTCTGCTCCACGAATTGCGACACTCTAATTTCATGTACGCATTGAGTAGATGAACAACTTTTGAATCCATTATCTGCAAAACATTTTGCACAACTCCCTTCAACGATTGACCTCATTGTTCTAATTTCTTCAAATCGCAATAACAGCAGTGGTCGGCGGATGGAGAAGATGAGCACAACACCTGCTCGGCGGATGGAGAACAGGCTCGGGTCGCCGGAGAAAGGAAAAGGGCTGGGGCGGCGGTTTTCCGGTAGACTCCTTCCGCACCGGCGAGCTCGGAGGCGATCAACGAAACCGGCAGATCGGCGAAATCGCGGAAAGGTTTTCGTTCGGCGGAAGAGATGAACAGGAGAAAAATCGGTGTGCGGTTAATGGAGGATAGTTAGGGTTTTTGGTGGTTTTTAGGGTTTATTTTGGTGTGTCAATAGCGGTATTTGGTGTGCTTATAACATTGCTCTTTTAATATCTCCAGCTTGTTCCTGGACAACTTTAAAGGAAGCAAGCCGTTGAAGACTATTGTTATTCGGGAGGCTCTTAGGCCATTTAAAAAGGGTGTTGTTATGTGTAAATTAAGTTTGGTTACGTGCAAATCACGTTAAGTGCAAATCAAACTAAAAAATTATAAATACTTGTGAGCCGTAAAAACCGGTCTGCACCTAGCTGTTCTGGCAGTTTTTTGAAAGAGCGGTTTGCACGTAGCCAAAACCGGTTTGCACATAAAATTACTCTTTAAAAATGAACTATCCTAGCACAGGAATGTTGAGTGTGCAAACAGTCACAAAAAAAGTTGACGAGTGATAGAGGAGTTTTTTTGGTGAAAAAATCCCAAAAAGGGGAAAAACACTGGATTTTGTCGGTCAGCTGTTGTGGGTCACTCAAGCCGCTCTTAAGCCGGTCGAAAATGAACTGTCCTAGCTCGAGAACGGTCGAGCGCGCAAACAGACACAAAAAATTGACGGCTGAAAAGAGAGTTTTTTACGTGGGAAAACCCCAGAAAGGGGAAAAACCGCGGGGCCGGTACCGTGCCGTACAAATTTCACTATATCTTTGTGTGTTACAATTGAACGTGGAGAATTAGAGGGCGACGGATTGCCTCTCGTTATAATAGTTGTGGAAGGAGAAAGCCTTCGAGGGTGACATGTCACTGCTCGCAAAGCTAAGTATTTTTCTGGGCTGCTGGAGTCGGCAAGAAGCAAAATGGAGGTCGTACTCGGAGCAATCTAGCAGTGGAATATGAAGCTTGTTTTCTGGTTGCGAGCAATGGAGTCTTGATTGGTGCAATGTGATCGGAGCGATATGCTCTGAGCAATCTAGAGCAGTGGAATCTGCAGCTTGATCTCTGGTTTCGAGCGACGGAGTTTGGAGTGATGTGCTCGGTGCAATGTGCTCCGAACAATCTGGGAACGACAATCGGTGCTCGGAGTTAGGAGCAAAGTGCTCGGTGCAACCCTCATGGGTTCTTCAAACGTTTGCAAGAAATATTCAAGTTATCTTTGAACCCCTTTGAAGAACTTTAATAAAGTTTTCGAGGGCACGAGAAGGTTTTCAAAAGATTCCTCTGGAGCAATAATACCGCGCTGAATGACAATGCAAAGTTATTTTTTCAATTCTAGAACTTCGTTATAGTTGTTGTGGTTAAACTCGAGGTTTCGGTAAACTGGTATAAAATCGAACTGTCTTAGTTCGGGAGCGGTCAAGTATGCTGGTGAAACAAATCTAAATAACAAATTCTGCATTCGACAAAAAGGCTCTATTTGTTTGGGCGTTTCCCAACTCTGTTTTGGGAAACGCTGCCGGAATGAGGGTAAACAAATGAACCTCCGGCGGCGTTTGCTCCGTTTCCACCCGCCCGCCTTGAGAAACACCCCCAAAAAGCTCCGTTTGGAGCAGCCACCTTCCCCTCCGGTTTGAACTCTCCATTTTCACCCGCCGGATCGACCCGCCACCACTAAAACAAATGAAGTCAAAGTTAACTTACATATGAGTATGACTACATATTTATAGGAAGAAAGTAAAGAAGAAAATTACAACAGACGATGTGACACAAAAAATACAACACACGATCTAGGCAGTTACAAACAATTTTAGACTGCTATAACTAAGCGTTAGGTACTATTCGCTTCACACTTGTATCTGTTGGACTCTACTAGCTGTCTGATGTCGCCGACCATGAACAACAGTCTGCTCCACACAAGCGAACAGAAGCACAAATCTGCCAAACTCCAGGTCAGCTCCATTGAACATCAGGTTGCAGCAATAGATTGTACCCGCAGCTTCAGCTGCTCCTCAGGTCGCAGCTTTAGTTGTACTTGTAACACCCCGAAGTTCTGGGTCATTTTGGGCCAAGTTGGGTTCAGGCATGGGTGACACGGCCTGGGATACGGGCGTGTCCCAGGGCGTGTCATGCCTGGGTTGTGTCGAGTCGTGAGGTCGACGACTTTTGCTCGACGATCGTCGAGTGTCGAGTGTCGAGTGAGGACACGGCCTGTGACACGGGCGTGTCACAGGGCGTGTCAGTGGTCGTCGAACTCAACTCAACGTCTTGCTCTAGGGCGTGTTTGCGGGACACGGGTGTGTCCAGGTGCACACGGCCAGGAATACGGGCGTGTGCCAGGCCGTGTGAAGTCTCGGGTTGTTTGGAGATTATTTTCGTTGATGCACACGGCCTCAGACACGAGCGTGTCAGAGGGCGTGTCGTGGACACGGCACGTGACACGGGCGTGTCACACGGCCGTGTATTGGTTGGATTGAGTCGGTTGACTGCCGCTTAGAGGGACACGGCCTGTGACACGGGCGTGTCACAGGACGTGTCAGGCCGTGTTCAAGCTTTTCTGGCCAAATCTGAGCCGTTTATTTCCCTCTTCCTGGATCCAGTGGTTGGGCTTTGTCCAGGTATTGTGAAGGCCGAGAAAAAAAGGATATAACCCTCTTTTCTTCTTCTTCTTCAGTTTATTCCAAGAAAGGGAAGAAGAAAAGCCTAAGGCAAGGGGGAAGGGAGGAGATTACCAGCTGCTGTAGGAGCTGCGGAGTGCGGAGCGAAAATCCGAGAGCGGATTCGTGAAGGCAGAGTCGAGGCGGTGATTTCCATCCGGCTGGTCTTCAAGGGTAACGATCTCCTTCTTGGACATCGAAGTCCTTTCTTTATGCATGTGCTTGGTGTAACGTCCCTAGCCGATCCAACATGACAGCGTCACGGCTCCGCTCTAGGCGACGCTACCGGGCTGTAGCCCAAGCACCCCAACCCCTCTCCCTCCACAGGCGGGTTGTTGGTGGCCACAGCCTCCCTTTGATGAGGTAAACTCGATAGTCAAGCCCGCACCACGGGGACTTCCCAGGAGGTCACCCATCCCAGTACTACTCCAGCCCGAGCACGCTTAACTATGGAGTTCTGTCAACTCTCATCACCAATTGAGCTGCAGCTCAATTGGTGATGAGAGTTGACAGAACTCCATAGTTAAGCGTGCTCGGGCTGGAGTAGTACTGGGATGGGTGACCTCCTGGGAAGTCCCCGTGGTGCGGGCTTGACTATCGAGTTTACCTCATCAAAGGGAGGCTGTGGCCACCAACAACCCGCCTGTGGAGGGAGAGGGGTTGGGGTGCTTGGGCTACAGCCCGGTAGCGTCGCCTAGAGCGGAGCCGTGACGCTGTCATGTTGGATCGGCTAGGGACGTTACAATAAAAGTGCACTTTTTATTGTAACGCCCCTAGCCGATCCAACGTGACAGCGTCACGGCTCCGCTCTAGGCGACGCTACCGGGCTGCAGCCCAAGCACCCCAACCCCTCTCCATCCACAGGCGGGTGTTGGTGGCCACAGCCTCCCTTTCATGAGGTAAACTCGATAGTCAAGCCCGCACTACGGGGACTTCCCAGAAGGTCACCCATCCCAGTACTACTCCAGCCCGAGCACGCTTAACTATGGAGTTCTTTCAACTCTCATCACCAATTGAGCTAATTGTAACACCTCCCCTGTAATGGACGTATAATATGGGTCCGGCCGGGGCCCCACAACATACGAACACCACAGCTTTAGTATTAAAAGTTGATATAGCTACCCAAACTCAAAACACTTGCACAACACAGCGGAAAACCAAGCACAACTAGAAGTTATCCACTAATCCAAAAGAGTAAACAAATGGCCTTAAGGCCTTACATCAAATGTCCAAAAGGGTATACAGTACAATCAAACATGAATGTGCTCAGCACTCCTAGTCTACCTCGGCATGCAAGCCGGACAAAAATAGTCTCAAACATAATCATCAAAAGTAGTGCTACAAAAGAGAAAACACTTCATGGGCTTAGGCCTTTTTGGCCGGCGTGCTAGCTCCTGCGTGCGATCCTTGCCCTGTAAAAATTATTAGTAACGTGGGTCAGCAAAGGCTGACCTCAAACTGTGTAACAACACATCTCCTCCCGGCCGCCCCTAACGGACCCCGGGGAACCCTCCAACCTGCAAGTCAGCACTTCATATGCAATATAAATTTCTATAAATAGAAAAACATTAAAACATGCTTGGATGTCTCAATCAACAAACATGTTCTCTACTGGTTGAGCATATAAAGAAAGGGCCTACTATGCAACATGAATGCAACACCCGGGCTTCACCCAAGGTACCCTAAACCGTATGCATCTAGCACAACATCACAACATTTGGGTACTCACATTTCCCCAATTGGCATAAAGCCGCAAACATTGAGGGAGACACAACTCCCTCACACGGCGCACAGGCCGCCACATGGAAATCTTGCCAAGGCCCCACCCGCTCGTGGGCTTAGCCTCGGGCTTGCCTGCAAGCTCTGACGTCTCATGTCAGGATTCCAACAACCACAGACTGACCGATTCTAAGAAGCCTTGCTGGACCCCACCCGCTCATGGCCTCTTTGCCCGGGCTTGCCCCAAGCTTGGCATTCTCGTCAGTCTCACAGAAGGGGACTAGTCTCGCCGGGACACTCTCCACACATGACGCACGTGCCACGGGATAGCCAGCCGACCACGGAGACATAGCCACGCCTTGGCACAACACAACCAAGACTAAACACATCGCAATCCCTCTTTGTACCGCAGCGTTCCCGCGCTCCAAGGAAAACATCTCCAACTCGTGCGGAGCTAACCTTGTCCACCAAGGAAACCATCTCCATTCTCATTTGGAGCTAACCTTGTCAAGGAAACCATCTACCACCACGAGGAGCTAACCTTGTCCGGGTTCGACTACATGTACTCTTTTCAAGCAAACGGGACAATCACCACCACCACACAAACGGCAACTTGCCGCATCGGAAATCTCTACGAATCCCTAGTTCGTATGCAACATCACCGAGTCGGACTAACGGTCGCGACTACGGCTTCACCCACCATGCCAAAGGCAATCCACTAGCGAAGCGGATCTCTAATGCAAAGATATGCCGGGGACGGACTCAATCGACCCGGAAGTTCCTCTTGAAACTTGGCAAGCCAAAACCCCTCTCATTTGAGAGTTTGGTGCCCAAAAATTAGAGAAAAGAAAACTAGATGATGCTAAAACGTGCATCCTAAAGACCGAGAGGAGAGATGTCGTTACCTTCCGACTCCTCTTCCTTGCCATGGCAAAATAGCCGGATGGAACACTTCGCAATGCTCCAAGCTTCACGGATCCGGACTCGGCTCGCGATTCGGAGCTCCGAAACCCTTCCTACAGCCCAAAAGTTCTTCTTCTTCCTCCTTGCTCTAGTCTCTCTCAAGAACTAAGAAAGAGAGGACTTGAAAAGAATGAGGATCTGTAACCCTAAGTTCGGACTTAACTGTCCAGGAGATGGCCTGAACCGTTAGATCCCAAAACCAGAAAAAGACTGGCTGCGATTCGCCTGGAAAATAAAAGACCTGGGCCGAACACGGCCTGGCACACGCCCGTGTCCAGGGCCGTGTGCCTCATTCGCCGTCTCAAATCGACGCGCCTGGAATCAGACACGGGCATTCGACACGCCCGTGTTCAATCCGACACGCCCGTGTCCCAAGTGACACGGCCGTGTGGCCTGCCATGTGTCTCCAACGACACGGCCCCAACACCAACCCGAGAGGTGACACGGCCTGGGACACGCCCGTGTCCCAAGCCGTGTGCCCCAGTCTCGACACACTGTCGAGCAAAAGTGTCGACACTTGGGCCGAGTGTCGACACGGCCTCGACACGCCCTGCGACACGCCCGTGTCGCAGGCCGTGTGCCCCACTCTCGACACTCTGTCGAGCACAAAGTGTCGACACTTGGGCCGAGTGTCGACACGGCCTCGACACGCCCTGCGACACGCCCGTGTCGCAGGCCGTGTGCCTCACTCTCGACACTTTGTCGAGCACAAAGTGTCGACACTTGGGCCGAGTGTCGACACGGCCTCGACACGCCCTGCGACACGCCCGTGTCGCAGGCCGTGTGCCTCCTGCCAGAACCCAAAAAATTTCCAGAACAGCAGACTGAACCTCTTGCAAAAACTGGGGTGTTACAACTCTCCCCCACTTAACTGAATTTCGTCCCGAAATTACAAAACAAAAGGGTACAAAACTTAAATTGTACCTGACAAAAATAGTTCTGGATAGTCTTCTAGCATGGCCTGTTCTCGCTCCCACGAGAACTCCTCACGACCGCAGTTGTCCCAACGAACTTTCACAAGTTTAACTTCTTTATTCCGCAACTGCCGAATCTCCGAATCTTCTATAGCGATTGGAAGGACTCGCGTCCTCAAGTCTTCCTCAATCGGCACCGATGCCGGCTCAATCACCACGCTAGCCTCCACCAAGGCTTTCCTCAACACGGAGACGTGGAAGACGTCATGTAATCCACTCAAATCTGCGGACAATGCCAACCGATAGGCTGCTTCTCCTATCCGCTCAACAATTTCAAAAGGCCCCAAAAACCTTGGACTCAACTTCTTGAGTCGGCGAATCCGCGAGACGCCTTTGAACGGCTTGACCTTCAGATAAACCCAATCACCAACTGCAAATTCTAACTTCCGGTGACGAGCATTAAAATATTTCGCTTGCCTGTCTTGTGCCACCTTCATACGCTCTTGGATGGTCCGTACCATCTCACAAGCGTCAACTACCGCATCCTTTCCCAGAAGTTTGGTGTCTCCCGCCTCTGCCCAAGACATTGGCGTTCGACACCGCCTCCCATACAAAGCTTCGTATGGCGCCATCTTTATACTAGCTTGAAAACTGTTGTTGTACGCAAATTCTACCATGAAGAGGTGATCCTCCCACCTCTTGCCAAAATCAAGAACGCACATCCTCAACATATCCTCCATAGTACGGTTCGTTCTCTCCGTTTGCCCATCAGTTTGAGGATGGAACGCCGTACTAAACTTTAGCTTCGTGCCCAAGCTCTTCTGAACCAGTCTCCAGTCCTTGGACGTAAACCGTCCATCGCGATCACTGACTATGCTCTTAGGAATTCCGTGCAGTCGCACAATGTTGCGAACATACAACTCCACCAGCTTCTCCACGCTGTCCTCTTTCCGGTTCGGGATGAAGTGAGCCACCTTGGTTAGGCGATCCACGATCACCCAAATAGCATCATTCTCATGCTGCGATCTAGGCAAACCATGCACAAAGTCCATGGAGATGTCCTCAAATTTCCATTCAGGAATTGGAAGGGGATTCAGGAACCCGCCCGGTTTCTGACATTCGGCCTTCACCAAGGCACATGTTTGGCAACGACTCACATACAAAGCCACATCTCGCTTCAACCCCGGCCACCAAAAGGATTTCTTCATATCCAAGTACATCTTTGTACTGCCCGGGTGAATGAAGTACTTTGAGAAGTGAGCCTCAAACATCAACTCCTCACGGAGATTGCCAAACTGCGGTACACAAACCCTTCCGCCCTTTCTCAAGATTCCCCCGATCATCTCCCAGGTGCTGCTCTCGCCCGTTTGAGCCTCCAACACAAAAGGTTGAAACTCCACATCTAATCGAGTCGCTTCCCGAATACGATCGGACAAGTCGCTTTGCACTTCAATCCAGTTCAACCGAGTCACGCTAGACTCGCCTCTCGCAACACATTCCAATCCAAGGGACTCCCATTCCCGTACCAACCGCTCATCATGAACTTCGATCCAATTTCCTAGCCCCGAGTACTTTCTACTCAACGCATCTGCCACCACATTGGCTTTACCCGGCGTGTACTGAATCGCCACTTCGTAGTCTCCAAGAAACTCAACCCATCTGCGTTGCCGCATGTTCAAGTCCTTTTGATCCAAGAGATACTTCAGGCTTTTATGGTCCGTGAAGATCTCCACCCTTGCGCCATAAACATAATGCCGCCAAATTTTCAGCGCGAAGATTACCGCCGCCAACTCCAAGTCATGGACGGGGTAATTCCTCTCATGAGGCTTCAGCTGTCTAGACCCAAAAGCTATCACCTTCCCATGTTGCACCAAAACGCAACCCAAACCGCATCCCGATGCGTCACTGAAAATTTAAAATCCATCTGTCCCTTGCGGTAAACTCAAGATCGGAGCCATCATAAGCCTCTCCTTTAGTGCCTCGAATGCTTGACCGCACTCTTGGGTCCACACAAATTTATGGTCTTTGCGAGTGAGAGAGGTGAGGGGTAGAGCTATCTTCGAGAAATTCTCCACGAATCTCCTATAATACCGGCTAGTCCAAGAAAACTTCGGACTTCCGCCACGGTCCTCAACACCGGCCAATCTCTGATGGCCTCCACTTTCGCTGGATCCACTGCCACCCCATCACCACTAATCACGTGGCCCAAAAATGCCACCTTCTCCAACCAGAACTCGCATTTGGAGAATTTTGCATACAACTCATTCTCCCTCAACACTTGCAAAACTATTCTCAAGTGGGTCTCATGCTCCACTTCCGACTTGGAGTACACCAGGATGTCATCGATGAAGACAACCACAAACGAATCCAAGTAATCCCGAAATACTCGATTCATCAGATCCATGAACACCGATGGTGCGTTCGTCAGCCCGAACGGCATCACCGTAAACTCAAAGTGCCCATACCTTGTACCAAAGGCAGTTTTGGGTATGTCCTCATCCCGAATTCGTAGCTGATAGTATCCTGACTTCAAGTCCAACTTCGAATATACCACTGACCCCACCAATTGGTCAAACAGGTCGTCTATCCGAGGGATCGGATACTTATTCTTGACGGTCAACTTATTAAGCTCTCGGTAGTCTATGCACAGGCGCATGCTACCGTCTTTCTTCTTTACAAACAACACCGGTGCGCTCCACGGTGAAGAACTGAGTCTAATATACCCTTGCTCCAACAGTTCCTGTAACTGAACCTTAAGTTCCGCTAACTCCTTTGGTGCCATCCTAAATGGAGGACGTGACACCGGTCTAGCCTCCGGCACTAACTCGATCGAGAAGTCGATCTCCCGCCGAGGAGGCGCTCCAGGAAGTTCATCCGGAAACACATCCTTGAACTCTGCCACCACAGGCACTTCCTCAATCGACAGTTGGGAGAGACGAACCTCCAATAACGCTACAAGCGCTACACCACCCTGGTTAACCGCCCGCACCAACTGCATGGCCGATATCAGGGAACAGGCCACTCCACCAAGGCCCTCAAACTTGACTTCTGTTTGCCCTTTACTCCTTAAGGTCACCACCTTAGAAAGGCAGTCAATACTGGCGCGCTGCTCTGCAAGCCAGTCCATACCCAAAATGACATCGAACTCTACTAATGGTAACACTGCCGCTTCCAGAGCGAAGACAACTCCGTCTAGCTCCCAACAAATGCGCCCTTTAGCCCCGGTGGTCATAGATGACCCATTGGGCATGCGCACTTTCAGCTCTGCTCCCGACGAGAAAGACTCAACTCCTATTCTCCGGATGAAGCTCTCCGCGAGAAAGGAGTGCGATGCTCCTGTATCAAACAATACCCTAGCGGGGTATCCGGAAACTAACACGAAGCCTACAACATAGACATTACACAAAAGTTTAAAAGGATGAAGCACAAAATTTAAACTTAAATTCTCTTCATACCTGTCACCACATCCGTCTGGCGGATCGCTTCTTGCTGTCCAAGGTTGTAGGCCCTTGGTTGCACCGGTTGGAACCGAGAAGCGCTCGACTCCGCCATCTTTCCTTTCTCTGCAGCACTGGGGCCCGAGCGCACAGACTGCTCCTGCTTTGACTCTTGCCCCGCTCCCCCTTGCTGACAAGCACGAGCATGTGCCCAACCTTCCCGCAGTTGTAGCACGTCGGCGGTCCCCTAGAGTGGGAACCCCCAGGCGTCCAGTTGCTCCTCTCACCAGATCTGGAAGTGGAAGGCTTCTTCCTCCACCTACTCCCATCAGACTTTCCATGAGATTGGGAAGGTTTCCCTTCCCCTTGCTTGGGAGTAAAACCCTTACGGCGTTGGGTTCGCTCCAAATCATTCTCCAAACTCCTGACGGCTTCAACTAGCTCATTAAATCCCGCCCTCTTCATGGAGATGAGGAGTTGTCTCAAATTTTCCCTCAACCCTTGGTAGAAGAGGTTATCCCTCTCTACATCATCCGCCATTGTCGTTCCCGCATAATGACCCAATCGGGTGAACTCTTGCACGTACTCATCCACTGTCTTGTCTCGCTGCATTAGATGCAGAAACTGCCTCTGCAGGGCCAACCGAGTTGAAACTGGGATATACCTCTTAAGAAAAGCGTCCCCAAACTCTTCCACTGACGGGGTGCGTCCCGGAAACTGGCGGCCGCTATGGGCCACCCACCATAACTTGGCATCCCCTTCCAACATGAAAGCCGCATACTCAGCTTTCTTTTCCTCTGGCGTCTCTGCCGCCCTTAACAGTTCTTAAATACGAACCCACCAGTCCTCCGCATCCGTTGGCGTTCCAGTACCCTTGAAGGACGGGGGATGGAAACTCAGGAAGTACTTCATGTGTCGATCTCCATGTCCAACAACTACTCTCTCCGCCAAAGGCTCCACTCGCCTGGCTTCTGCTCCTGGCACGGCCGTTGCCGTATCTGGTGTGGCAGGGGCTGCCACCTGAGCCGCTGCTGCAGCTTGAGCTGCCACCATCGCTTCTGCAAGCATGCGGCAGAAGTCGGCCGGGTCTACACCCGTGCCCAAAAGACCTGGAGCAGTAGCACTGCTCGCCGAGAGATCATCCCTTGCTCTTGAGGTGTCCGCCTCGTTGCTTGCACTCTTCAGGAAGACAAGAAATAAGGGATTAGTCTCCAATCTCAAGACTAAAACATAAGGACACTCATGGTCCCGCGTTACTCTTATGTGGATAACTTCTCTACGCACTGACCTTGAATCAAACCTGGATCTGATACCAAATTGTAACACCTCCCCTGTAATGGACGTATAATATGGGTCCGGCCGGGGCCCCACAACATACGAACACCACAGCTTTAGTATTAAAAGTTGATATAGCTACCCAAATCAAAACACTTGCACAACACAGCGGAAAACCAAGCACAACTAGAAGTTATCCACTAATCCAAAAGAGTAAACAAATGGCCTTAAGGCCTTACATCAAATGTCCAAAAGGGTATACAGTACAATCAAACATGAATGTGCTCAGCACTCCTAGTCTACCTCGGCATGCAAGCCGGACAAAAATAGTCTCAAACATAAATCATCAAAAGTAGTGCTACAAAGAGAAAAACACTTCATGGGCTTAGGCCTTTTTGGCCGGCGTGCTAGCTCCTGCGTGCGATCCTTGCCCTGTAAAAATTATTAGTAACGTGGGTCAGCAAAGGCTGACCTCAAACTGTGTAACAACACATCTCCTCGGCCGCCCCTAACGGACCCCGGGGAACCCTCCAACCTGCAAGTCAGCACTTCATATGCAATATAAATTTCTATAAATAGAAAAAACATTAAAACAGGCTTGGATGTCTCAATCAACAAACATGTTCTCTACTGGTTGAGCATATAAAGAAAGGGCCTACTATGCAACATGAATGCAACACCCGGGCTTCACCCAAGGTACCCTAAACCGTATGCATCTAGCACAACATCACAACATTTGGGTACTCACATTTCCCCAATTGGCATAAAGCCGCAAACATTGAGGGAGACACAACTCCCTCACACGGCGCACAGGCCGCCACATGGAAATCTTGCCAAGGCCCCACCCGCTCGTGGGCTTAGCCCCGGGCTTGCCTGCAAGCTCTGACGTCTCATGTCAGGATTCCAACAACCACAGACTGACCGATTCTAAGAAGCCTTGCTGGACCCCACCCGCTCATGGCCTCTTTGCCCGGGCTTGCCCCAAGCTTGGCATTCTCGTCAGTCTCACAGAAGGGGACTAGTCTCGCCGGGACACTCTCCACACATGACGCACGTGCCACGGGATAGCCAGCCGACCACGGAGACATAGCCACGCCTTGGCACAACACAACCAAGACTAAACACATCGCAATCCCTCTTTGTACCGCAGCGTTCCCGCGCTCCAAGGAAAACATCTCCAACTCGTGCGGAGCTAACCTTGTCCACCAAGGAAACCATCTCCATTCTCATTTGGAGCTAACCTTGTCAAGGAAACCATCTACCACCACGAGGAGCTAACCTTGTCCGGGTTCGACTACATGTACTCTTTTCAAGCAAACGGGACAATCACCACCACCACACAAACGGCAACTTGCCGCATCGGAAATCTCTACGAATCCCTAGTTCGTATGCAACATCACCGAGTCGGACTAACGGTCGCGACTACGGCTTCACCCACCATGCCTAATCCACTAGCGAAGCGGATCTCTAATGCAAAGATATGCCGGGGCGGACTCAATCGACCCGGAAGTTTCTCTTGAAACTTGGCAAGCCAAAACCCCTCTCATTTGAGAGTTTGGTGCCCAAAAATTAGAGAAAAGAAAACTAGATGATGCTAAAACGTGCATCCTAAAGACCGAGAGGAGAGATGTCGTTACCTTCCGACTCCTCTTCCTTGCCATGGCAAAATAGCCGGATGGAACACTTCGCAATGCTCCAAGCTTCACGGATCCGGACTCGGCTCGCGATTCGGAGCTCCGAACCCTTCCTACAGCCCAAAAGTTCTTCTTCTTCCTCCTTGCTCTAGTCTCTCTCAAGAACTAAGAAAGAGAGGACTTGAAAAGAATGAGGATCTGTAACCCTAAGTTCGGACTTAACTGTCCAGGAGATGGCCTGAACCGTTAGATCCCAAAACCAGAAAAAGACTGGCTACGATTCGCCTGGAAAATAAAAGACCTGGGCCGAACACGGCCTGGCACACGCCCGTGTCCAGGGCCGTGTGCCTCATTCGCCGTCTCAAATCGACGCGCCTGGAATCAGACACGGGCATTCGACACGCCCGTGTTCAATCCGACACGCCCGTGTCCCAAGTGACACGGCCGTGTGGCCTGCCGTGTGTCTCCAACGATACGACCCCAACACCAACCCGAGAGGTGACACGGCCTGGGACACGCCCGTGTCCCAAGCCGTGTGCCCCAGTCTCGACACACTGTCGAGCAAAAGTGTCGACACTTGGGCCGAGTGTCGACACGGCCTCGACACGCCCTGCGACACGCCCGTGTCGCAGGCCGTGTGCCCCACTCTCGACACTCTGTCGAGCACAAAGTGTCGACACTTGGGCCGAGTGTCGACACGACCTCGACACGCCCTGCGACACGCCCGTGTCGCAGGCCGTGTGCCTCACTCTCGACACTTTGTCGAGCACAAAGTGTCGACACTTGGGCCGAGTGTCGACACGGCCTCGACACGCCCTGCGACACGCCCGTGTCGCAGGCCGTGTGCCTCCTGCCAGAACCCAAAAAAATTTCCAGAACAGCAGACTGAACCTCTTGCAAAAACTGGGGTGTTACACTTGGAATCCTCCATCAAGAGGTGGATCGCGGAAGTGATTCCTTTGTTGAGTCTGCATCTAGAGCCGAAATTATGGAGTACGGCATAGGCATGTTGTGTGAAGCCCATCTGGACCGGTAGTCTGGATTGGTGATGTTCATGGGTAAACCGGAGAAGACTCAGTGGATTTGATGAGATGCAAATGGATTTCTATTGTGATGAATGTATGGCTGTGATGCTGAATGTGAGGAGGCTTTGGCAAAGCTCCTGGTTATGATATGATCAATTGGTAGCACGCCTGGGGAGCTCGAGATAAACCCGGCCTGTTACACCACTAGGGTGGGTTGATCTAGTTAGGTAGGGATCGATTGGTGGCAATGCCTGGGGAGCCAAGTTAAACCCGGCTTGCTGCACCACATGGGTGGGTCGATCGGAATAGGAGGGGGTTGATTGGTGGTAATGCCTGGGGAGCTTGGATAAACCCGGCTTGCCACACCACATGGTGTGGGTCGATCTGCTCTGGTTATTATTGGATGCTGTGAGGTTGTGCGTCTGAGTGGTTTGGGCGGGATGTCGCCAGCTTGCGAGACTGGTGGACTAGGGCCGGTCAACCAACAAGTTAAAACCTCTGATCAGCGGTGTATGACTGGTAGATTCCGGTACGCCAAGAAAGTGTTAGGGAACGGGGGTCCGAAGATAACGGCAACCCCCACCGATAAATAGAGTCAAAACAATAAGAAGCAAAACAGAAATACCACAGATGAACACAGAGATATACGTGGAAAACCTTCACCACTTGAAGGTCAAAAACCACGGGGCACGGTACAACGAAAATCCACTATAATAAATAAGGATTACAAAAAGTATCTAGGTTTGCCCAAAACCTAGAAAGCCCTCCGGATTTGACACACAAATCCACTCATCTCTACCACCAAGATCAAGTCACAACTTCTCTACAACAAGGATAAAAATCCTACTCTCTCTTCGAGCAAAATAGCAAACGAAGACAAGAAAGGGTACACCTTAAACCGTAGACGAAGAAGCTCTTGAAACGGTAGAGAAATCTCCTTCAATAGCACCGAGGAAACACCTCCTTCAAGCGGCGAAGAACCGCCTACAACAGCGGCAAAAGTTCCTTGCAGCAGCGGGAATGGCGGCCGAGGACGGCGCGGGCGCGGCGATGGCGGCCGGCGGTCGGTACAGGCTCGGCGATGGCGGACGAGCGAACGGCACGCGGGCTGGGGTTTCCGGCTGCTACTTTTCAAGACCTAGCCTTCTTAATCGGGAAGAAGAAGTTATTTTTAAAAGTCCCGCAGCAGTTTTATAAAGAAAAACTGCACACAGTTTTTAATAAAAAAAACTGTCCATTCAGCCCAAAAACAGACAGCACTAAAAAGGTAGCCACCCCAAAAACCAGGTTGCAACTCCTGAAATCCTGCACAAAAAACTGCACCTTTAGGGGCTGAACCCCAACAAACTCCCCCTTCAGACCATAAAGGAGAGTATCCTACCTTGACTCCTTCAGGTGGGGATCATGCCGATCAACCGCCGGCAGAAATCATGCTTTTCCCTTGGGACGACCTTCGTCATCATGTCCGAGGGATTTTCACCCGTGTGGATCTTCTCCACCACCAACAACTTCTCCTCCACAGCATCCTGAATCCAGTGATACTTCACGTCAATGTGCTTCGTCCTGGAGTGAAAGGCGGGATTCTTGGCCAAAAATATAGCACTCTGACTGTCACAGAAAACTGTGTACACGTCCTGTCGGAGATCAAGCTCTAGCATGAATGTACAACCCCGTATTCGCGAAGAGTGGGCCAAAAACAAGGTAAGCAAGTTTTTAAGCTTTTTGGGAGTTTTGCACTCCTAGGGGCCAATTTTTGGTGAACTTGAAAGACATACTAGTAGGGGGAGAAAATATTTCTCCCCCCAAGGCGCTCTTGACAAGCCGCCGCAAGCCGCCTCAGGCCGCCATGTCGCAGGCCGCCAGTATTTCGAACTCTTGGCGGCCTAGCGGGGCGAGACCGGCCAGGGGCCAGGGTCTCGCCCCCGCCTCTTCTTGCTCGGCGGCCTAGCGGGGCGAGACCGGCCAGGGGCCAGGGCCTCGCCCCCGCCTCTTCTTGCTCGGCGGCCTAGCGGGGCGAGACCGGCCAGGGGCCAGGGTCTCGCCCCCGCCTCTTCTTGCTCGGCGGCCTAGCGGGGCGAGACCGGCCAGGGGCCAGGGTTTCCCCCCCGCCTCTTCTTGCTCGGCGGCCTAGCGGGGCGAGACCGGCCAGGGGCCAGGGCCTCGCCCCCGCCTCTTCTTGCTCGGCGGCCTAGCGGGGCGAGACCGGCCAGGGGCCAGGGCCTCGCCCCCGCCTCTTCTTGCTCGGCGGCCTAGCGGGGCGAGACCGGCCAGGGGCCAGGGTCTCGCCCCCGCCTCTTCTTGCTCGGCGGCCTAGCGGGGCGAGACCGGCCAGGGGCCAGGGTCTCGCCCCCGCCTCTTCTTGCTCGGCGGCCTAGCGGGGCGAGACCGGCCAGGGGCCAGGGTCTCGCCCCCGCCTCTTCTTGCTCGGCGGCCTAGCGGGGCGAGACCGGCCAGGGGCCAGGGCCTCGCCCCCGCCTCTTCTTGCTCGGCGGCCTAGCGGGGCGAGACCGGCCAGGGGCCAGGGTCTCGCCCCCGCCTCTTCTTGCTCGGCGGCCTAGCGGGGCGACACCGGCCAGGGGCCAGGGTCTCGCCCCCGCCTCTTCTTGCTCGGCGGCCTAGCGGGGCGAGACCGGCCAGGGGCCAGGGTCTCGCCCCCGCCTCTTCTTGCTCGGCGGCCTAGCGGGGCGAGACCGGCCAGGGGCCAGGGTCTCGCCCCCGCCTCTTCTTGCTCGGCGGCCTAGCGGGGCGAGACCGGCCAGGGGCCAGGGTCTCACCCCCGCCTCTTCTTGGGCGGCGGCCTAGCGGGGCGAGACCGGCCGGGGGCCACGGTCTCGCCCTTGCCCCCCCTGTAGTTTTACCTTCTTGCCCTCAGGGAAAATTCCCCCTTTACCCCCCGGCGTGGCTGTTTTCTATTGGCCCGAGGCCTTTTGGCCGTAGGGGTATTTTGGTCATTTTTACCCCAGGACCCTTGGAAAAACTATAAATAGACCCCCTTGGGTGCCTTTGGAGGATATACTTTCCTTAGCCTCCTCCTCCCTTAGCTCATTCTTGGTAGAGTAGAGAGAGCTCCTCAAGGCACCCTAGCTCAAGCATTGGCTAGGGAGGGGAAGTGCTCAGGTAGCCTTCCGGGTGTGAGGTGGGACCTCCGCGCTAGAGCCGAGGGTCTATTCCTAGCTTCTTGATCCTTTGGTCTGTGACGTTCTCTTGAGTATAGTAGGTGTGAGGTCACCCCTTTCTAGGGACCCCGAACTCCACAGAGACCAGGTTTCTGGTTTCAACATTTTGGTGCGGTGAGCGTGGAGAGTGACCAGCACAGAAGATCTCGGGAGAGTGTCATGACGGGAGGTCAAGGAGGTAGTGATGATCTCGGCGAGCTCCCCACTCCAGGACCCTTTGTGGGGAGGCAAGAGTTCATGACCTCCATCCAGGGCATCATGGAGATGCTGCGAAGCATTGCTCCTCAGGGTGGCAGCTCCACCCCGACCCCCCAGGAGCTAGCTCCCCCCCTCGACGAGTCGACTCCCAGGGGTCTAGGCGAGATGACCCCAGCGGGGGGAGAAGGAAGTGTCCCAGGAAGAAGGCCTGGGAAGGAGAGGATGAGCGATGGGGTCGAGCGAGACCTCACCGGCCGAGAGTTGTTCTCCAGCCCGGCGAGTGCCAACCTTCAAGGCGAGCAGGTCGCGCGAGTGGAGGTGGCGAGACCACCCCTTAGGGGGTCACCCTTCAGCGAGCTGATCATCTCAGCTCCCGTTCCCGAGGGGTTCAGAGAGCCAGACATGGCTTACTATTCCGGGAAGGATGACCCTGTCCAACATCTGCAATGGTTCGAGGATGCCGTCTCTATCAGGCCGATGACAGATGCCTTCAAGTGTCGCCTCTTTGCGATCACTCTGAAGGAGAAGGCAAGGGACTGATTCCATCAACTCCCTCCGAGGTCTATCTATGGGTTCGAGGACTTGAGCCGAAGCTTCCAGCTCCGCTTCTCCACCTCCAAGAAGCGGAAGAGGAGTCCTGAATCCATCTTCTTGATAAGGCAGGGGGCCGAGGAGTCGCTGGCCCGCTACGTTGACCGGTTCCAAGAGGAGATCCTGGAGGTCCAGGAGATGCCAGGGTATGCTCTCCAGATGGCCTTCACCGTTGGGCTGAAGGAGGGCTTCTTCAAGATGAGCTTGACCAGGAAGGCCCCCCTTTCCTTCGAGGAGCTGATGGAAAGGGCGGCAGAGGAGATAGCCATGGAGGCGGCCAACCCGGTGTTTGTCAAGAAGTTGGCAAAGCTGACAGAGACAGAGGCAAAGGAGCAGGGTGGCTCGAGGCATCAGGAAGGAAGAAGGAGAGAGGAGCAGAGAGCTCAGGGGTTCCAAGGACAGGAGGGTTCGGAACCAGGCTGGAGGCAGCAGGGAGGACCTGCCCAAGGTCCAGGAAGAGCTCTCATCCAAGGAGGGGGGAACTATCATGGAGGCCAAGGGAGGTATAACTTCCAGAGGCAAGCCCCAAGGCAGCTCTTGCCCCCGCCGCAGCAAGCCTTGGCGATAGGAGGGGGAAGAGGTAACAGGCGAGAGCGTCCAGCCCGCCGAAAGAGGGGAGGAGCGCTACCGTATTGCGACTTCCACCAGGTGGAGGGGCACGCCACAGCCACCTGCCCCGAGTTCTTGGAAGTGAGGGGGGCGAGAGGCCCTGCCCAGCTGCAGCCGCTGGTACGGGTGGAAGAGGTTCTACCCAGAGAAGTGGGTGATGATATATGCGAGGATCGGGTCGACGTGGGAACCCGAGGTGGTATAGGAGTGATCCACGGTGGAGTGGGGGTTGAGGCCACTCGGAAGGCTAGCCTCCATGTCATGTACCGAAGGAGCGTTGCCTCAACCTCCCAGACCCCACCCCCAGAAGAAAAGATCACCTTCTCGGTGAAGGACCTGCCGGATCATGAGGATCCGTTCTGCGATGCGCTGGTCATCCAGACGGCCATCGAAGGCTACACCGTCTCCCGGATCTTGGTTGACAACGGAAGCTCCGTCAACGTCATTTTCAAGAAGGCGTTTGACGAGATGAAGGTAGAGCCAAGGAGGGTGTTGGCCTCGGATGGACCCCTGTTCGGATTCTCAGGGGAGAGGAAGGAGGTCGAGGGTGGAGTGGGACTCCAAGTAAAATTGGGAGGAGTCTCGAGGAACTGCCGGTTCGTCATTGTTGACGCTCCAAGCAGCTACAACGCCATCTTCGGAAGACCCCTCATCAGCGCCTTCCGTTGTGTGCCATCTTCATTCCACCAATACCTCAAGTTCAGCTCAGGAGGGATCCAGGTCAGGGTCAAGGGAGACTCCAGGATGGCACGGCAGTGCTACGTCACGGCCGTCAACACCATCTCTTGGTTGGCCAAGGCAGAGGAAATGGAGAAGATCATGGAGAGCCTGAGCAGGATGGAAGTGTCCGGCGAGCAGGAAGCGGATGAGGACCACCAGGCCCAGACCCCCTGAAGAAGCCTCGCCCCGGCAGAGTCCAGTATGTATCTTATCTTGTAATGAGTCCAACCCCCGACCAGCTGAGTCAGGGGGATCATGTAACCCATCTATTTTCCTCATTTGAGGATGTAGGATTTGGTAAGGTTTGATTGTGATGCTCAGTCCTTTGCTCCGATGATGATTCCGCCGCCAGGCTCCCACTAGCTGGCTGGGTAGGTTGATCTCTCGTGGTAGCCCAAGTCCTTAGGTCCGATGATGATTCCGCCGCCAGGCTCCCACTAGCTGGCGTGGTAGGTTGATCTCTCGTGGTAGCCCAAGTCCTTAGCTCCGATGATGATTCCGCCGCCAGGCTCCCACTAGCTGGCTGGGTAGGTTGATCTCTCGTGGTAGCCCAAGTCCTTAGCTCCGATGATGATTCCGCCGCCAGGCTCCCACTAGCTGGCTGGGTAGGTTGATCGCTCGTGATAGCCCAAGTCCTTAGCTCCGATGATGATTCCGCCGCCAGGCTCCCACTAGCTGGCTGGGTAGGTTGATCTCTTGTGGTAGCCCAAGTCCTTAGCTCCGATGATGATTCCGCCGCCAGGCTCCCACTAGCTGGCTGGGTAGGTTGATCTCTCGTGGTAGCCCAAGTCCTTAGCTCCGATGATGATTCCGCCGCCAGGCTCCCACTAGCTGGCTGGGTAGGTTGATCTCTCGTGGTAGCCCAAGTCCTTAGCTCCGATGATGATTCCGCCGCCAGGCTCCCACTAGCTGGATGGGTAGGTTGATCTCTCGTGGTAGCCCAAGTCCTTAGCTCCGATGATGATTCCGCCGCCAGGCTCCCACTAGCTGGCTGGGTAGGTTGATCTCTCGTGGTAGCCCAAGTCCTTAGCTCCGATGATGATTCCGCCGCCAGGCTCCCACTAGCTGACTGGGTAGGTTGATCTCTCGTGGTAGCCCAAGTCCTTAGCTCCGATGATGATTCCGCCGCCAGGCTCCCACTAGCTGGCTGGGTAGGTTGATCTCTCGTGGTAGCCCAAGTCCCTTTTCTCCGAGGTGGTCCCGCTGCCAGGCTCCCACTAGCTGGCAGGGTCGGTGGTACCTCTCGTGGAGAGTAAGTGTTTGCACCCCGAGGCCGTCTCGTCACCCAGGCTCCCATTAGCTGGCTTGACAGGTTGACCCCTCGGGGAGGCTAAGTGTTTTCACCCAGAGGAGGTCTCGCCACCCAGGCTCCCATAGCTGGCATGGCAGGTTGACCCCGATGGGAAGTTACACTCTGCGAATACGTTGGGTTGGATGTTTCTTTCCGAGCTTGTGCCAACCTCGAAAAGAGCGGGGATTGTGTACAACCCCGTATTCGCGAAGAGTGGGCCAAAAACAAGGTAAGCAAGTTTTTAAGCTTTTTGGGAGTTTTGCACTCCTAGGGGCCAATTTTTGGTGAACTTGAAAGACATACTAGTAGGGGGAGAAAATATTTCTCCCCCCAAGGCGCTCTTGACAAGCCGCCGCAAGCCGCCGCAAGCCGCCTCAGGCCGCCATATCGCAGGCCGCCAGTATTTCGAACTCTTGGCGGCCTAGCGGGGCGAGACCGGCCAGGGGCCAGGGTCTCGCCCCCGCCTCTTCTTGCTCGGCGGCCTAGCGGGGCGAGACCGGCCAGGGGCCAGGGCCTCGCCCCCGCCTCTTCTTGCTCGGCGGCCTAGCGGGGCGAGACCGGCCAGGGGCCAGGGTCTCGCCCCCGCCTCTTCTTGCTCGGCGGCCTAGCGGGGCGAGACCGGCCAGGGGCCAGGGTCTCGCCCCCGCCTCTTCTTGCTCGGCGGCCTAGCGGGGCGAGACCGGCCAGGGGCCAGGGCCTCTCCCCCGCCTCTTCTTGCTCGGCGGCCTAGCGGGGCGAGACCGGCCAGGGGCCAGGGCCTCGCCCCCGCCTCTTCTTGCTCGGCGGCCTAGCGGGGCGAGACCGGCCAGGGGCCAGGGTCTCGCCCCCGCCTCTTCTTGCTCGGCGGCCTAGCGGGGCGAGACCGGCCAGGGGCCAGGGTCTCGCCCCCGCCTCTTCTTGCTCGGCGGCCTAGCGGGGCGAGACCGGCCAGGGGCCAGGGTCTCGCCCCCGCCTCTTCTTGCTCGGCGGCCTAGCGGGGCGAGACCGGCCAGGGCTAGGGCCTCGCCCCCGCCTCTTCTTGCTCGGCGGCCTAGCAGGGCGAGACCGGCCAGGGGCCAGGGTCTCGCCCCCGCCTCTTCTTGCTCGGCGGCCTAGCGGGGCGAGACCGGCCAGGGGCCAGGGTCTCGCCCCCGCCTCTTCTTGCTCGGCGGCCTAGCGGGGCGAGACCGGCCAGGGGCCAGGGTCTTGCCCCCGCCTCTTCTTGCTCGGCGGCCTAGCGGGGCGAGACCGGCCAGGGGCCAGGGTCTCGCCCCCGCCTCTTCTTGCTCGGCGGCCTAGCGGGGCGAGACCGGCCAGGGGCCAGGGTCTCACCCCCGCCTCTTCTTGGGCGGCGGCCTAGCGGGGCGAGACCGGCCGGGGGCCGCGGTCTCGCCCTTGCCCCCCTGTAGTTTTACCTTCTTGCCCTCGGGGAAAATTCCCCCTTTACCCCCCGGCGTGGCTGTTTTCTATTGGCCCGAGGCCTTTTGGCCGTAGGGGTATTTTGGTCATTTTTACCCCAGGACCCTTGGAAAAACTATAAATAGACCCCCTTGGGTGCCTTTGGAGGATATACTTTCCTTAGCCTCCTCCTCCCTTAGCTCATTCTTGGTAGAGTAGAGAGAGCTCCTCAAGGCACCCTAGCTCAAGCATTGGCTAGGGAGGGGAAGTGCTCAGGTAGCCTTCCGGGTGTGAGGTGGGACCTCCGCGCTAGAGCCGAGGGTCTATTCCTAGCTTCTTGATCCTTTGGTCTGTGACGTTCTCTTGAGTATAGTAGGTGTGAGGTCACCCCTTTCTAGGGACCCCGAACTCCACAGAGACCAGGTTTCTGGTTTCAACAATGAACTTCTTCATCCAAATAAGCTCCTTTGACACCTCAGTCAATGCAATATATTCAGCCTCCGTCGTCGACAATGCCACGCACTTCTGAAGCCTTGACTGCCACGACACTGCTCCCCCTCCAAAAGTGACCACGAATCCAGAAGTAGATCTTCTCGTGTCAACATCTCCTGACATATCCGAATCCGAGTACCCAATAAGTTCTGGTGGACCTCCACCAAACTGTAAACAAAGGTCTGAGGTACCTCGGAGATAGCGGAGTATCCATTTCACAGCACTTCAATGGACTTTCCCTGGGTTTGCCAAGTAACGGCTCACAGACCCCACAGCATGAGCTATGTCTGGCCTAGTGCAGACCATAGCATACATCAGGCTCCCCACTGCGAATGCATAAGGAATTTGGCTCATCTCTTCCACCTCCTTCTCAGATGAGGGGCTTTGAGAACTAGAAAGTCTGAAGTGCCCGGCCAAAGGAGTAGCAACGGGTTTTACCTTATCCATCATGAACCTCTTCAGCACTTTCTCCACATACTCAGACTGAGACAGCCATAGTTGACCAGCACTCCTGTCCCTGGTAATTTTCATTCCAAGGATCTTCCTTGCCGGTCCCAAATCCTTCATTTCAAAGGACTCACTGAGCTCCTTCTTCAACTCAGCTATGCTGGCCTTGTCATCCCCAACAATCAGCATATCATCTACGTACAACAATAGAATAGTGAACATCTTCTCAGTCCTCTTCACATACACACAGTGATCAGCCCTGGTCCGTTGGAATTTGCTTTTCATCATGAAAGAGTCAAATTTCCTATACCACTGCCTGGGTGCCTGCTTCAACCCATAAAGGCTCTTCTTGAGCCGGCAGACCAGATGATGCTTCCCCTTAGCCACAAAGCCTTCGGGCTGCTCCATATATAGCTCTTCCTCCAAGTCGCCATGCAGAAATGCCGTCTTGACGTCCATCTCCTCGACTTCAAGATCCATGGAGGCAGCCATACCCAACACCAGTCTGATAGAGGACATTTTCACCACTGGAGAAAAAATCTTGTCGAAATCGATACCTTGTTTCTGACTGAAACCTTTCACCACGAGTCTCGCCTTGTACCTTGGTTGAGAGCAACTTTCATCCAACTTTAGCTTGAAAACTCACTTGTTCTTCAAAGCTCTCTTCCCTTTAGGCAATGGGACTAAATCATACGTCTCGTTCTTCTGAAGAGAGTACAACTCCTCTTCCATAGCAGCTGTCCAAGCCTCACGATCTTCAGCACTCTGAGCCTCCACATAGGACTCAGGCTCTCCACTATATGTAAGCAAAATATACTCATGAGGGGAATACCTGGTATTGGGCATTCTGACTCTCTCAGATCTGACAAGAGGAACCTCCACCGCAGGTGGTACATCAACTGGCAGAGCTCCCCCTACATCCGGAATCATCTCCTCATCAGGAATAAGCTCACCAACTTCCTCCTCAGCATGCCCATCATCAGCAACAGTCTCTACTGGCCCATCATCAGCATAGAGTCTCTCCTCCGCAGGTGGAAACTGTGGAACCTGTGACTCCGCGGCATTATGCTCACCAACCACTTGATCTTCAACAAAGATCACATCTCTGCTTCTAATCATTTTCTTGTTCATAGGATCCCAGAGTCTATAGCCAAACTGCTCATGGGGAAATCCCATCAAGATACACTCCCGGGATTTCTCATCAAGCTTCGATCTCTCTTCCTTGGGGACATGAACGTGAACTTTGCACCCAAACACCCGCAAATGTCTGTACGACACTTCCTTCCCGGACCAAACACGCTCTGGAATATCACCATTCAGAGGTGCAGAAGGAGACAGATTTATCAGATATACAGCAGTTTGCACAGCCTCAGCCCAAAACTGTTTGCTAATGCCAGCTTGAGAAATCATACATTTGATCTTCTCAATAATTGTCCTGTTCATCCTTTCTGCTAACCCATTCTGTTGCGGCGTCCTCGGGATTGTCCTTTCATGTACTATGCCATGCCTTCTGCAGTAAGCGTCGAAGGCACCAGTGTACTCTCCCCCGTTGTCAGATCGAACTCGCTTTATTTCTTTCCCGGTCATCTTCTCCACCTTCGCTCTGAACTCTTCAAACTTTGCTAGAACATCACTCTTCTACTTCACAGAATATGCCCAGACTTTCCTGGAGTGATCGTCAATGAACGTGACAAAGTAAGCGGCTCCGCCCACAGACTTGGGCTCAATAGGACCACACACATCAGTGTGTATCAAGTATAGTAACTCCGCCTTCCTCTTTGGTTCAGAATCAGCAAAGGAAACACGTTTCTGCTTACCGGCCAAGCAGTGCGAACACGTATCAGGAAGCCCTCCTGATAGCACCGGAAGGACCTTGTTCTTCACCAAGATCTTCAAGTTCTTCTCGCTGATATGCCCAAGTCTGCGATGCCATAACTCCATAGAGTCGCTCTCTGCCGCATTCACACTTGGACCACAGATCTTGGCTTTAGTACGATAAAGGCCACAACACTTCCTTCCTCTGGCTACTACCAAAGAACCCTTTAACAACCTCCAGGTCCCTCCACCTTCAATGCTTGTGAAGCCACCATCATCAAGGCTACCAATGGAAATCAGATTCATTCTCAAGTCAGGAATATGTCTGACGCCCTTGAGAACAATCTTCCCCAATTCAGTCTCCAAGTGGACATCACCACTACCAACAATCAACGACTCACCGGAATTTGCCATCCGGATCACACCAAGATCTCCCGCAGAATAGGTATAGAAGTAGTCTCTGTGAGGAGTGCAATGATAGGATGCACCTCCATCCACGATCCAGTCTGTGTCAACGCAGTCCTCGCAAGACGACCCACTGCACTGCAAGCATAACGGCTCAGCCTCCACAATCGAAGTCGTCGCATCACCACTGGATTCTCCAACCTCATTTGTCTTGCCCTTCAGGTCTCTTTTCATTTGGAAGCAATCCTTCTTGAAATGACCCTTCTTCTTACAATAGTAGCACTCGATGTCCTTCTTAGACTTGCCCCTGGACTTACTCCTGGAACTGTCCCTGTGCTTCACATCCTTCTTCACAGACCGGCCTCTTCCCTCCATGAGAAAAACACCTGAAGTGGAAGATCCAGAATCCTTCCTTCTCAGCTCTTCGTTCAAGAGACAACCAGACACCATCTCCATGGTTACCACGCCATCAGGTGCTGAGTTGCTCAACGACACTACTAGAGTCTCCCAACTCTCGGGTAAAGAACTAAGGATCATCAGAGCTTGGAGTTCATCTTCCAAAGTGATCTTCATGGACTCCAACTGATTGATAATACTTTGAGCAAGGTTCAGATGCTCAGTCATCTGTGAACCTTCCCGATACTTCAAGTTGACAAGCTTCCTAATCAGAAATGCCTTGTTCCCTGCAGTCTTCCGCTCGTACAAGGCTTCAAGCTTTTTCCATAAGGCCTGAGCCGAGGTCTCCGTGGAAACATGATGAAAAACAGAGTCATCGAGCCACTGTCTAATGAACCCTACTGCCTTTCGATCCATTTTCTTCCACTCTTCATCATCCTTAACTGAAGCAGGTCTCCCCGTCAACGGAGCATGAAGATCTTTATAATATAAGAGATCCTCCATCCGAGGCTTCCAGATGCTCCAATTCTTGCCATTCATACTGACCATCCTTGTGTTCTGTTCCATTGCTTTCTCAAACAACTCTATTACGGTCCACAAGTTGATTTATTTCAAGGGATTAACAAGAGAGGATAGGGAGCGGACCGATGGTCGTCACCTACCGCACCAAGTTAGAAACCGAGAAATACAAACGACTAGCCAAAGAACCTCGCTTTGATACCACTTGTTAGGGAACGGGGGTCCAAAGATAACGACAACCCCCACCGATAAATAGAGTCAAAACAATAAGAAGCAAAACAGAAATACCATAGATGAACACAGAGATATATGTGGAAAACCTTCACCACTTGAAGGTCAAAAACCACGGGGCACGACACAACGAAAATCCACTATAATAAATAAGGATTACAAAAAGTATCTAGGTTTGCCCAAAACCTAGAAAGCCCTCCGGATTTGACACACAAATCCACTCATCTCTACCACCAAGATCAAGCCACAACTTCTCTACAACAAGGATAAAAATCCTACTCTCTCTTCAAGCAAAATAGCAAACGAAGACAAGAAAGGGTACACCTTAAACCGTAGACGAAGAAGCTCTTGAAACGGTAGAGAAATCTCCTTCAATAGCACCGAGGAAACACCTCCTTCAAGCGGCGAAGAACCGCCTACAGCAGCGGCAAAAGTTCCTTGCAGCAGCGGGAATGGCGGCCGAGGACGGCGCGGGCGCGGCGATGGCGGCCGGCGGTCGGTACAGGCTCGGCGATGGCGGACGAGCGAACGGCACGCGGGCTGGGGTTTCCGGCTGCTACTTTTCAAGACCTAGCCTTCTTAATCGGGAAGAAGAAGTTATTTTTAAAAGTCCCGCAGCAGTTTTATAAAGAAAAACTGCACACAGTTTTTAATAAAAAAAACTGTCCATTCAGCCCAAAAGCAGACAGCACTAAAAAGGTAGCCACCCCAAAAACCAGGTTGCAACTCCTGAAATCCTGCACAAAAAACTGCACCTTTAGGGGCTGAACCCCAACAGAAAGTGCCCTAAGTGCACAGAACGCCTGGTGGATTCCAGCGTTTGTGATGGGATGTGTTTGCTAGCGGGATAAGGAAAATGATATACATATGATGCTTGATTATACTTGATGATAGATGATAGCACTGCATGCAGGGAAGGAACCACTACCCCGGATAGGGAGTAGGGTCGTTATAATGGGTCAGCCAAATGCTGACCGTTACTTTGTTTTCTGTGTTGGCTTGGATGGTTAATTGCAGGTGCCGCAGCTTGAATAAGTGGAATGGCTAGCTTGCTGCTATTGGCCCTTGAAGGCCATGTGAAGAGTTGTGTTTGGATTTCATGTGTGGCCGGCCTGCATGCCGATGTACGAAACTATTGCTGTGTAAAAGAGGAACTTCTAAGGCCATAAGGCCAGAGTGTGTGGGTTGTATACATTCCTAGTGTTGTTATATATAAATGTGGTATTTCTATATTGGTGGACATTCTGATTTGAGTTCATGCTAACATAAAAATGTTGCGCTAGAATGGAATGAGTTAAGGATACGCGTAGAGTTTGATTTCCACACGTAATTCCTTCGCTTGTCTGTGCTATATGGCGTGGGGCCCCGGCCGGACCCACCGTTATATGTCATGTGACAGGTGGGGGCGTTACAAAGTGGTATCAGAGCCAGGTTGAGATTGTTTGGGAGGAGAGAACATAATTGAACTCATGAATGTCCACTAGGAATGTATGTCATGCACATGATGTGCGTGAGTGTGTAGTCAATGTAGCAGTACCGTTATGATTGGAAGTATTAATGGTGTTCTGTACATTGATAAGTGGCGAGGGATGGAGCTGGGCCGTCTGAGCCCCAGCGGTCTGATGAGAGTGCAGCACCCATGGAAGCGCCTATGCCTCCCTCGGCAGAGGCCATACGGGTGGTAACGGAGACAGTGCTTGCAGTGTTACAGGCACAACCAACTAGACAGGTAAGGCCTGGTACAAGGCAAGAGCATGCTGCAGTAGTGGTGGAAGCGCAAGCAAGTGACGACTCATTGACACGTTTTATGCACTTTCATCCACCTACGTTTGGTGGAGCGCTTTCACCAATGCAGGCAGAAGATTGGTTGGTAAGGGTAAAACGGATCCTAACGACAATTAGGACGGTAGAGGAGCAAAAAGTGACGTTGACCACTTTTCTGTTGGAAGGCGATGCATGATTGTGGTGGGATGAAATTGAAGTGCATCACTTGGCAGGTCGAGGTTTAATGGAAGTTTCAATGGATGAATTTTCCCAAATATTTTTAGCCAAGTATGTGCCAGTGTCGCAGAGGATTGCGATGGAAAATGAGTTTCTACGTCTGGTGCAGGGTGAGCGAGATATTGATACCTACCTGCATGAGTTTACGAGATTGGGGAGATATGCGGGATCTACCTTCGCGGAGGAAGCACGAAAGACAAATCGGTTTTATGAAGGACTACCGGATGAATTGAGGTTGGCACTTCCGAGTTCGGTGAGCCAAGGCTTCCAAGCGTTGGTCGAGATAGCCCGTGCTTTGGAGAAGGATATGAAACGCGTACAAGACAATAAGCGACTGGCAGCGGAAAAGCCAGAGTGTAAAGTGCCGCAATCGGATCAATTGGAGTTTCGACGACGAGAGAAGAAAAGATTTAGGCCTGTGGAATCAGCTCCGTCGACTGTTTCTTCGGGGGATACTTATGGACCAAGACGTGTTGATACGCGTATATGCTATAAATGTGGGCAGCAAGGACACATCGCAAAATTCTGTTGGAATGCCCTCCAGGGAGTGAGAAAAAGACAGGTGTGTCATATGACGAAAAGGGTAAAACAGTGGCCGAATCATCTGCACCCCGGACGCAACCTCGATTTCATGCTATGGAAGTGCAAGAGCCGTAAAGCTCAGTTGGTGAAATTCAGCCTCGGGTGTTTAATTTGTCTCTTAATCGCGAATTTCAAAATCGGGAGGCTGAGCGGAAGTGAAGCGTGATGTGAATCACTTCGATGTTAGGACTGAATCGGAACTTGATGGATCGTCCATGGTGGTGTATGTAAACTATGTTTATATATAGTTGTGGTGATGAATAAAAGATGGTGTACATATCTATCAAAATTTGGTGCACTTGAGATCATGATGTCTTGTGTTGATGTCTTTTGTGGCTAAATGTGCACAAGTGGCCGTTAGGAATGTTTGTATGTGCTGTATGTTTGTTCGTATGTGCGATGGCTGGGAATACGACACGCGAATATGAATAATCAATTGTTTTGTGGTTGATTGGCTGATTTGGAGTCAAATTTCGAGGACGAAATTATTTGAAGGAGGGGAGGATTGTAACACCCTGAAGTTCTGGGTCATTTTGGGCCAAGTTGGGTTCAGGCATGGGTGATACGGCCTGGGACACGGGCGTGTCCCAGGGCGTGTCATGCCTGGGTTGTGTCGAGTTGTGAGGTCGACGACTTTTGCTCGACTATCGTCGAGTGTCGAGTGTCGAGTGAGGACACGACCTGTGACACGGGCGTGTCACAGGGCGTGTTAGTGGTCGTCAAACTCAGCTCAACGTCTTGCTCTAGGGCGTGTTTGCGGGACACGGGTGTGTCCAGGTGCACACGGCCAGGAACACGGGCGTGTGTCAGGCCGTGTGAAGTCTCAGGTTGTTTTGGGATTATTTTCGTTGATGCACATGGCCTCAGACACGGGCGTGTCGGAGGGCGTGTCGTGGACACGGCACGTGACACGGGCGTGTCACACGACCGTGTATTGGATGGATTGAGTCGGTTGACTGCCGCTTAGAGGGACACAACCTGTGACACGGGCGTGTCACAGGGCGTGTCAGGCCGTGTTCAATCTTTTCTGGCCAAATCTGAGCCGTTTGTTTCCCTCTTCCTGGATCCAGTGGTTGGGCTTTGTCTAGTTATTATGAAGGCCGAGAAAAAAGGGATATAACCCTCTTTTCTTCTTCTTCTTCTTCTTCATTTTATTCCAAGAAAGGGAAGAAGAAAAGCCTAAGACAAGGGGGAAGGGAGGAGATTACCAGCTGTTGTAGGAGCTGCGGAGTGCGGAGCGAAGATCCTAGAGCGGATTCGTGAAGGCAGAGCCAAGACGGTGATTTCCATCCGGCTACTTCGTGGCACCGAAGCGGTCTTCAAGGGTAACAATCTCCTTCTTGGACATCGAAGTCCTTTCTTTATGCATGTGCTTGGAATCCTCCATCAAGATGTGGATCGCGGAAGTGATTCTTTTGTTGAATCTGCATCTAGAGCCGGAATTATGGAGTACGTCATATCCATGCTGTGTGAAGCCCATCTGGACCGGTAGTCTGGATTGGTGATGTTCATGGGTAAACCGGAGAAGACTCCGTGGATTTGATGAGATGCAAATGACTTTCTATTGTGATGAATGTATGGCTGTGATGCTGAATGTGAGGAGGCTTTGGCAAAGCTCCTGGTTATGATATGATCAATTGGTAGCACGCCTGGGGAGCTCGAGATAAACTCGGCCTATTACACCACTAAGGTGGGTTGATCTAGTTAGGTAGGGATCGATTGGTGGCAATGCCTGGGGAGACGAGTTAAACCCGGCTTGCTGCACAACATGGGTGGGTCGATCGGAATAGGAGGGGGGTCGATTGGTGGTAATGCCTGGGGAGCTTGGATAAACCCGGCTTGCCACACCACATGGTGTGGGTCGATCTGCTCTGGTTGTTATTGGATGCTATGAGGTTGTACCTCTGAGTGGTTTGGGCGGGATGTCGCCAGCTTGCGAGACTGGTGGACTAGGGCCGGTCAACCAATAAGTTAAAACCTCTGATCAGCGGTGTATGACTGGTGGATTCCGGTACGCCAAGAAGGTGCCCTGAGTGCACGGAACGTCTGGTGGATTCCAGCGTTTGTGATGTGATGTGTTTGCTAGCGGGATAAAGAAAATGATATACATATGATGCTTGATGATACTTGATGATAGATGATAGCACTGCATGCAGGGAAGGAACCACTACCCCGGGTAGAGGGTATGGTCGTTATAATGGGTCAGCCAAATGCTGACCGTTACTTTGTTTTCTGTGTTGGCTTGGATGGTTAATTGCAGGTGCCGCGGCTTGAATAAGTGGAATGACTAGCTTGCTGCTATTGGCCCTTGAAGGCCATTTGAAGAGTTGTGTTTGGATTTCATGTGTGGCCGGCCTGCGTGCCGATGTACGAAACTATTGCTGTGTAAAAGAGGAACCTGTAAGGCCATAAGGCCAGGGTGTGTGGGTTGTATACATTCCTAGTGTTGTTATATATAAATGTGGTATTTCTATATTGGTGGACATTCTGGTTTGAGTTCATGCTAACATAAAAATGCTGGGCTAGAATAGAATGAGTTAAGGATACGCGTAGAGTTTGATTTCCACACGTAATTCCTTCGCTTGTTTGTGCTATATGGCGTGGGGCCCCGGCCGGACTCACCGTTATATGTCATGTGACAGGTGGGGGCGTTACAGTACTTCTATCCGCAGCGACTTCAACTCTTTGTTCGCCAAGTCTGCAACAACGAGATCATAGTGTGATCGCAACACAGCTGGATAGTCCTCTGACCAGATCGCTAGAGACAGTCCGCAACACAACGAGAACCAAACCGACAATGCTAACCCGCCAGTCCGCTAAACTCAATCCACCAGTCAATCTGCCGGACTGCTGGGACTAATATATCAGTCTGCCAAATCTCAAGACTGTACGGACTAAGTCGACATACCGCAAATCCTTCAGACCGCCTGGACCAAACCGACGGACCGCCTAACTGTCAGACTGCCCGAACAAACCACCAGTCTAATAAGCTCCATAAAATCTAACACTCTCCCTTAAGCTGGAGTATATATATCAACAATATCCAGCTTGTCATACACATCTGAAAGAGAAGCAGACACTGATTTGGTAAAAATGTCTGCAAACTCCTTGTCAGAAGTGATGAATGAAGAACAATTTTGATTTTTCAAAATTTCTTCTCTGACGAAGTGACAATCAATTTCAATGTGTTTTGTCCTTTCATGAAAAATTGGAATTTTTTAATATACATATAGCAGTCTGATTTTCACAAAACATAGGTAAAAGATGATCATATATTTCTCCCAAGTAAAGCATAAGGACACGCAACTATTTCAACTCGCAAGTGATTGATGTCATGCTTCGATACTCAGCTTCAGCGCTTGATCGTGACACAACAGATTGTTTCTTATTTTTTCAGCAGACAAGATTTTCTCTCACAAGGTGCAAAAATCAGAGATAAACTTTCTATCCTCTTATTTGTCAGCATAACTAGCATCAGAATATGCTTCAACCTTTAGATGATTATGTTTTTGAAATAATAACCCCTTCCATGGAGATCCTTTCACATACTCCAAAATTTTCAAGGCGGAATGAAGATGACACTCTCTGGGAGCTTGCATAAACTGACTGACCTTCTCTACTGCATAACAAATATCAGGTCTTGTAACAGTCAGATAGATGAGTTTGCCCAGAAGTCGCGTGTACATAGTACTATCTGAAAGAAGAGGTGAATCTTCTGTCCAACTCTTGTCATCACCAACGGTCACAGGACAACAAACAAGTCTTGCCCCAAGAAGACCTTTTTTTTTTCAAAAGATCAAAAACATACTTCTGTTGTGAGAGTATCAAAGAGTTGTGTTTCCGCAAGATTTTTATTCTCAGGAAATACTTAAGAGAGCTTGTATCTTTTGTAACAAAATGTTGTCAAAATGCCTTTTTGCTATATCAACTTTTTTCTTATCATCACTAGTAAGAAAAATATCATCCACATAGATAGCAAGGACCACAAGCCTTTTAGTAGTCTTGCGAATAAAAAGAGAGTGATCATCAGAACTGCAAGTGAAGCCAATAAGAGAGATAACCTTGCTGAACTTCTCAAACTAGGCCCGTGGGCTTTGCCTTAGACCATAAATTGTCTTCCATAATTTGCATACCGGAGACCCCACCACCCCCAACATACCCAGAAGGTTGCTCTATGTAAACCATCTCTTATAGATCACCATACATGAAGGTATTCTTCACATCTAACTGACACATCTCCCAACCTCTGTTAACAGCAATATAAAAAAGAATACAGATAGTACTGATACGAGGAACTGAGAGAATATATCAAAAAAGTTCACAACATACGTTTAAGTAAAGCTTTTGGCAACAAGCCTAGTCTTACAGAGGTCAATAGTGCCATCAAGATGAAATTTGATGACAAAGATCCACCGACAACCAACCACATCCACACCTAGAGAAGCAGGGATAAGAGTCCAAGTAACCCTTTCAGTTAAGACCATCATTTCTTCATAACCCACTGGTCCTAGAATCAGAACCTAGCTTTGATACCATGTTGAAAAAAATCTAAATAACAAACTTTGTATTCCACAAAAGTTAACTTACATGAGTATGACCCCCCTATTTATAGGGAAAAATACGAAAATTACAACAGACGATGTGGGACTAAAATACAACATGCGATCTAGGCGGTTACAAAAAATTTTAGACTATTATAACTGAGCAGTTAGACATTGTCCGCTTCACACTTGTATTCGCCAGACTCTACTAGTAGTTCGCTGCTGCCGACCGTGAACATCAGATGATCCACACAAGCGGACAGAAGCATAAATCCACCAAACTCCAGGTCAGCTCCCTTGAACATCAGGCCTCAACAATAGTTGCACCAGTAGCTTCAGCTACTCCACAGACCACGGCTTTAGCTGTACCTATATCCGCAGCAACTTCAACACTCTGTTTGCTAAGTCCGCAACAACAAGACTAGACCGCGATCGCAACACAACTGGCCAGTCCTCTGACTTGATCGCTAGAGACAGTCCGCAATACAGCAGGAACCAAACCGCCATGGCTAACCCGTCAGCCCGCTAAACTCAATCCACCAATCAATTCGTCAGACCGCTGGGACTAAGATGTTAGTCCGCCAAATCTCCAAACTGCTTGGACTAAGCCGCCAGACCGCAAATCCTCCAGACAGCTTGGGCTAAACCGACAGACCTCCTAACTGTCAGGCCGCCCGACCAAACCGCTAGTCCGCCAAGCTCCATAAAATCTAACATATGCAAAGAGTCAAAGTTAGTGAGACGGTTGACAAATAGATTTTTTTGAAATGGAAAATCCGAAAAGGGTGAAAATCACTTGACCGGTTCGGTGCCGACCAAATTCCACTAGGCACTAGCTCCTGACATTGTTACAAGGCCTTGTAAATAATGCGAAGGCGACAAACCACCTCTCATTACAGTGGTGGGGAGAGAGGGAAAGAGGACTCTGAGGGTGACAGACCACCGCTTGTGGAACTAAGTATTTTTTTTTTCTCGTGCATGTGGGAGTGTTGCGCTTTAGGCGCTCTAAAGTCTTATGTTGGCACTTGAAAGCTGGAGTGACACGTTTTGCACATTCTAGAATCTGCGGCTTGTCTCCTACTGCTCGCGGAGGAGCCTGGAGCGAAGGACTTGCAGCTGAGTGGAGGGCTCAATGTGCACGGAGTGTACTTTGTTCGTAGCAAAATGCACGCAGGGTGGAGCATACGCAGGGGGGAATGTGCCTGACAGAACCTCCAAGACGCGTTTGAAGGAGATCAAAGATCTTCGAAGGTGTTCGAAGATCTTAAAAGGATTCTTCAAATGCATGAGGAGAACTTCGAAGGTGTCCTCAAAGCTCACTCGTGCGTAGGAGACGAATTGGGAGGAGGAAAAGATGGAATGAATAGAGGGTCTGGGATCCCTTTCATAGTGTTTGAGGGTGGTTACACGGTTATCTGTACAACATAACCAACTCATGTGTATGCGCGCACTGACTATCCAATGTTTTATTATGCATATATTTTGGATATTTATTACATGCACACCTATCAAGATATTCAAATGATTACGATGCGGTGGTTACATGGTTGTTGAACGACGACGATTATGCAGCAGCCGAGGTGTCGGTCGGGGGAGACCGACGATGGGGTTCGGCCGACCGAGGCCGGTTGATGAAGGGTTGGCTGGGTGGTCGACCGCGCGCCCCCGTAGGGGGTGCGGGAGGGGGGTGGTGAGGGCCAGCCGACCGAGGGTGAGATCGCGGTGGCCGGCCTTGGTGCCTCACGGTCGCAGCGTGTGCGGCCGTGCGGTCACGTTGCTGGATGGCCGCGTGGCGGCCGGGCAGGAGGGAGGCCGCGGGGCTCCCGACCACGCGCACGGAAGGCCCCGTAGCCCTGTGGTGGCTGGCCACGGGGCCTTGCGGCCGCGCGCGAAAAGCACGCCGCCTAGTAATTCCTCTTGGATCGAAACTGGAAATGTGTGCTAGAGAAAATCCAATCGCAAAATCGGAATACACATGTACAAATTTTAGTTTGGATTTCGTGAACTGTAGGATTGCCAATACGCCATACATATTATGTGCGCGGTTAAACTGTGCGAGTTCTTCTTAGAGCCTACTAAGTATTAATACAAATACTTGGAAATTAAATATTAAAAGTTGAATTACCAACCTTTATTAAATATATAATATAATATATACGTCCGACTTGGAATCGTGTTGCCCACCTGCCATTACCCGATGCTCCTCTTCGATCGGAATTAGGGTTAGACTTTTACAGAGCAGAGAGCAACAGAAGGAGAAAGTTCCTCAATTCGATAAGATCTGTGCCACCTTCTTCTTCGGCTTTGTCACTCTCTCAAAGTGTTTTCGTCCCCATGAAGGAATTCCTCTCGTTCTGCGTCATCCAATGACCACGCGGATTTCATACCCACCTGCTATGCCACCAGTCGCTGCCGATTACTTTTTTGCCCCTCCTCCGTTCTTTCCAGACTCCGACGATCAAGCGGTTTGGTACGGTAACATCCAGTATCTCCTCAACATCTCCGCCGTCGGCGCTGCCTCCTGTCTCCTTCTCTTCCTCTTCGTCAAGCTCCGCAGCGACCACGGAATCCCAGGCCCTTCCGCTCTAGCTACAAAGCTTCTCTCCGTCTACCATGCCACTTCTACTCAGATCGCCCTTCACTGCGGCGCCGATGCCGCCCAGTTTCTCGGCATCGAACGCTCCAGCTTCATCGTCCTTGTCTCACTATCGGCGATCGCCGTTTTTTCCGCTCTTCCTCTTAACCTCTACGCCGGCAATACCCGAATTGGCGATCAATTCACTCGCACCACCATCTCCCATATCCCCACAGGTTCGTCCCTCCTATGGATTCACTTCATCCTCATGGTTATCGTTGTCGTTATCGCCCACTTTGGGATATCTAAGATGGAAGATGATCTCAGAACCACTAGGTTTCGAGATGGCGATGGGAACCCTAGCGACCCCAATTCCAATTCCATCGCCATCTTCACCATCATGATTCAGGGGATACCTAAAATCCTAGCTGCAGATAAATCTCCTCTGGAAGAGTATTTTCAGCATCGTTATCCAGGCAAGGTTTACAGAGTCATAGCACCATTAGATCTCTGCTCTCTTGAAGATCTCACTACCCAATGGGCTAAAGTCCAGAACGAAATTTCTCTGCTAGAAGCTCGGGCAGATGCCCTAATTGTCATAGATGATAGAAACACCATTCCTATGTGGAGAAAACTAAAATCAATCTGGGCTGCAATGGTGTCAATGTTGGGTTTTACAGATGATGAGAGGCTAAGAAAACTGCGTAATCTGAAGTTGGTCTTGGAATCTAAGCTTCTTGACTACAAGGAAGGAAATGCTCCTGGTGCAGGGATTGCATTTGTCATCTTCAAAGATGTCTACACTGCAAACAAGGCAGTGCGAGATTTCAGAACCGAGAAGAAGAAGAAGCCGTTGGGTAGATTCTTTCCATTAATGGAGCTCCAACTTGGTCGGAGCCATTGGAGAGTCAAGAGAGCTCCACCCGCCACCGATATCTACTGGAACCATTTGGGCTCGAGCAAGCTCTCATTAGGGCTTCGTAGGGCGGCAGTGAACACTTGTCTGGTCATCATGCTTCTCTTTTGCAGTTCACCACTCGCGGCGATATCTGCCATGAAAAGTGCTGCCAGAATCATCAATGCTGAAGCCATGGATAGCGCGCAATCTTGGTTTGCTTGGCTTGAGGGTTCCAACTGGTTTGCCGCTATAATTGTTCAGTTCTTGCCTAATTTGCTTATATTTGTGAGCATGTATATTGTGATCCCATCAGCACTTTCCTATCTGTCCAAGTTCGAGCGGCATCTCACGGTGTCCGGGGAGCAGCGAGCGGCGCTGTTGAAGATGTTCTGCTTCTTCCTGGTGAACCTCATTCTGTTGCGCGCTCTCGTGGAATCCTCTCTCGAGAGCGCAATGCTGAGAATGGGGAGATGCTACTTAGACGGCGAAGATTGCAAGCGAATCGAACAGTATATGAGCGCATCATTCCTGTCGAAATCATGCCTTTCTTCTCTTGCATTTCTGATCACCAGCACTTTTCTTGGAATTTCGTTTGATCTTTTGGCTCCCATACCTTGGATAAAGAAGATTTTAAGAAAGTTTCGAAAGAATGACATGCTCCAGCTGGTTCCTGAGAAAAATGAGGATGATTCCACTGAACAGAGTCAAGTGAAGAATGAGACTGATAATTTAAGACTGCCTCTCATGCCTGGGAGTCAAGACAGCTCAGTTTTGAATGGCATTGATGGGCTCGACCTTTCCATCTACCCGATTAATAGAAGCTTCCATGTCCCTAAGCAGATGTTCGATTTCGCACAGTACTATGCTTTCAATCTCACAGTGTTTGCCCTGACCATGATCTATTCTCTGTTCTCTCCTCTTGTGGTTCCTGTGGGCGCCTTCTACTTTGGGTATCGATTTATAGTTGACAAATACAACTTCTTGTTCGTTTACAGAGTTAGAGGCTTCCCTGCCGGCAATGACGGGAGGCTCATGGATAGGGTGCTGTGCATCATGCATTTTTGTGTGATCTTTTTCTTAATGGCAATGCTTATCTTCTTCTCAGTCCAAGGAGATTCCATGAAGCTGCAGGCCATTTTTACTCTTGGCTTGTTGTTCTTTTATAAACTTTTACCTTCCAGGTTTGATGGGTACCAGCCATCTATTTTGGAAGGACTGCAAACGGTCGACAGCTTTGTTGATGGTGAAACAGATTATGAGGTGTTCTCAAGACCTGATTTTGATTGGGATTTATATCAATCCTGAGTGAATGATACGCATAATCTGTGTGATTAGATCATATATATGTATGCTTTAGTGTTGGATATAGGATTTTTTTTGTTTGTTTTTCATAGAATCTGTAATCTTTTACACAGCAACTCATGCTCAATCTAGATGTTTACCGGGCATCAAATATAAACAAACAATTCTCCATTGCTTGTAATTTGAAATAGTAGCATACTAGAGCTTAACATTTTTAGTTTTGCCACCTTACTCTCATGGATTGAGTTAAATGAAAAAAAAACGAATGAGAATTTTGTCATCTTGTCCCAGTATACTGTGTTAACTACAATATTTATCCTGCTCTTTGTCAAGTTACTTATGAACTATGCCATTTTTCATTAAGTGACAGGTTTGTATCATACCCGCCCCTTCAGTGATTGTGGCCTTGGATCACGCAGTAGATGTCTTGTGTTCCCGTGCGAGAACTTCTCAATTTGTTGGATATGTTTGAGGTCTCCAGGTGAGTTACTTGAGTCTTGCATTCTAATGCCCTCATGTTCTATCTCTTATTTGTTTGAATTTGAATCATTTAAATCGGCTTGTGATTGCTGCATTTAGTTTTCATCTTCCCCATCTCTTATTCTTACTACAATAGACTACATAATTGATGCTTCACATCAAGGATATTTGGTCCAGATAATTTAGGATTGTTGATGCAGGATGACAATTTGACGCATGACGAATCTACAATGACAGATGCACAATTACCTTAACCCTAAATGCAATACAAGCGAGCACGCGATGAATGTAATACAAGCGAGCATGCGACGAATGCAATGAATCAAGGACCAACTGTTGAAATTTCTCAAGCTGATCAACTGGTAGTTCTGGTATCAAGCAAACACTTCCAGAGCTATCAAACTGATCACTTGATCATGCGGAAAGCGGAAACCTGGCGCAGGAACACTCCAATCATAAACTGAGCTAGGTAATCAAAAACAATAAAGAGCAACCACAGATCTTGTATTATCAACTATCAACTTTACAAAACAAGGTATACATGGCGAGACATGATTTCGCCAAGTACAATTGTGAATCAACAAAACAAGAAGAAAGTTCAAGCCGGGCGGACTGCCTCAGAGACCGCCTAGTTCGTCAAGTCCGCTGAGACCGCCAAGCTGCTGCTGTTGCTGCACCACTGATCTACGGAGTCCGCACAGTCCGCGGAATACCCATTATTCTGCTGAGACGACTGTTCTACAAGCTGCCGTCGAACTGAACGAACAGACCGCCAAGTCCGCCGAGACCGGCGAACTGGTTATCGAACTTGAACAAGTGATGGAGAGAAGACTGGCTGGCCGCCAAGTGCGACCTGCTGCAAACCGCTGATTGTAACTGCATGCTCCACTGCTTCCTGACCCCAATCAAAACCAGACTCCTGGTTTCACAGTTCTAGCCGCGCAACCTGCAAACAACAAACAGTTATTCTCAAACCGCGCGGACTACAAAATTGAGGACGCAACAATTAATCAGCGCTCAACCTACTGTTCATTCAGTTACTATTGAAGTGACAGGGGGTCCTATTTGTAGGCGGGGTGATGAGTGTGGTCACCGCCCTAGTGAATAGAGTCACCACCCCAGCTCGCAGCTAGCACAATCCAGTCCGCCGAGTCCGCAAGGACAAGGCCAGAACAGCTGATTCTCCAGGCAGTCAGGAAGCCAGTCCGCAACCTGGCGGACACCTTACTAGTCCACGTGTTATGCAGCACGCAGACCAACAACCCACATACTGCACCAGTCTGCATGCTACACGCGGACACAGCACCAGCCCGCACACCTTGCGAACACCGCACCAGCCCGTCACACGAGTCCACGACCAACAGGCACAGATCACCCGGTCAACCATCGGACATTGTGGGCTCTACGAATACCCTGGACCAGCAACCACCAATCACATGGCGCGAGCTCGGCGGACACGAAGCCAGACCGCAAGCTCCAAGGACAGTCCACCACCAGGAGCACGGTTATCACCCACCGCATCAACAGAGATCAAGGGCATGAACCAATGCCGATCTCGCGATCTCCAAACTCAGTCCAACGCAACGGACTTCGCGGACTTGAATTGAGTCTGCCACACTACCGCGGATACACCACCAATCCGCCCGGTTACATCAAGGAGAACAAGCGAATAGCTAATTCGGAAGCCGAGCCGACAGAACACTGCCATCAGGTCGCAGTAGACTGGCCGCCCAAGCCACACCATCAGTTCACCCAGGTCTCACCATCACTTAACCCAGACTGCACCATCAGTCTCCCCAGGCCGCACGGTCTGCTCAATCAACCACTTTCACTTCACAATTTTCAACACTCCCCCTCGAAGTGAGAAGTGGTGATCATGCCCAACAGTCCTCGCAACCGTATAAACAGCACCTTCGGCAACGACTTCGTGAAGATGTCCGCGACATTTTCCTCACTCCGCACATGCTCCACCATAAGAGATCCCTCCAACACCTTCTCCCGAATGAAGTGGTGCTCAATCTCTATGTGTTTGGTCCGAGCGTGACAAACTGGATTATTCACCAGCTTCAGAGCACTCTCATTGTCACCGCTCAGCAGAGTAGGACTGCGCACTTCTTCATAGACGTCCTTTATTAGTCTCCTCAGCCAGATGACTTCCTGAGCTGTAAAGGCCGAAGCCTTGTATTCTGCTTCCGTAGCAGAGATAGACACTGAGTCTTGCTTCTTGCTGCACCAAGAGATACTGCTTGATTCACAAGTGAAGACATAACCAGATGTTGACTTCCGGTCGTCTGCATCTCCTCCATAATCAGCATCCGAGTATCCTTGAAGAATAAACTGTGTCTCTACTATAAAGGAGACTCATGTCAGAAGTGGCCTTCACATACTTCAGGATGTTCCTAGTTGCCATCAGATGAGGCTTCCTGGGTTCCACCATATACCGACTTACTCGGTCAACCGCGTAAGCAATGTCTGACATCGTAATCGTCAAGTAGATAAGACTCCCAACTAGAGCCCGAAACACTAAAGGATCCGAAAAATCCTCCCCTCATCCCGCTGAAGTTTGACGCCTGAATCAAATGGAGTAGAGCTTCTCTTCCCCTTCTGCATGCCGAATCGCTGAACGATCCGTTCCGCATAGCACTTCTGGGATACGAGTATGCCGCTCTCCTTCCTCTCCACCTCAAGTCCAAGGAAATGGTGGAGTTCACCCAGATCCTTCATCTCGAATCTGATAGCTAGCTCTGCCCTGATCCTAGCTACTTCCTCCTTGGAGCTCCCCGTGATGATCATATCATACACGTACAACAACACCAGGACAAGAAGCTCCCCCTTCTTCTTGACGAACAAGCTCGAGTCTTAGTTTGAAGCCAGATAGCCGCAGAACTGGAGATATTCTGCAATCTTCCCATACCAGGCTCGAGGAGCCTGCTTCAAACCATAAAGAGTTTTCCGGAGCTTGCAGACGTAGTCCGAATGTTCTTCAGATACGTAACCGAGCGGTTGAATCATGAAGATGTCCTTGTCGATCTCCCCGTAAAGAAAGACGTTCTTTACGTCCAGTTGCCACATCTTCCAGCCCTGACAAGCCTCCAAAGTTATCACCACTCGAACTGAAGTCATCTTCGGCACAAGACTGAACGTCTCCTCATCGTCCTCGTCATACTGTTGCGAAAACCCTCGAGCTACAAGACGAGCCTTGTACCGCTCGATGCTTCCATCCACCTTCTTCTTCAGCTTGTAGACTCACTTGCAAATTACAGGAGTAACGTCATCAACCTTGGGCAGCAAGTCCCAAATTTCATTCTTCTTGAGGGCAGCCATCTCCTCATTCATGACATCGTCACACTCCTTAACTCCAGTGGCTTCTTCAAACTTTGAAGGCTCCCGCTCATCCAGGGGGCCTGCGAAGAAACAAGAGACAAAACTCACTGTGTTCCCTTCGCAATACCGAGCTGGTGGCTTGATGGTCCTCTTCGATCTCCGAAGAGGCTGCTCCTTGCTCACCACCTCCGTTGTTTCTTCAGAACCAGCTCCGTTCTCGGGCACACTTGGAGTGTCACTCCCCCTGCTTCCCGAACCAGAAGCTTCTGCCCTAGAGCTTGAAACACCTGGAGCTCCTGGTGACATAGGCAGCTCCACCTGAAGATCTTCAGCAGCTTCCCTTTGCCCTTCATCAACCCTACTCTCCTGCAGCTCAACAGTGTCACCTCCATACGACGTCAGTTCATCAAAGACAACATCTCTTGATACAAAAAACTTTTTTGACGCAGGATCCATGCACTTCCAACCCTTCTTCAGCTCATCATAGCCCACAAAGACAAGCTTCCTCGTCTTTGCATCAAGCTTGATCCTCTGAGCATCCGGGATGTGAACATAGCAGGTTGATCAAAACACCCGAAGGTGTTCCACACTCGGCTTCTCCTTGAACATCATTTCCACGGGAGACTTCATGTTGATCGGAGTCAGAGACATCCGATTGATGGCGTAGGTTGCGCAGACAATTCCTTCTGCCCAAAAGGGCCTGGGAATGCCCTTTGCATGAAGCCAACACTTGCAAGTTTCCGTCAAGTGACGGATCTTCCTCTCCGCTACTCCATTTTGTTGTGGAGTATGAGCACAAGTAAGCTTCCTCTGGATCTCGTGCTTTCTGCAGAAGTTAGAGAACTCAGATGAGACAAACTCACCATCGTTGTCTGATCTGAACTTCTTGATCCGCAAGCCAAGTCGGCCCTCAACCAGCTCCTTGAACTCCACAAACATTTGGAAAGCTGCCGATTTCTCCTTCATGAAATACACCCAAGTGTATCTTGAGTAATCATCGATCAAGACCAGCATGTATCTGCTGCCTGCAAGACTAGCGGTAATTGTTGGCCCCATCAGATCACCATGGATGCACTCCAATGGTGTCTTGCTCCCCGTTTGTGATTTATCAAACGAAAGGCGATGAGCCTTACCGTACTGACACCCTACGTAAACGTGACCATCTCCGTAGGAGGTCGGAGGATCGAGGTCGGGTAAGCGCAACGCCTCGCCGACCTCAACAACCCGCCACAAACCAGTTTAAGGGAGGTCAGCCCGGTTTGGGAGATTGACCGCACGCGGTTGTGTGGAGAGCAGGTTGGGATCGGTGGACTGCAGTCCGTCTGGGGGCGACCCGGGATACTCACATGAGTGGGCCGGCCCCCTTTCAACGAAAACCGGTTTTTGTTAGATGGGGCGTGCGTCCGTATCCCACCTCGCAAGGTATTCAGACTGCCTTCCTTAAACTCCCTTAGAGGGTTGCAGCCCCACCGACCCAATCCATCTCCACATGCCGCGTTCGGCCCGAGCCCAACACCGGGTGACCTACCTTAAACTGGTCACGTGACTGGTTGTTGGCCACATTCTCCCTTAGATGAGTCAAACTCGATAGTCAAGCTGAATTGGTGATGAGAAGTTGGAAAACTCCATAGTTAAGCGTGCTCGGGCTGGAGTAGTCACAGGATGAGTGATCTCCTGGGAAGTCCCCGTGGTGTGCGCTTGACTATCGAGTTTGACTCATCTAAGGGAGGATGTGGCCTCCAACAACTCGTCACGTGGCCAGTTTAAGGTAGGTCACCCGGTGTTGGGCTCGGGCCGAACGCGGCACGTGGAGATGGGTTGAGTCGGTTGGGCTGCAACCCTCTAAGGGAGTTTAAGGAAGGCAGCCCGGATACCTTGCGAGGTGGGATACGGCCGCACGCCCCTTCTAACACCAACTCTAGCAAGAAACATGCACACAATCCAGAGAACAAAGTACCAATTTGATGCATGGGAGGTTGAGTGCAGATGCTCTAAGGTGCAACCTAAGCGGAGTGCAAATGATTACCGAGTAGCTTAGTGTATATATATGGATGCAATAGAAACAATCCAATAAAAAATCAGCCGTAATTCATAGAATAAAATAACAGCTATTTAGGAGCAGTCTTTTACACAAAATTGAATAGAATGGTATGCTATAATTCACACACAATTAGAGCAGTACTTTCAAGCGCTCAACGACTAAGTCCTGCAAATTAGACAATTTTATGATATCACATTCCCTAAAATATAGTCCAAGTGCACAGAGAAATAAGTGCCCACGTTCATAAACTCTAAACCCTAAACCCTAAATCCTAAATTAATAAAGACGAGAAATATTAAAATACTAAGACTAGATAATTGGGCAAGCAACCCTGCCAACCCATAACATTATCATTGGGCCCTAAACCCATAACAAATATCCGGGGGTGGATTTAAAGGGAGGTTGACGGATTGTGCGGCATTTAGCGGTTGACAGTTAGACGAAGGCCGAAAATGGGGTGGATTATGACGGGAGGGACGGGAGGTGCCGATTTGTGGTTGGAAGGACTGGTTTTCATTGGCTTGTGATGGAGGACTAGTCAGCGTCAGGTGGAGATGGAGGAGTGCTGGTTGGTGTCGGGCTATAGGAGGAGGACTGGTTGTGGCTATTGATGGAGGAAGAGGCGGTCTGCGGTCATAGTAGTTGTAGACGATCCACTGGAGGATGTAAATGGTGTTACAAACAGTAGGGGAGAAACACGTGGGTAGCAGATGGGAAGGAGTAGTGAGTTACGGTGGAGGCACACCAAGGGGGCCATTCGGAGTCGTGCCGGAAGGGAGACCGGCGGTTTTAGGAATCTTAACCAAAGCCGCCATCCCCCAAACTATTGTATTCATCCCCTATAAAAAGAAGATAACGGATAGGGCACCCGGATCGGACGACTCATAATGTCTGAACCAATCAGGTGTAAAATATAAGTCAAATAACTTGAAAAAAATAAAATTGACTCAAAACGACCTTCCAGACGCCTCTGCGGACTCGGGTCTTCCGAGCAGGTAGCGGTTCACTGTCTCCTGCGGGAATAGATGTATGTGGATCTTTGACCTCCATCAATTTTTTATTCAAATATGGGCCGTTCGGCGTACTGGTATTGGCTTTTCTAGAATTGACTTTGGTCAGAAAACTAATATTTACGGGAATTGACTTTGTGCAAAAAAACAAACTCTACTGTTCGACTGCAGGATGTAATTCAGTGAACAAAATTGGAATTGATATATAAAAACTATTCGGCTACACGTTGGAATTGACTTTCTTAATTTGAAATTTTAAAATTCTTAATTCATTTTCAGGTATAATAAATTCAACCTCAATCCCACTAATTCACGAATCACGATAGAAATTCCGGCACAAGAAAAATCATACCTATTGTTAATGAAAAATACATTCAATCAATAGAACAATCAGTCAAACACAGATGAAAAATTGCTCCACAAGTGGCTCCACTGGAAGGGGGAGGATAGAAAAAATAAGGCCTTTTTAATACAATCCTTCACGGCTTTCAACATCTGTGCATGCTTTGTATTCAATATAGGGAAGCATGTTGGAAGGAGAGAAATAGATTACATTTTCTTTTTTTAGTACAATCATACCTTCTGAACATATAATTCAGTATAGGGAAGCAAGCATGTTGGTGGTGTATAGATAATGAGTTAAATCTGGAACAAATCCATGACACATATTTATTAGAGGCCCTGCACTAGGAGAACCTTAGACTCCATCAGGAAGTTCTTTATTTTTTTTTAGGAAGATAGATTCTCTTGTAACTCGCCAAACTTCTTCAATATGTATAGTTTTGGTTATTGCCTCGAATATACTGAAGTTTATCTAGCAAAACAAACTAAAAATGAAGCATGGATTGGAGCTAAACGAAGTCAAAATTAAGCAGCACAGGGTCTTATAGTGGATCAAGATCCTTCGTCGCTGGCTTCAACTCGATCAACAGCCTTCGTCGCCGGCATTTACTTGAACAACAACCCCCGCAGCAGCAGCGGAAGCCTTGCGGCAGCAGCGGAAGCCTCGTGCTGTCGGGAAGGAAAGAGGCATCGGCAAAGCAGTCTGTAAGGAAGAGGAAACCTCACATGGTTGGTTGGGAACAGGATCTTGACGTGAGACAGCGAAAGGAGTCTCAAATCAGGAAGAGGAAGAAGAGGAGGGGCAGGAGGAAGAGGAATCCTAAACAAACCCTGGAGATGAGCGATCAAGAGCGGCAACAGGCGACGCGGGAGCTAGCCGTCTGGAGCAATATTGGACTAAACCCATGTGAGGAGGTAAGTTTTGTGGATTTAATAATGTAGGCCAACTCCAATACACATGGGCTTTGGTTATAAAGTCAATACCCGATGAAATATAGCGCGCCGAACAGGAGAATTGACTTTCTGAAACCCAAAGTCAATTTCAAAAAGTCAATTCTTGCATGCCGAACAGATCCTTGTTGTATTCATTACTATCCGATTTGAGGGTATTTATCCGCTTTGATTATAATTTTAAAAGTTAAAATTTAAATTTAACATTAGAATAACAAATAAATAGTTAATAATTTTGAAAGCAATAAAAATGATTAAATTCAAATTGTTTTCATGACAACTTATTATTTAAGATTTAGTTAACGTGTGATTGTTGTATATATATGTGGAATTGTGGATGCAGTCTTCCTGCCTCACTGGAGCTCTTTATCCCCATCCTAAGCTTTTGGCTATTTGATCTGTTTGTTGTTAGAGCCACTTTTCTCTAATTGTTTGTCTCTTAGAGCAACTTGTATCTAAATTGTTTGTTGTTAGAGTGACCTTTTTGTAGTGCCCCGATATTCCCTTGAAGTGATGTAAGGCGTCGTCATATAGCCTGATTGTGAGGGGAAAGATAGACAAGGGTTTGCTATGACGTCACTCTTAAGTTGCGCACGACAATGTAACCCGGTTGTGGTGAAAAGTAGAAAGGATTGGTTAAGGAGAAGACCTTCAAGTGACGCGCTATAACATTTGTTGACATGTTTGATTAGAAGAACAAACCTTATTTGCTCATGAGGGACTGCTCTGGAAAGTAGAAAAAATCATGAACATTGAGGATGATCATGAACATGTGTTTGGAAGAGAAGAGGGGAATGCTGAGAGAGATGACTCTTTTAATATCATATATTCACATCATACTAAATTTTCATTGCATGTTATATATATTGAATATTTCTTAGAACAAAATAAATAATAATAGTAATAATAGATTAATAGGATCCCATTCATTTCATAATATGATGATGAAATGGCCTCACTAATGCCACAAATGATAGAGTGAGCTAAATATATATACAAAGCCAAGGGGCCTTTGTTTTTCTGTAACATTAATATGGCACATATATTCTAATAATACGAGTGAAGTTGGGATATAGATGTTAATAGAATACGATTAGTGATAGGATAATTTCTATGATGATTATTGTGGTGAAGCCGCTGCCGGCGGGAGCGGTGGAGTTCTGTTCTGCGGCTGCTATAGGAGAAATCGCAGTTTCCAATTTTGGCAGGAGGCAGAATATCAAAAGGGAATAACAGTGGGTGGTAGGTTAGATAAGAAGCCCCAAATAGAGTCGTGTTTTTAGGCTCCGTTTGGGAAAACTTATTTTCACCGGTCAAGCGGTTCATGCGGTCGTTACCGCTTGACCGGTGAAAATAAATCCCTTGACCTCAATCTGCAAACTATTTCAAAGTTTTTTTTTAATTCTTTTTTGATGAAATAGATAAAGGAGGAGAAGTTGCGTTCCTAATTTGCTATTTCAGCTTCTTTGTGCTTCACCGTGCAGATTTCAACCTCTTAGGCTCCGTTTGGCGGGTGTGGCGGTCATGAACACGGTGGTTCCCTTTGGGAGGGGACTTCTTTGTGTCAATAAAATCGAACTGACGTGCCCGAGTAGTAACCAACTATAAGCATGATCCAAATATCTAAAAAATTATTAGTGCTAAACCGGCATGATAATCACGTGTCATTATTATGCAAGAAAATAAAGAAAAAAAAAGCTTGGATCCATAAACTATTACTACAATATAGTTATTAAATAGCAAATTTACACATGATTGTCCACACCATTTCATATATTATACACAGCTTCTTAACAGTAGACTTGGGGCTTGATTCCCTTTGGGAGGTTAGTTGTGAGTGTAGACTTGGGCTTGAGCCCCCGCTTTGGGAGATTTCCAGATGATCTCTTGTAGCCCGGGTGACATGTTCTTGAAGAACTGAAATTTTTTATTAAAAACAAAATTGTAAATTTTTCAAAGATTTTAGTTCAATAACAACTCAAGTATACTCTCAACGTACCATGTCAAATTCTAGAGTGTCTCCTCTGGCTTTTCGGAGCTCTACCATGTTTAGTGATGGAGCTACTTGGAAAACCTTCAAAATCAATGGTGGGGTAAGCAAGCATCACTATAATCAATTTTGTCATGAATTTAGGGTTTAGGGTTTTATCTCTAAGATGGCATCGCAAATGCTCGAATGCTATGTTAGAATCTAGTCATCCAAGTCCGAAGATTTATACAAAATGCAAAAGTTTACATAGGTTTCTAGACGCGAGGCTCAGCTTACCTCTGTCACAATGGATAGCGGGCCCTTTCTTCCACTTTTTTCTCCTTGGATCTTCAACTGACATGAGACGAGATTGAATCATAAAGAGCACTTGATGATAAACTAAAGGATTAAGGTCACTCATTCATGATGATGAAGTAACTGTATTTGATTTTGAAAAGAAAGGCTGTTGAAGCACGAAAAGAGGAGAGTGAAAAAACCTTGTAATTTTGCTTCTCCGTCGTGAAACCCAACGGTCTGGCCGCCACTGCAATCTTAGCAAGTATTTCCTCGGCTTGCAGTTTTGAAGTGAATCTCGTGTCCCGTTTAATAAGACTCTGTGCATCAGTCATAATTTCAAAAAAAAAAAAAGATGTGCGGGCCGGGGGTAAATAAGAAGGGTAAAAAGTCGAAAAAAATCATAAATGAAAAATCAACTGCCAATATAAAATTACATATGTAAATCTAAGAAATGGACCTACCATCTGCTTCTCAAACAGGGTACCAAGATTTAAACCTTGGGATGTAGAAATAAGCTCAAATGCATTCATCTGAGCTGGCCGCTCCTCTCGCTGCTCCACGACGAGATTCGATGACTCCTGCATGTGTTGGGAAATAATGTATGAGAACAACTTCATGCCCCTAAGTAAATCAAGTAAAACAGAAGGAATTGAAGAAAAAATATATATACATCTGATATATCAAAGACAGCATTCACATCATCAAGGCTAATATCAGCTGTTTCAAATCTTGGCGGTTGGTATCCTTTCTTAAACCAGTTGTTTTCTATGACTTCTGCCATCGTCATTCGCTGCAAAATCACACCGGATGAAGCTTTATATTTACTTTGATGGTGTATTATTATTTACAAGTGATAAAAGCATACTGTTTGGGGATTAGGATCCAAAATCCTTTTAATAAGCTTCTTCGCACTGGTGGAGAACCAAGCTGGGCATGTAAACTCGGCTTTGAAGATCTGCATCACCTCCTCGTAACACAATTTAATGATGCCGGCCGGCACTAATTCATATACATAACATATTGAAAAAGATGTATTTTTTTGTTTGTAAAAAAATTACCTTTTTATAAAGGGACATTAAGTTGGAATCTTCAAAAGGCAAATAACCTGACATAATGATAAATAGTATCACACCACATGACCAAAGATCTGCCTTGGCCCCATCATAGCCTCTGTTATTAATCACCTGCATATAAACAAGCCTACAGATTAATAAATATAGAGAATATGTAGAGCATGATGGAATCGCAATCAGATTTGGTGCTAGAATTACCTCTGGAGCAACATAGTTTGGTGTTCCGCAGGTTGTGTGCAGCAATCCATCTTCCTACAATAGACAATTTTTTCATATTCTTTTTGGTAACGAGATTAAGGCTTCGTTTGGGGGGACTTATTTTCACCAGTCAAGCGGTTACGACCGCATGAACCGGACCTTAATTTAAGGCCCGGTTCATGCGGTCGTAACCGCTTGACCGGTGAAAATAAGTCCTCCCCCCAAACGGAGCGTAAATTATGACCGGGACGAAATTTTTATGTTCCGAGTTCCAAACAAAATTCGGGCATATCTCAGATGTCATTTTCGATTACCACAAGAAGATCTCATGTATAGGAAATGACATCCTAGATGTGCTCCGACAAAATCTATGTATGAAACTCGGACACAAAAATCTGTGTTTCAAACACTTACAGATTGATTCGGCTCAATTTGAGTCGTTTAAATTTGACTCAAATCATATTTCAAGTCAACCCCGAATTACTCAAAATATGACTCAAAATCTCAAAGAAGCTCAAATTGAAATATTATGTATTTATAAACATATTATTAGTTTAAAACTAAAAATATTAAATTTAAATCTAAATAAAAAAGATTAAAGTCCATAAGTGTTTCATTTGCTGAATTTAGAGGTAATTTAATTTCGAAACAACTGAGAATAAAGAGAAATATTGCTCAATTTCGAGCCGGCTTAATCTGATTTCGAGCCAGCTCGGAATCGAGCCATTTCGACACTAAAATTTTGATTTTGAGTCGAGTCCAAATCACTCGAACTCGTCTCAAAATCCGCCCTAGTCTAATCTGCAGTCATTTCTGAGTAACGTTCCAAAAAAAAAGTAATTCAATATCATTTAACTAACTCGAACTTGCTGAGGCAATGCGCTGAGTCCAAAATCCGATACTTTGAGAAGTCCATTGGCATCCAGCAGCAGATTTTCTAGCTGTCATAATAACATGATCAAAATATATGTCATTAAAGTTTATATGAAGCGGTAAAAAAAAGTAAATAAATAAAAAATGGAAAATAAAGAGAACCTTTAGGTCCCTGTGATAGACGCCCCTGCTGTGGCAGTAGTCCACAGCATTGATTAACTGTTGAAAATATTTCCTTGCTTCATCTTCTTTCAATCTTCCCTGGCCTGCCTATAACACATGAAAAACACCCAAAAAAATGAGAAAAATGAAAACATAATCCAGCATAATGAAATGTTTTGAGCATTAATCAAGAAATTAATGCGGGTTAATATTCTTACAATTTTGTCAAAGAGTTCGCCACCTGTCACAAACTCCAATACAATGTATATTTTTGTCTTGCTTGCCATCACCTGCATAACCAGATCAGGCTGTGCCAATTAATTGTATATATAAGAGGAGTCGGAGCTGGTTTTAGGACACCACCAAGTGTTTGAAACTCATAATTTAGGGTTTGTTTGGCACGGCGATGGCGGTCATGAACGTGGTGTTTATGAACCGCTGTTTGTGAATGCGACCTCGCCTAAGGAATACCATCAATTTTATATTCAACACTAGTTTTTTTTTTTTTGGGTGGCGTTAAATAACTGTTGTCATGTCAAACATATATTCTATTAAGACGGCGGGTGTTTTTGTGGAATCTCACTGGAGCATAAATGCCGTGCCAAATGGAGTCTTAATAATGCAATATTGGTGCATATTGTGAATGAAGATTACACGGAATCAGCATCCATGCATAGTTGGTTATCCATTGATCATATCTAATCAAGAAGAAACAAGCTAGGCAAGCATGCATACAACTGTAATTATACCCTCACATACACACGCGCGCACACACACACACACACACACAGAGAGAGAGAGAGAGCCAGAGAGAGAAGCAACCCAAGCTTATTACCTCATACATGCGAATGACATTTGGGTGTCTGATCAACTTCATGGTTGAGATTTCTCGTTTGATCTGCAGATTCCAAGCATGTAAATGTAATCACACAATAAAATCCGTCTCAAAAAACAAAAATTCTGCAACAGGATTTTGGAAAGGCAAACAGCCTCAGAGGATTAATAATATTATGGAATGCAATATAAAAGACACTAGAAGAGGGGGAAAAAAGTCAATTACGCCAAAAATGTTGTTGTTGAAAAAGTGTCGAGTGTCTTTGTAAGAATTCCATGTTGAAGATGGCCAGAATTTCCATGTCCCAAGTCCCAACTAACTTAGTGAGAAGTTATGAAAAAAAAACGTCACACACACGATCCGCGCGCCAGATCCACGTGTGAGCCGCGCACTAACAACCACGCGAGCAATCCCCCTTATGATCCACGCGCCAAAACTGCAGTGAACGCTGCACACGGCGGAGCCTCCGCCGCCCGCCGGCCCCGCTGCAGCCCTCAGTCACGCAAGCCGAGCAGCCCATCGTCGCGCAGCCTCCGCAGGCAGCGGGGGAGCCGCAAAACCCCGCTGGCAGAGAGGCCTCCACCAGCCAAGCGGCCTCAAGTTCGCCCGGTCACCGCAGGCCAAGCGGCCTCAATACCGTCTGGCCTCCGCCGGCCGACCGGCCTCAAGTCCGCCCAATCACTGCCGACCACACGACATCAAGGCTGCGCGGCCTCCGCCGGCCCCGCGGCCTCAAGTCCGCCCGGCCTCCGCCGGCTTCAAGTCCGCCCGGTCTTTACTGGCCAAGCAGCAATCAGGCCGCTCGGTTTCTGCCAGTCGAGCAGGCCTCCAGGCTGCTCGGCATCCAGTCCTTTCACTTTGACCAAATATTGCTCCAGGACAACATCTCTGACCTAGAACTCGCCGCTGATCTGTGATGTGATTACCATAGAGTCCCTGAAAGCTTGGATGTCTCGACTCCCCAACTTCCTAGCTAGACGCAACCCTGTGATTATGAACTCATACTCGGCCTGATAGTTGATGACGGGGAAGAGGATCACGACAGCCTTCTCGATCCTGATTCCTTGGGGGCTTATCAACATGATGCCCACACCTATGGAGCTCTTGCCTGAGGCTCTGTCCCCAAATATTTTCCAGGTAATAACTCCAGAGGGCTCTCCGTCCCCATCCGCCTCTGCTGAGAAGTCTGCTAGGAAATCCGCCACTGCTTGCGACTTGATCGCGACCCTTGGGAGGAAAGAGATGTCGAACACACTGAGTTCCAACAACCACTTTGCTAACCACCCTGAATGTTCCACCCCACTCAAGATACCTCGAAGAGGATGATTCGTCACAACGCGGATGTAGTGCGCTTGAAAATATGGTCTGAGCTTTCGAGCAGAGATAACCAAGGCAAAGACCAACTTCTCCAAAATGGGGTAACTCAAATCTGCCTTTCGGAGGACCCTACTCACATAGTAGATGGGGAGTTGTTTCTTCCCTTTTTTACGAACCAACACCAAGCTCACCGCTTCTGCTCCCACTCCCAGGTAGAGTAGCAGGTCTTCTTCTTCCTTCGGGCCTTGAAGTAAGGGTCCATGCGTCAGCTGCCCCTTGAACTGTTCAAATGTCTTCTCGCACTCCTCAGATCATTCAAATTGTTGACGGCCTCAAAGAGTCTTGAAGAAGGGGGAGTACTCTTCGGCTTTAACCAAAAAGGCCTTCTGAAGATGGCGCTATAGCAACTCGGTGTGTCCACAATGACGAACCTGCACTGGATCGTCGTCCCCCCCCCCCCCCCCTCCCTCCTCCCCCCACATGCAGCTCCACTCCTCGTTCCACCTCCTTCCTTTCCTCGGAGAAGTCGAAGAGAGGACCATCCGAGGCGACAACCCTTCCCTCCTCTACCTCCAACTCGTCGAACGTCTTCTTGAAGATGACATTCATGGAGCTCTCGTTGTCCACGAGGATCCGATCGACGGTGAAGTCTTCGACGACGACCTGAATGACAAGAGCATCATGAAAATGATTATTGTTCCCCAGCATGTCCTCCACTGAAAAGGTGATCTCCTCCAGTTGTTGAGGAGCCTGCGAGGTCGAAGCGACACACTTCCGGTAAATGGTGTGGAGAGTTCCTTTGCGGGAGGCCTCCACCCCGGCTCCTCCATAGATTGCTCTGACCCCTCTCCCTCATCCTTGACCAACCCCTCCTCGACCCCCTTGGTCAACCCGGTCTTCATTCCGCCTCCGCACGGGGGCTTACTGCCTCTCCGGGTCCTCCTGACCCCACTGCCTCGACGCCTCTTCTCCTTTTGCACCTTCTCTGGCTCTCCTACTAGCCTCCAGTAAATTTGGGCATGTCAGATACCGTGCCCCTCGACTTAATGGAGCTCACAACAAAGGGGGGCCTCCGCAGGCATGTTCTTCATCGTCTGATTCCTTCTCTGGGAACGGTTGCCCTACCTGGCAACCACCAACGCTTCCCTCCGGTCCACTCCTCCTTGACGCCCTCCTAGCTGGTATTGATTGTTCCTCCTCTCCGGGGAACACCTTCTTCCGGCTAGCCTCCACAACGGTCGGTTCACGGGGTACTGGAGCCCCCACCCCTCTACTCAGTTCTCAGGAGCCACACCAGGCCTCCACTCTTCCCTCCTCCTTGGCTCTTCTCTTCTCTCGTCCTGCTTCTTCACTTCTCCTTTCCTTGGCCCCTCCTCGGGCCTTCCCGGCGTCTTCTCCTCATCCTTCTCTTCTCGAGTTGCCCTCTCCAGCCTAGCGAAGAAACTAGGGTTGGTTGACTCCCCATGTATAATCTTGTTGACCTTCTCGATCAACTCCTCGTACAACTCGGGGGGGGGGGGGGGGGGGGCTGCTGCGCTGATTTCCAGATTGAAGAGCCTCTGCTCCAGGCCAAAAATTAGGACCAGTTGTGGGGTAACATTATCCATCTCCTGGATACCAAGGAATTCTTCTTGAAAGCGGTCAATGTAATGACTCAACGTCTCATACTCCTCATGGGTCAGATGGAAAAGGGCAACCACCTCCTTCTTCCTCTTCTTTCAAGTCGTGAATCTCCCCAACAACCCTCGATGCAGGTCCTCGAAGTAGTTGATCAAATTTGACGGCAACTAGTGGAACCAGTCCCTGGCTTTCCCCTCGAAAGTGATGGCGAAGAAACTGCATTTGAAAACATCTGTCATGCTATGGATCGACACAACGTCCTCGAACCACTAGAGATGTCTGATCAGGTCATCTCTTCTCGAGTAGTAGCTCAGGACCGGGTCCCTGAAACCTTCGAGAACTAGAGCAGACAGGACTTCCTTACTAAACGGGCTCCTCCCCCCTTGACGGTGACCTGTGAGTTAGCGAGAAGCACCAACTCACCCGCACAAGTATCCGGGATCCTCCCCTGATACTCACCTTCCCCGATCCTGATCCCCTAGTTGCTTGTCGGGTAGTACATCGACTGCGTTGGTCTCTTCTACTCCTCCAATATCGACTCCTTGTCTGCTTGCCTAGACGGCGCAACATCCTCTGACGGGGTTTCGCGACAGGTCAACATCGTCGTGATCTCGCGAGCCAACATCGAGCTCACAGTAACCTTAAGACGTTGCAGGAGCTCGCCGAACTTCGCACAAAACTCGGTCTGGGTCACATACTCGCTCAGACACAACGAGTTTCCTGCCACTCCTTGATGCTCGCCTATATCCTCCATGTTGTCTCCTTGCTGGACTTTCCTCCTCCGACTGCGTTCCACGCTCACCGCACCAAAGTGTTGAAGCCGGGAAAATCCCTACTTCAAAATTTGGATCTAAGTGCAGCCCGAGGCTACTGGTCACGCAATTTGGTCGACCGGTTTTGAATACAAGAGCAATGAAGAGAGAGAAAATACAAAAGGACCTCAGACGTTGCAGCAGGGAGGTACCACCACGTACTCGAAAACTTACGACTGGGCAAGGTATGAGGAAGGCACCACCTAGAGAGTCTGGTCTCAAGAGAGTGTGTGTGTGGGGGGGGGGGGGGGGCAGGATTGCAAACTTTCAAGGTGTCATTCCTACTACCTCTGGGGTCCTATTTATAGACAAAACAGTGGGTGGTGGGTGGGTGGGGGGGGGGGGGGGGGCAGGATTGCAAACTCTGGACTTGCTAATCTCGCGGCTTGTAACTGGGAGACATTGTATCTGGCGACTACCGAAGGATCTTGCATGTGCCTGGCGAGATGTCGTTGAAGGTCGCCAGTCGGCGAGTATCTTTGGTGCTCGTAAAATCTCTTTGTTGACTGCTCGCTTGGGCGAGTGCGATGCTCGCCCGTAACAAGGAATACCTGTCCAGGTAGTTTGCTGAGGTAGTTTGCTGACTTTGACCTCCCCCCCCCCCCCCCCGACGAATAAGGGTTATACAATGATGATGGTGGTGGAGATAATATGGAGCCATGACCGTGGCTGCCTAAGCGGGGTTTGCTTGTTAGAGAAGAGAGCTTCCAAGAATCTCACAATCGAGTTTGCACTGCTTGATCATCTGTTTTTTTTTATTTCACGCCAAAATAATTCCCGACATCTAGTTGTTAGATATAGTGGTGGCGTCGGTGAGTAGCGATGACGATGTCGGAGAAACGGGTGACTGAAAAAATTGGGGTGGCGGGTCTGACGAAGCAACATGGAGTAGCAGCGGAAAGAAGGTCAGGGGAATAGCAGATGGCAAAAGAAACAGATCTTGAGGTGGCGAGGCAGCGAGAGGGATCAGAAGAGCAGGGGTCAGTAGAGCAAAGGCCGGCAAGAGAGGTGGCAATGTGGCTGGAGGCGAAAACTGCAAGGTGAAGCCTACATGAGGTGGTAGAAAAAGGAAAACCATTGCGGAGAGCGGTGGCACAATTGCGGTTGGTGTCGAGAGTGGTGGAGGGGCGACCACAGAGATTGGTGGTGACGGTGGAAGCAGCATCGACATGGCTGTAACGCCCCCGATTTTTTCGAGGTCACTATTTGGTGTGTCGACGTCATAATTTTGATGTCAGAGCGTTACTCTTTTTCGTTTTGTTGACGACGCTGCACCGTTTGTGCGTCCGTTGAGCTTGTTTACCCAGATTTTGGGATTCTGATTGGTTGGAATGATTTCCTTGATATTAAGGTTGAGGTTTTGAGGACTTGGACTTGTCCGGTTTTGTTGCATTCCGAGCATTTTGGAGTCTCGGCGCGTGTTTGGACCCTTGTCCGGTTTCTTTTGCTTGTGTGAGCAGTTGATGATTGAGTCTCAAGAATGGTACGTCGGATTCTAGGGTCGTCGTCGTTATTGAATTCGTTTAAATTCAACGCGCGTTTGGACATCTGTTTGAACTCTCATTTCTCTGTTCAAATATTAGAATATGAATATTTACTGTTGATATCAAACAAGCTTTATGCCTTGTTATACTTCTTGGTTAGCCCTCCTCTTGATTCACGTGTAGCCCCTGTAGGGTTAATTCTTCGTCCACCTTTGGCGTTCGACGAAAAAATTTCTGGGCGCTGAGCTGAACTCGACGATGCGTCAGTCCGCTTTGTTCTTCCTTCTGGTCTCCGGTTGTTGCAGCTTTGTTCTCGAGAAAGCCTTCTGACTCTCGAGAACTGCCTTGTGCACTCGAGATATTGCTTTCATTCTCGAGAATTTTTATCCTGTTGTTCTTGGGTGGTGCCCCTCCAGTTCTCGAGAAATCACTTTCCCTTCTCGAGAAATTTTTCTTCTGTGCTCGAGTTCTGCCTGGTTGTTCTCGAGTAGTGTTTCTCCGTCCTCAGGATTTTTCTGCCTTGTTCTCGAGAACAGCTTCTTCTTCTCGAGAACAATTTCCTCTTCTCGAGAAAAAACTTGTGTGTTCTCGAGAGCAGCTTCTTCTCGAGAACAATTTCTTCTTCTCGAGAACAACTTCTGTGTTCTCGAGAGCAACTTCTTCGTTCTCGAGAGCAACTTCTTCTTCTCAAGATCAATTTCTTCTTCTCGAGAACAACTGTTGTGTTCTCGAGAGTAGCTATTTCCTTCTCGAGAGCAACTTCTTTCTTCTCGGGATGTCTGGTTCACCCGATCCCGGTTTGTTTTGCTTAAGTACTGATTAACCTAATAATACCCTTAGTATATATATAACTATTTCTTATTTCCTCCTTCATTTTTACTGAACTTTTTGTTCATCTCCCGAACCAGAGCGGCGGGAGCGAGAGAGATAGTTTTTCCGCTATCCTTCCGGTGGCCGCCGACGGTGCCCCGGTGGTCAAAATTTTCAACCGAATATAGATCTGGAAAGCTCTCAACGAGAGCTACGCCATCGTGGTAAAATTTTTCACATTCCTTCAGATTTTCTCACTAGGGTTTTCGGTCCTAACTCCTTTTTTTGACCATTCTTGTTAGATTTCGACTTCCCTCGTCTTCTTTCGTCCCGATCTACGTCAAGGAGTGATTTAGAGAATTTTTCCGGCAAAATCAAGGCAAGTGATGGTTTTCTTTTTTTCACTTCCCTTCTTTACTCCAATTTTGCAGGAATTTTTAATTTCTTGTCATCATAATTGTTCAATAACTGCTGAATTTAAGTTATGTCAAGATCTCATGTCTAATTTCCATTATAGTTTCCAAGTTTATGATTTTGTTACCGAATCTTGTAAATGCTATAGGTTATGATGAAGTGATTAAATACCACCTTTTTACCGTTCCGCAACTTTCATATAGAACATGTTTGAGTTTATTTAGGGTTGTAAATTCTTCATAAAAGTTGATCAACTATTTCAATCTACAATTGTCTAAGTAGAATCCGATGTGTCATTGTTGACTTGAGATTTCCATCATGGTTTTTCTTCGTGGCGATGTCGTGGGCCGAGACAAGCCGCCAAGCCCAGATTGGGTTGTAGTGTGCCTCTGAGCTCTAAACCCGGATCGTTACGGGGTTTTCCTTTCGTTTTTTTTTGTTGCGGGTGTTATTAGTGCGTGAATCTACCGCCGCAACGTTTGATCTCCCTATTAGCACTTTGTGGGGCTCTACCGAATATAGATCTGGAAAGCTCTCAACGAGAGCTACGCCATCGTGGTAAAATTTTCCACATTCCTTCAGATTTTCTCACTAGGGTTTTCGGTCCTAACTCCTATTTTTGACCATTTTTGTTAGATTTCGACTTCCCTCGTCTTCTTTCGTCCCGATCTACGTCAAGGAGTGATTTAGAGAATTTTTCCGGCAAAATCAAGGCAAGTGATGGTTTCCTTTTTTTCACTTCCCTTCTTTACTCCAATTTTGCAGGAATTTCTAATTTCTTGTCATCATAATTGTTCAATAACTGCTGAATTTAAGTTATGTCAAGATCTCATGTCTAATTTCCATTATAGTTTCCAAGTTCATGATTTTGTTACCGAATCTTGTAAATGCTATAGGTTATGATGAAGTGATTAAATACCACCTTTTTACCGTTCCGCAACTTTCATATAAAACATGTTTGAGTTTATTTAGGGTTGCAAATTCTTCATAAAAGTTGATCAACTATTTCAATCTACAATTGTCTAAGTAGAATCCGATGAGTCATTGTTGACTTGAGATTTCCATCATGGTTTTTCTTCGTGGCGATGTCGTGGGCCGAGACAAGCCGCCAGGCCCCGATTGGGTTGTAATGTGCCTCTGAGCTCTAAACCCGGATCGTTACGGGATTTTCCTTCCGTTTTTTTTTGTTGCGGGTGTTATTAGTGCGTGAATCTACCGCCGCAACGTTTGATCTCCCTATTAGCACTTTGTGGGGCTCTACCGGGTTTTTGGGCATTTGCGGTGAAAGGTGGAGTATCCAGTCTCCCCCGCATTTAGACGGATAAATCGCCTTTGAGGTTGTGTCCAGATGAGTTGACCACCTCGTCTGTGTTGTTTTTTTGGTGGAGTTGACCACATGTGGCTAATAGGGTTTGTTTCTCTTCCTGATAGTTTAATCTTGACTTTTTTCTCTTTATAGTCTCGCGTGTTTGGGGTATTCTTGTTGTACGTGAGGCTTCATGTAAGTTTTTTTTCCTTTTTTTTTACTTTTATACCTTACTATTGTACTTGTTTATGTACCTTTTCTTTGGTCTTGGGTTGGTACCCCTTGACTTTTGTACTTGTGACTTTCTTTTTACCATCACTTGTACTTTGTTGCTGAGATGTTCTGTCTTTGGAATGCCTCAGTTTCAGAGCTGTAGCTGAGCTCGGTGCTGGTTTTTTGGAGTGTTTGAGCGGCAGTGTTGGCCGTGGTTGTTGCCTCATCTTAGCGAGGTAGATTGTTATTTATTTTGTTTTACTGGTTCAGACATACTTTATTGTATGTGGGTTCGTGTCAGTTTGTTGACGCACACAAGATTGTTATTTTTGGATACTTACTAGCTGCTTAGTTTTCTTTCTGTGGATGCAGATTACTTGCCTTTTGAGATGTTTTATGTTAGGATTGTATGGTAGTTATTTTCAAGTATAAAATTAATATTATTACTGCATGCATTGCATAACTTAAAACGTTAAATCACTAGATTTAATGACCGTAAAAAAATCTACTTTTACTTCTACTATAAATTTAGAACTTGCATGTCTTGAGGTGTCCCTTGGGAACCTCTAAGCTCTTGTAGGATGCCTAACTGGATAAAAGAAGTAAGTAATTTCCGCAATGTTTAATTACTTTTCTTGTGGACTAGATGAACCGATGAGCCGAGGGATACGGCTAACTACTATACTTAAACTGATTTCACCTCTAAATAACTTAAAAAATCTTTCTTCATGGTTAAGTATAAGTTTTGTCTGAGCGTCCACAGTTATCTCCTGCTGACGTGGCATCATGACGCGCATTTTTCCTTACTCTATATACTTTTTTTTGGCGGTGAAAATGCGGATTGTGACAATGGCTGCGACAGAATGATGACTGTTAGATTCTAAATTTGGTGGAGTGTGTAGGCGTCCCGAAGACTGTGTCCATGGAGGTCATGAAATTCCGTAACATCGAACAGAGGGCGGCCTCATTCGTGGTACCAAGCTTGATGTCCCGCATAATTAAATGATTACTGGCTCAAATAAGAAGTCAATATTCTCAGGGAACCTCCCCACATGAGTTGGGGGCTTAATATGTCGGGGCACGATACAGAAAGGAGGCCTCAAAAAAGCGCAGAGGGCGCGAGCGGCTCGATGGATAACAGATCGAGGAAGCAGTAGAGATCCGGTAGCTGCATTGTAGATGCTGGAGATGCGAGGATCTGTTGACGTTGGAGAAGGCTAAGCGCGGCGTCGATGATAGAACGTAGAGCGACGAGCATCGGAGTTGAGCGAGGGCATCAATGATGAAGACGGAGGAGCCGGAGGAGCGGGTTGGCGCTGCGGTGCAAAAGAAGGTGCGGTGGCTTCGGCTCGGTGAAGCAATTTTTCTGGGTGAACGGGAAGGACAAAGGATTTGCGTCACCGTTGCGCGACTAAACAAGGGTTGGGACTGCTATTGACACAAGCAAACTGAATATGGGAAGATAATGCAGACGGGAATGTCGGTTGGGGGTACTAAAGCGACTGTCCACGAAGTTAAAGCCTGCGTTGGCTCGATCCAGGAAATGGAAACAGAGGAGTCGTGGAAATCCTGGTTTTGTTGGAGGATGGTAGCTCTGATACCAAGTTGTTATAGACTTACTCTGAGGGATGTCTGTAGATGGTGATGACGGTACTGGAGATACTACGAAGCCTTTACCGTGACGGCTTAAGCGGGACTTGCTCGTTACAGGAGAGAACTTCCAAGAATCTCACAAAATGGACAAGGAATTAGACATCTTTCTTTCATATCTCATAGAAACATACTTATGTCTTTATATAAGCTTATAACATACTAAAAGACAAATAACAATAATAACACTTACTAAAGATACCATAATTAACTAGGCTTAGTGGTTGAGGCCAATACATAATGATAACATCTACTAAATAAAGATAAATATAAATAACTAGATAAATGGACATGCAACACAACATTATAATTGGGCATGCCGTCTACAATAAACCACCATTCAATTGAAATGATCATTAATTTTCTGGGTCCTCAGTGCTAGCTCTTCCCCGTACCTCTGTGTCATAGTTATAAGTAGTCGGGACTAGTTGGGAGGGGAATGCCCGGTAGTAAGTGGATGAATCCCACCCAATTGCAAACTTGGGTGAACCTCACCCACTTGAAACATGATCCAGGTTATCAGTTGAAGCAAGACGAACTGGCAAACAGATGGAGCGAGTTGTAGGAGGCCTAGAGAAGTCGTTGGCGAGCTGTTAAAGAGGGAAGTGCAAGCTCCTGGTGAGCTCCTAGCGAGTTGGGTGGGCTCATCACACAGATGTCCTCTGTTCAAGGGTCAACCCTCGTCATTCGCAATGTAATTGCTGAATAAGGGTTGTACATAGTGTTTTTTTTGGTTCGGTCCGTAAATGAATTTTTTATTTTGAGGATTGCATATTTTGAGGATTTTCTATTTTGAGTATTTCTTATTTTAGGGATTTCTTATTTTGAGGTTTTCCAATTTTTAGGTTTTAAGAATCTCTATAAATAGGAGTCGCCCAGGAAGAAAAAGAGAAAGCCGACTGTTGGAGGAAAAGGAAAAAATCAACCGCCCATGTGAGGGCCGTCGCTGCCTCGCTCCGGGTGCCGCAAGGGGTAGGAGACCCCTGTAGAGGTTCTGCTGGTGGTTGCACGTGGTGCAACGCCATGCGGCGGAGCCGGAGCCGTTGGTGTCGTTCTCTCTCTCTTCTCTCGTGTGTAACTCTCGACCTATCCGCCGGCCTTGGAGGAAACAGTCGCTGGTCTTGGAGGAGAGAATTTCTATCGGTCTTAAAGGAGACGATGTAGTGGGGTTTACGTCGAATTCATAGTTGCGACCTCCAATTGCGAAGTTCAAAGGATAGGATCTGAGCTTGGCTTTGTTTGGCTTAAACGACATTGGAGTTGATGCGGTGCGGGCGTGACGGCGAAGACATGCAGGAGTGCAGTGGATTTAATGGTGTTTCTTTCCGACGGTGGGGCTTGGTGTCGATGGCGTGCGCAAGTGCAGTTGGCTTCGATAGTGATTCTCTGGTGCTGGTAGGTGGTTTGGTCGTCACCCGACGACGAAGGTTCCCGGTGAACCTTGTGTGTATGTTGTGCTAATGCATTGCAGTCCAGATTATTCTCTCCGGCCTATCGAGCGAGTTCAGCTACTCCGCGGTGTATTCTGTAATGCATGTCGATACATTTCTTTATGATTTTTATTACTGCAGTTGTATTATTTACATTTCATATTTCAATTTATACGTTTTTGTCTATCGTATATTTATTTTATTGCGCCTAGGGGATAATTTTTGCATTACATCCTAACAAGCGGTATCAGAGGGAGGTTCTGTAGGCGACTGATTGGACATTCGAGGAATGATCTGACTGCAGTGGGTGACGACTGAGTACGCTCCCCATCTTTCAAATATGACCTTTGAATTAATCAGGTCTCCTGATCGTACCGTAGGGCAACCATGATAGAGAAGAACATGAATTTGGACAGTATTTTTTGAAGAAGTACGACAGTGGCGGGTTTAACCTATGACATGTGGTAATGCATGAGATGGTTAAGATAACCGCTAATATTTTACAGGGAGGTGATTATCTATGAGAACACAAGACATGTTCAAATAATTTTCAGTGTCAGTTAGAGGCAGCTAGTGCAGAGACGTAGAAAGACGTGGAGACCCATTTCACTTCTTACCTCGCTCACATATTCTTACCAGGCCTTTGTGATGTTGCTCTTGTATAAGAAGGATATTCTGACAGCTATATGTTTCACATCATTGAGCGTATTGGATTCACGCGGCTACAGTTGGGTGGCCCGAGGTGGAGTCCTGATGGTAGAGTGAGGGTGCACCATGCTCAGGAGAGCTGTGCAACGTGGTAGTTTATACCAGCTGATGAGAACTACGATGTGCGGTGATGTACCCATAGTTTATAAGACCGACATGGTGGAATGTCGTGGTGGTGCAGATGGTCATCCTTCTGGGACTCGGGTTCTGCGAGTTAGTTTTTACGATCAGTTGTCGAAGACGTTTACGGGTTGAGCCAGAGCAGAGATGAGTTGACTGGAGCAGGTCGGCTGATGCCTCGGGCTGAGGCGGTGCTACGTGCAGAGTTGTTTGGTGTAGTTAGTGTTTCGTACAGGTGGTGGTTCCGGATCCTAAACCAAAGTGATGATTGTTGTTTTTGGTTTGGTGCGTAAATAGATTCCTTATTTTGAGAATTTCTTACTTCAAGGATTTTCTATTTTATTAATTTCCTATTTTGAGGATTTCTTATTTTTAGGTTTTAAAAATCTATATAAAATAGAAGCCGCCCAAGAAGAAAAAGAGTAAGCCGTCTGTTGGAGGAAAAAGAGAAAATAAACCGCCCATGCGAGGGCCGCCGCCATCTCACTCCGTGTGACGCAAGTGGTAAGAGACCCCTGTAGAGGTTCCATCGTTGGTTGCAGGTGGTGCAACACCGTGCGGCGGAGCTGGAGCCGTTGGTGCCGTTTCCCTCTCTTCTCTCGTGTGGAACTCTCGACGTATCCGCCGGCCTTGGAGGAAATAGCCGCAATTCTTGGAGGAGATTATTTCTACCGGTCTTGGAGGAGACGATGTAGTGGGGTGGTTTACGTCAGATTCATAGTTTAACAATTTTTGGAAATAGGCTGGATGGCAGTGAGATTAAGGCTCTGTTTGGGGGGACTTATTTTCACCGGTCAAGCCGTTACAACCGCATGAACCGGACCGGTGAAAATAAGTTCTCTCAAAACAGAGCCTAAATTTGAAGGATGTAAAATATCTTGATACCATAAATTGCTTGTAGGATAGATCTAAATATATATAAAAAAACAGAGAGGAGCTAGCTGAAATAACCCTAAAATTCCTCGGCTAAGAACCCTACCATATCCTTTTAAAACTAAAAATAGAAGTGCAAGCACGCATAAACGAGAATAGTTTCGGAATCTAAGTAAACAAAACAGTAACAGCCGGAAAACAATTCTGGAAATCAAAACAGAACCCGTAGTTAATCACGAACAGGAGAACTGGATTATACACAACAAACATTTCGAAACGAATCAAAAGCATAATCAAGCAGGATCAAATCATCCTTAAGAAGAGAACATAGAGAATCGAAAGAGTAAAAGAATACCTGGCCAACCATTCTGTTCAAAAGGATCTTCTCCTTGTCCAAGATCTTGATGGCCACATTCTCCCCTGTCTCCACGTTCCGCGCGAACTTGACCTTCGCAAAGGTCCCCTCCCCCAGCGTTCTTCCCAGATTATACCTCCCCACTCGCACCCTGGCCGTCGAGCTCATCTCCGCCCTTCTTCTCCAAATGAATCGAACCCTACACACTCGTTATCACGACCTCTTCTTATTGCAGGGCTGCCAATCTCTCCCCTTCTCCACATTCATCTCTCCCACCGTCTCGAGTATCATTCACACTCCGCTCAATCCGAGGAAGACCTACAAAAACCCTAGTTACAGATCTAGAGAGGATCGAAGGTTTTTGCTGGGGAAGAAGGAAGCGAAGCCTGGAACGGCGACGAAGGAAGCTGGTCGGCGTCTCTGCCGGATCTCGAAGCCATCAACGATGAGGAGATGGAGATCGGACTTCTCTGCATCTCTTATTAAATCATGTTTGGGTGGGAAGAAACTGAATAGAGCGCACGAGGAAGGAAGAAACTGCTAGCCGGCGGATTTGAATGATCGTGCTATTGGACTTTTAAACTGATATTGTCGCAGGGGCGGTTACTCGGCCGCGGTCCGACAGGCAGCGTACACCGTTTTGGACGTTCTCTTTGTCGACACGTGTAACATTTTACCCGCCATTTCTAACAGGTAAGATATTTTCTAGATAATATTAAAAATGCTAAACAAATCATTAATGTTTTAGGCTTTTAGCTCAAAATTAATTAACAATTTACTTGTTTGGAGACGAAATATCCGGCCATACAAAAATATTAGGCGATGTTCCCGCCAATTTAGGCCTCTACTTATTGCAGAGTAAATAAAGCTTGTACACAATCAAATAAAAATTAAACAATAGTAACACGAGGCATTTTCGTGTTGAAAAATCAGAAAGCGTGAAAAAACCACTTTATCAGATCTGCGTCGGACCAAAAATCAACTAGATTATTTGAGGTTACAAGAGTTTGAAATGTTCAAATGATGATAGTCCACCTCTCGGTTTACAAACCTTGAAAGCAAAGAAAGGCGATAAAATACTAAGTCCAAGGAGTTGGAGCGTCCACAAGAGCGTTCTCTTGTGCAACACACTTCACGGTTTGATTATCTGAACCGGGGAAAAACTGAGTAACCCGCAACAATTTAATGTGGTCGGTGGTATATATTTAAATAAAAATCGCTCCTTCCACAATGTCCTTGAGATTGCAATCATGCAGTGAACGTGTTGTTGGGTCGAACATTATCGTTGTCGGGTACTGTAGTTGGTCGCACGGGAAGTCCCCATGCACTGTCAATTGTACTTATATTTAAAGATGTTCCTTTATGATGTAATTCTATAGTAGTGTGTGCATTATCCGTTTCATTATGATCGTCCACTTTAAATCAAAATTGATACTCTTAAGGGGAAAATCAGAAAAAAATCAATCATGGCCATTGATTAAAAATAAAAATTATTAACACTCAAAACTTTTTTCTTACATTGTGACAGTACCTTCACCAGAACGATGGTGTATTGATGTGTACGGGCGGAGGTACTGTCGCTGTTGCACGAGGGGCCATTGTCCACTATCACTCAAAATTATAGATGTAAATATTCCTATTTAACATTCTCTAATTATCTAAATTTGTGAGCAATGTACATTAAATCGACAATATTAGCTAGACAATTAAACTTAATAGCTAGCCACTTCATCTCGGGCTGATCAAGTCAAATGGCTTGAGTGAGACCATACTGTTGAAGTCGGGAAAATCTCAATCACAAAAAATTGGTTCAAGACAATCTAAGGTTATTGATTCTACGACTCGACGTCACAATTCAAATGGCTAGCGCGAGAGTGAGGAAACTATCTATAAGCACACCTCAAGTACTTTAGCAGGGAGGTCTCACTATGTACCCGAATTTTTGGGAGAAACTTCTCCTCCGCAACTAAAAGACTGGGCGAGGTACTAGGCAGACGTGGACTTGACGAGTATCCACTTGGGGGACCTCAACCTCCTCCAAAAGTGTCATTTCTAGTACCCAGAGGAAGATATTTATAGAGAAATCCTGAGGGGGGTATAGGCGAGTATACAGCTTATGTCAGCGAGTTCCAAGGGTCTATTTGCCCAAGCTCGCGAGATACTTGCTCATACTCGCTCAAACTCGCCTCTACTCGCCCAAGCTCGTCTTTGCTCGCCCAAACTCATCTCTGCTTGCCCAAGCTCGCCTCTGCTCACCTCTACTCGCCCAAGCTCGCCTCTGCTCGCCCAATGGTCTAAGAATAGTCGTCTGCTTGGGTACTTCTAATCTCGACAAATTACAGGTTATACACAATCCCCGCTTTTTTCGAGCTTGACACGAGGTTGGAAAAACAATGTTGAACCCGTAGTTCGGAGAGATGACACCAGACGATGCACCGCGCGAGGTCCTTCCTAGGAGTGGAGCTCAACTGGATGTAGAGAGTACAGTCAACACCTAGCAGGAGCCGAGCTCAACTGGTGGTGGAAAAGAGGTCGACATCTAGCAGGAGGAAGCTCAGCTGTAAGTGGAGAATATAGTTGACACCTAGCAGGAGTTGAGCTCAACTAGTGGTGGAAAAGAGGTTGACACCTAGCAGGAGGAAGCTCAACTGGAGGTGGAGAGTCGACACCTCACTGGAGCTGAGCTCAACTAAAGGTGGAAAAAGAGGTCGACACCTAGCAGGAGCTGAGCTCAACTAGAGATGGAGAGAAGGTTGACACCTCACAGGAGAGAAGCTCAACTGGAGGTGGATAAGAGGTCGACACCTCATAGGAGCCGAGCTCAACTAGAGGTGGAGAGGAGGTTGAGACCTCATAGGAACCGTGTTTAACTGAATTGGAGAAGAAGTCGACACCCCGCAGGAGCCGAGCTCAATTGGTGGTGGAAAAAGAGGTCGACACCTAGTAGGAGGAAGATCAACTAGAGGTGGAGAAGAGGTTGACACCTCAAAGGAGGGAAGCTCAATTGAAGGTGGAGAAGAGGTCGACACCTCACATGAGAGAAGCACAACTGGAGGTGGAGAAGAGGTCGACACCTCACAGGAGGGAAGCTCAACTGAAGGTGGAGAAGAGGTTGACACCTCACGGGAGAGAAGCTCAATTGGAGGTGGAGTCATCTTGGGCGGTAAGTAATCAGCCTGCAAGAGGGAAGCTCGTACAGGGGGGGCGAACTACGATAACAACAACAACACACGAGGAATCAACATCTTACAGGAGCCAAGCTCAACTAGAGATGGGTCGACATCTCTCAAGAGCCAAGCTCAACTGGAGGTGGAGTCGACATCTCTCAAGAAGCGAGCTAAACTAGAGGTGGAGGTCGATTCAGGTTGAGCACATAGTCAGCATGCAGGAGGAGAGCTCGTACAGGGGGCACAGACTAGGACAACAAAACACACGAGGAATCAACATCTTAAAAGATCCGGGCTCAACTGGAGTCTGGAGATGGGTCAACAGCTCGCAGGAGCTGAGCTCAACTGGAGGTGGAGTTGACAACTCTCAAGAGCCGAACTCAACGGGAGGTGGAGGTCGACTTTAGTTGAGCTTATAGTCAGCCTGCAGGATGAGAGCTCGTACAAGGTGCACGGACTACGAAAACAACACACACGAGGAATCAACATCTTATAGTAGTCGAGCTCAACTAGAGATGGGTCGACAGCTCTTAGGAGCCGAGCTCAACTGGAGGTGGAGTCGACAACTCATAGGAGCCGAGCTCAACTGGAGGTGGAGGTTGACTCTGGTTGATCTCATAGTCAGCCTGCAGTAGGAGAGCTCGTACAGGGGGCATAGACCACAATAACAACACACGCGAGGAATCAACATCTTACAGGAGCTGAGGTCAACTAGAGATGGGTCGACAACTCTCAGGAGCCGAGCTCAACTGGAGGTGGAGTCGACAACTCTCAGAATCCGAGCTCAACTGGAGGTGGTGTCGTCTCGGGTTGAGCTCGTAGTCAGCCTGCAGGAGGGAAACTCGTACATGGGGCCCGGACTATGGTAACAACACACGCGAGGAATCTATCTCACCCGAGGGGGTTGGTAGCCTATATGCAGGAGAGGAGCTCGTGCATGGACTTGAGTACGATAACTCCATGACTCAAGCACTTCTATTTGTGCAGAGGTCATTCACCTTATTACTTAGGAGATAGCCAAAAAGTTAGATGCATCAATTTCTTTGAAGACGAATGAAACTTTCTGAAGAGACGACGATCTGTTCCTTGTCGAGTCAGGAGGTTGGCGCCCAAACCTGTTCCTGATAGTTCCTCCGGTCGGAGGAGAGATGCAATTGGGGGTAGTTAGGCCAACATACAGGGGGGAGTTGATCTCGACCGTTAATATAAGGGCTCGGTCTTACAAGGATGCTTAAATCCTGAAGCGTTGTCTCATCGTCCGCCCTGGGCTATTTAGGAGAAACAGGTCGAAGGCTCGTTTCCCAATCTGATCGTGGAGATCGTTTCCAACTCTGACTCTGGGCTACCAAGTCCAGAGTATGAGTGAAGGGAAATGACCCTCGTGGGGTCCTGTCGGACACTCACTCGAGTCCACCATCCTTCCACGAGCTCGTATCCTCCGGAGCTTAGTTGCCCAACTGCTTCTAAAAGTATGACGAGTTATCCCACCTTGGCAACAACAGAGACGCGTCCTGTCTTACAGAACAAACAATCTCTAAGAGCGGGCCTTTTAGTCTTCTCAAAGATCGATGATGCCTTTACACAAGGGGTCACTTTGTGAGGCCGATCCTTCATTAAGTTTAGGAGGTTAGCATCCAGATTTGTTCAAGATAGTTCCTCCAGTCGGAGGAGAGATACGATCGGGGGTAGCTAGGTCGACATGCAAGGGGAGAGCTGATCTCGACTATCAATGCAGGGGCTCGGTTTTACAAGAACGCTTAAATCCCGAAGGATTGTCTCATCGTCCGCCTTGGGCAATTTAGGAGAAACAGGTCGAGCACAAGTTTCCTAAATTGATAGTGGAGTTGGACTTCACTGTTTCTAGTTTATCTTGAGATGAATCAACACAAAGAAGTCAACTCACAACTACCCGTGCCTCCAGGGGTGAGGAAATGTACAAATAACATAGAAATAACATTACAGATAAACAATACATATTACCGCTAGGGGTAGAACCTTTTCAGGTCATCCCCGCCGGCAGGTATTTGAGGAGATGAAATGAATAACATAGTATCCTGGTTCCTGAAGTGATAGCCTCACGCGTAGAAACTCGCGGAATTCGAACATCATAGTTGCTGAAGTAGTAATCTCGCAAGTATGGACTCACGAAATTAAAGGAGAGCACCATAGCTGTTAAAGAAATAACCTCGCGTGTATGGACTCGCGGAATTAAAGGAGAGCCATAATTGTTGAAGAGATCACCTCGCGAGTATAGAACTCGCGGAATTAAAGGAGCACCATAATTGTTGAAGAGATGACCATACGAGTATGGAACTCGCGGAATTAAAGGAGCACTGTAATTGTTAAAGAGATGACCGTGCGAGTATGGAACTCGCGGAATTAAAGGAGCTCCATAATTGTTGAAGAGATGACCTTGAGAGTACAGAGAGCACCTTGTATGTTTTTTCATGTTGGTGACCTCGTCATGATTCGCCCTGCTTGTTAGTCATACAAAAAGTATGCACGAGCTTTATCAAAGCACCCGTAAGTATGAACATGTATGAATAACACCACTATTAAAAAAGGAGATGAACTAGGCGGAGGGTAAGTGTCACTTATGACATTAGAACTCCGGGGGCAGCGCCCTAGGAAAATTTTTCATCTTCCACTCCCAACTCGCCCAGATTCTGAGATCGCCCGACCGTGCGAGTAAGTCACCCGCAGAACTCGCCTATGGGCGAGTAACAAAGATACTCACCAATCCTGCCTACACACGTCGGTATATCGCCGTCTGCAACACGCCTATATGAACTCTTCTCCATATTCTCTCATAGGGTTGTCGTCATATGGAATTTGCCTATTGACGAACAACAAGGGAACTCGCCAACCTCTATGCACTCGCCGGCATATACTGGTCAACTGTAGCCGTTATCTGGAGCCTATCTAACGAGGTTGCAATCTGAAACTTGCTTATGAGCGAGTAATAGGGAAGCTCGCCTCACAAAGACACCGAGCTTAGAAGTCGCCTATGGGCAAGTAACCAGAAATCTCTCCCACCTTGCAGAGAACTCGCCCACTTTGTCGAATGCTCGCGAGTTGATGCCTTTGGTCACCAGCTCGCCATCTTAAGCTATGAAGTCTTATCGCAAAAATTTTCTGCCTCGGCTGCAATCCACGCTCACCGCACCAAAGTGTTGAAGCCGGGAAAATCCCAACCACAAAAATTTGGATCAAGGAAGCCTAAGGTTACTGATTCTACGGTCCGACGTCACAATTCAAATGGCTAGCACGAGAGTGAGGAAACTATCTATAAGTACACCCCAAGTGCTTCAGCAGGGAGGTCCCACACGTACCCGAAAGTTTGGGAGAAACTTCCCCTCCATAACTAAAAGAATGAGCGAGGTACTAGGCAGACTTGGACTTGGCGAGTATCCACTTAGGGGGACCTCAATCACCTCCAAAAGTGCTATTTCCAGTACTCATGGGGGGCTATTTAAAGAGAAATTGTGGGGGAGGAAGTGGGCGTATATGCGAGTATCCAGGTTCTGTCAGCGAGTTCCAAGGGTCTACTCGCTCAAACTCACGGGATACTCACTCATACTAGCCCAAACTCATTTCTGCTCACCCAAGTTTGCATCTGCTCATCCAAGCTCGTCTCTGCTCGCCCAAGCTCGTCTCTGCTCGTCCAAGCTCGCCTCTGCTCGTCCAAGCTCGCCTCTGCTAGGCCCAAGCTCGCCCCTGCTCGCCCAATAGTCTGTGAATAGCCGTCTGCTTGGGTATTTATGATCTTGACGAATTATGGGTTATACACATAGGATACAAAATTAAGTTGAGCTCAAAAGGAGTCAATTTTATAAATGATTAAAAACAAGATAAAGAAAACTATAGTTTATAAGTTTATTAGTTAATTCAATTTATATCATTTGTACTTCTTTTTGAAAGAACAACCAACATTTATAAAATATTAAATTTTATTAGTGTTGCGGCCAACTAAGTCATTCTGGTAGATCGGACAAAACTAGGCCGACTTAGCCAGTAGAGCGATCGTGCGCACACACAGTCACAGAACAAGTTGAGCACAATACAAAGCAATTTTAGCGTGAAAAAATCCTTCAACTGGGTAAAAACCAAGTGACCGGTACGGTGCCGGTCAAATTTCACTACTGACGACAATTTACAGATTATCAAGGGAATCAAAAGCGACAATCCACTTTTCATTGCAACTTGGAGGTGAGAGAGATTGCAGGCGAGCTCGGTGGGCGACAAGCCACCTCACGCAAAGCTCGTTTTTCATCACTTTTTGATGGTGGCGGATACCCTTAGACGCCACTCGGATGTTGAGCACCGCAGCGCGACAGCAAGGTGTGCAGAGATGCGTTGGCGGAGACTCGCGGAATGCTGCACACGTAGGAGATTGGTTGGAGTGACTAGCTAGCGATCGTCTTCTTCCTCGGATCGTCATGGAGACAAATTTTCGTGAGGCTCGACAGGAGGAGACTCGTATGAGGATTTTGGCAGAGCTTCAACTTAAGGAAGAAGAAAGCTGGGAGGGAAACAAATTTTAAATGAGAGGGATCCCGAGGCCTTTTTATAGGCTCCCGGAGATAGTTACAGTGGTTACGCAGCTATCTGAACATTGTAATCACCCAAATTACTGGATGCAGACAACATTCTGCATAGTTTTGAACCAATGTTATTTACAAGATATCTGTTAAATTCAGCCCATAATTATACAAATAATATTTCCCACTAACCATTGTGGTACATGAGTGGTTCCGTGGTTGGTTTCCTATGTAACGAATGAGGGTGATCGTGATAGGACGATTAGACGGCGGCGGTTAAAGGAGGTTGACAGGAATAAACCGGCCGGGAAAGACCGACCGAGCGGCCAGCCGAGGTGAGAGCCATCCGGCGCCCGCCTCCCCTTGGTCGGCCAGGCGAGGGCTGCCTGGCGGTGACATCGCCGAGGCGAGTGTGGGGCTCCCGACACCGGCCCCGCCGAGGTCGGCCGGGAGCGGGGCTCTCGACGCTGGTCTCGCTGCGGGGACTCCTGTCACCGGCCTCGCCGAGGTCGGTCGAGAGCGGGGCGCCTGACGCAGGCCAGCCGGTGTCGGCCTCGCCGAGGCCGTCCGGGAGCGGGGTCGCCCGATGCAGGTGATGGCGACGTTGTTGGCCGGTTGCATGTTGTCGTGCGGGTAATGCACGTAGTGGTGTTTATGCGAGATAATTGGTCTCATGATCCCACTAAGTGAGGATCACGAAAGGTGGGCTATGGGCACGCCACATTTTCTATATAATTATCTTGGCCTCGTTGCGCTCCGCACTTACCACTAAGTTATATTATATGTTTTTTTTTGAAAGGACAACATTTATAATATACTAAATTTGATTAAGAGTCCCTAATATAAAATATAAAATGCAAGATGAAAGTAGAGAGCCCATAAATTGTATAATATTATGCGCCACAATAATAATTTAAATCATAATTTATATATTTAAAATTTTGATTTTCATACACACACTATCATCTTTCAATGAGCTTCGTCTGTTCTCGATGCGGCGTTGCGTGCTTTGCTCGCAACCAAACGGGCTTCGCCCGCTCCCGATAATTTTTTAAAAATTAAGAAGTATTTAAAATTGTATTTATTTGAATTTTAAATAATTTAATTATTTATTCAAAAAAAGTAATTAAATAAAAAAATTAAAAACCCTGTGTCAACTGTCGCCCCCCCCCCCCTCCCCGCTTCCGCCAAAGTTGCTACCGCGCCCTTCTCTGTCGTCGGCGGCCTGCTCGGCGCCCACCAACGGGTTCGCCGGCCTCCGGCGGGGGCCCTACCCGCTCCCCGCCGAACAACCCCCGGCAGGCTCGCCGGAGGTCGGCGAACCCGCCCGTGGGCGCCGAACAGGCCGACGGCGATGACAGAGAAGGGCGCGGAGCAGCTTTGGCGGAAGGGGGGATGTCAGGATTTCCTGGAGTTGAAAGAACTTATATTTGAGAGATATGACTAAAGACAGACCCAATTTTATAAATCCAATGGCCAAAAATAAATCCTTGTTTCAGTTGTTTGATCGGACGATCCATATTAGAGTTTTGGTGTGCTTAAAATATGAGTATTGTTTTATATAATATATATATACGAGTGCCCGACACGGGGCTCCGCCCCTATGACCATGGATGACAGTACCCGACCGGCGACGACGGGTTTCACACGCCCCATCAAGGCGGGTTTCGTCTGCAACATATACATATGAGTACTCAAAATGACCGTAAAAAATATGCATACATATTATAATTTTTATTTTGTAAAACAATATACGTTTTGACCTAAAAATATTAATTTTGACTTTAATAAATTTGATTGATTTAATGTCATCACCTCGAAAATACCACAGATATGTCTAATGACAACCCTCTTTGAATAGACCGCTGACATGCATACATATTTATATTTTTTATAAGACTTAAATCTTGTCCGTGGACTTTCAGCCAATAACTGCAAAAGAGGATGTGAGTGTTGCTTGAAGCATCTGAGTGGTGATCAAAGTAGAATCCCCTACATGTTGCCCCTAGGTGGGTATAAATAGGCAAACCCAAAGAGTTTCTAGGGGTATTAGATCTACAATGTCCGAACTGACCCGTTATGCCTCTGAACCCATTATCCGTTCAAATATACACTAACAATCTCCTCTTATATTTGTGATAAATAACGTGTACGTTTCGGAGTGCAGAAAGTGGAGAGTATCAAAACAAGGTTTCCGACTTTATACATTTTCATAAGTTAGCACAGTTTAACATAAAATATAAACATAAGTTTAAAACAATAACATAAATTATCCAAAAAAATATAAATGTGCTACTCCATAACAAATAAGTCAGAAAAAACAAAAATGACAACGAATAAACGTGTAACAATTGTACTCAAAGAGTAGATTATCATCATCCAAGTCAAAATCCACTTTCTCTCCTCCATCTTCACCAGTGCCTGCAAGAAATTTGTTGAGTAGACTCTATGAATTCATAAATAAATTTAGTGATGTATCAAAGTAAACTAGCTCTACCTAAATGAGCTTAGTACTTGTAGCAGTGGTGAAGTAACACTGTCAACATCTTTATCCTGACTATCTAGGACCAGTCAAGCTTTGATTTTAATAAATTAAACGTTGTTATCTTACTCATTAGTGACCACTATGTACCTCATCATATGATTTGACACACCGTCATTTGTAACATTATCAAATGTGGAATAATGTGCTATGATCACTAATGTTAGATTAACTCATACAACGACTTTCTATTTCTAGTTGAATAATTCTCAAATCAGCTTGCAATGAGAAAGATGTTAAGTCATCAGGTGTTGAATGACTAACATCTAATCATCTTGGACTTCCATCAAGAAATTATTTGGTATTTTCAGTCTTTTATTAGATGCTTGAATATTATGACTATAGGTTCTTGCTATGAAAACATAAACATAGGAGAAAGTTTCATATTTCTATTCACTTTAATCTCATCTCCCCCGATATTTTTATTGTGAGAACTCTATTTAAACTCTTTGTCAAGACGTATGCAACATTATCTTTTGACCTCACATCAACGAGGTTCAAATCCCTTGACTCGTAAGGGAGGTCAACCAGGCTTATTTCATCCATAGTTGCCTTCTTTTGCTATTAAACAAAGTGTTCGTAGTAATCGTTTTAGTAGCCTGATTGTCGTAGTAAATTGCAACAGAACTCAACTTCAGACTCGACAGTAGAATGTCCATCATCAAATCTTTAATACACTCTGCTTCTTCTCTCGCTGAAGCTAGAGCGTAAAGTTCGGATTCCATAGAAGATAATGCAATACATGATTGCCTCTTGGACTTCCAGGCTACAGGTGCTCCTCCTAGTGTGAATATAAATCCACTAGTGGACTTGCTGTTGTTTAATTCCGAGTATCATGATGCATCTGAATATCCTTTCAAAACTTGAGGATGAACATGGTAATATAAAATATACTTTTGGATGTGTTTCAGGTATCGCATAAGTCTATCAAGGGCATCACAATGGTCTTAGCTAGGATTACTAGTGAATCTGCTTAATATGCCGACTGTAAAGGCTATGTCAGGTTTTGTGCAGACCATAACATAAATGAGACTACCAATTAGTTTAGTATAATCTAACTATCTAATCGCAGCTCCATCATTGAGCTTCAAGCGATTTTTGTAATCGTAAGGTGTCTCTATTGATCTACGTTCATTGTATCCCCATGTGTCCAACATGAACTTTATGTAGTGGCTTTGACTTAGGGAAACATCATTTTTCCCAAAACTCACAAGAAAAACTGTCAGAATCGGGTGCGGCGGCGCCGAGCTGTTGGATTGCGTGGAAGCGGGGGGAGCCCGCTTCTATGCGGTTGAAGAACACCTGAAGCATCAACCACGGGCGAAGACCCCTCGTATACTAATATATGAATATATCCCATGCAATGGTTTTGATCATCAAAGTAATCATAGCTTTCTACGCCCGCTTCTATGCGGTCGAAGACCACCTGAAGCATCAACCACGGGCGAAGACCGCTAGTATACTAATATATGAATATATCTCATGCAATGGTTTTGATCATCAAAGTAATCATAGCTTTCTATTCAATGATCGCCAAGTAAATTTTTTTATTTTTTATTTAATGAAATAAAATTCATCCCTCACATTGCCATCAGAACAACAAGCATGTACTCGGATCCAGATCCTCTGGATTTCATACGGGAAATTCAGCGTGGAGTTGCCTCTTTTGCAGCCATTGGATGAAAATCCACGAACAGGATTTAAGTTTTATAAAAAAAACAATCGCATAATATTACAAAAAAGTATCCTCTTGCAGAACTCCATCCTCGGCGACATTGGCGGGATTTCATTCTTCGCATCATTCGTCTGATAAAACTGTCAGAATCGATGAAAATAGCGACGAGCTTCCTCCACTACAAGAAAAACACAATTTAGCGACGAAAATTAGAAAGGGTAATTAATTTGTTGCTGATTAGCATCAAATTTAGTTAGGAATATACAGTTTACTTTTACCTACAAAAATAGCAACGAAAATTTTCGTTGCAAAAATAGCAATGAATTATTTTATTGCAAAATATTTGTGGCTAAATAGAAACAAATTTTTTCCTTTCAAATTTCCTTACTAATTATTTAAAGCTATTGATATTAGCACTGCATTTTTAGCTATTAGAACTTTTGGCTATCCTCAAGCATGATTTTTTTTAATTGACTATCCACAAACATGATTTTTAAAATTGGTTGTCCGCAGGCACGAAAACTATCCACACTCAAAAATTGCAAAAAAAAAAATTAATTAATGATATAGGGTTGCAAAATAGGGAGCGTGGCTTTCAGTTGAAGCAGTGCCCGAAAATATCGGAGGCAGAGGGTTGTGAAACATGGAGAGTGACTTTTAGATTGCAAAAAAGTACGGAGTCGATTAAGAAGAGGAAGTGCTTGCCGATAGACGCTGGCGCCGGAGAGGATGAGAGCAGTGATTCAAGCGAGATAGACACCGGCGCCTCAATTGACACGTGGGAAAAATGAGAATGCAGCAGGAGAAAACAGGTCCAGTGAAAGCAAGGAAAAAAGTATTCAATTTATATTTTTTATAAGACTTAAATCTTGTCCGTGGACTTTCAGCCAATAACTGCAAAAGAGGATGTGAGTGTTGCTTGAAGCATCCGAGTGGTGATCAAAGTAGAATCTCCTACATGTTGCTCCTAGGTGGGTATAAATAGGCAAACCCAAAGAGTTTCTAGGGGTATCAGATCTACAATGTCCGAACTGACCCGTTATGCCTCTGAACCCATTATCCGTTCAAATATACACTAACAATCTCCTCCTATATTTGTGATAAATAACGTGTACGTTTCGGAGTGCAGAAAGTGGAGAGTATCAAAACAAGGTTTCGATGATATAATAATCGCCTTCAGAAAGATTATGTATTTTGAGAACAAACTCATGAATATGTTATTATCCTTAGAATCAAGTATTATAATAATTCAGAGAATTTGAAATGCCCACTTTGCGGGTAGCAAATGCACTAATATGTCTAGTGAACTTAGAAAAAATTGATCATGAGTAGACAATGCAAGCATATCTTATGCACCAAGGAACAAACGATCATATGAGAAAGATGTCCACAACACTGGGTCACCCTACTCGAGCGATAGTTTGCGGACAAACTATGCAGTGGAAGCAATGGTGTACCAATGTGTAAAAAGTCACAAAAAATAGTTCGTTTAAACAATGAGTTAGACCAATCCAATTAGGACACAACCTTAGTTTGGCTTACCAAGAGGATTTCGTAGTGTATCCGAGTCTAAAATCGACCTCAGAGATAGATTGGTTAAGGCACGAGGATACCCAAATTTACCAAGGGAAGAATTTGACGCAAGAGTCACTGCTTAAGGCTTAAATTCCGATGTCCCTACTCCACCTATCAAGTGATATTATCACTTCTTACCCAAACTGATAGGACCGCCTTAAGGAGAATTGGTGCATATAATCTATTAGTGGAATGGTAGGGTACTCGTAAACTTAACCCTCGTACCGATGACTCGCTTACGTTGATACAACCACAGTGGCAAATACCAAAGGTCGAATAAGAATTCAAGTCTCAGAAGATACCCATTTTGGTTGGGTCACATGTTGACCTTGAGAAGATTGTCGTATAAGTAACCTTAAGGGCCTAAGGTATATAACATATCAATTAGTCTCAAGGTGAAACTCTAGGTTTAAGATTGTTAGACCTAAAGATTTAGTGCACATATAAGAGGAATGCAATATAAATATTAAGGGAATTTAGCCCAAAAGGTATGGGGGCTTATTATTTTGTTTATTGGGCTAAATTGATAACGACTTGATTTCTCTAGGCCCTTTTTCATTTTATATATGATGTTATTGCTGTGACTTGTGGACTTGCTGGATTTTTTTGTTGTACTTCTATTCTCAATTGGCCTACAGGTAAATGATCATACTAGCAAGCAAGATCGACGTCTTCCGGTGTCGACTAGCCAGTGTGTTAGTGTCACCGTAAGGCAGCGGTTCTGGGCATAAGATCGGGTTAACTCCTTGGTAAAGGGAGGGGTCTTACAATCCCAATCCCCCTACACACCGCAAAAATGAGCGACGGGCGAAGTATAACGCTTGGAGGTTTGCGAGCGTCGGGAGCGCTGTCGTGCCGGGGCAATGCTATGACCGAAATAATATCGCGCATGACCGATGACATCCCGTAGCCTTGAAAAGTAGAACCGCATATTGAAAAAGAGGAGAGCCACTTGTAAGGTTGGGGAGGTAGCCGTCTGTGAGAGGAAACCCGCCGCCTCTATCTTCCTTTCTCTTTCTCGCTTGTGCACTCGGAGAGGCTGTCAGCCTTGGGTATTGTCGCTGGTCTTGGAGGAGGTAGCCCCCGACGTTGAGAGATGGTGTTGCTGCAAGACTTGGTGGAGTTTGTCACCGGCATTGCAATGGATTCTCTTTGGAGTGGAGAGGCGTGGTGTCGATGGCGTGTGTGAGTGCAGTTAGCATCGACGATGGTTTCTCACCGATGGTGGTGTTATTCTCCGATGGAGGCGTTGTTCTTTGATGGTGGTACGATTGAACGTAAGATTTCGACGTTGATGGTTCCGCGAATCTTGTGCGTCCGCGAGGCGGGTTGCAGTCCAGATCCTAGATTCTCGCCGCGAATTGTGTGTGTCGGGAGCATCCACGACCTACTCGCCAGACGGTCATTTTTTCCTATTTTCTACTGTATTTACATTTATATTTCAAAATATAAATTTTGTGAAGGTTTTTTTGTGTTTTTGTTTATCTGTGATTTTTATAGTTGTGTTGATATGTACCGAATTTTACAATAGAAGACCCCCATGCACTATCGAAGTTGGGATATTGTCGCGTGTTGAGGCCAAAAATGACCTCTGTGGAGTTCGGGATCCCAAAAGAGGGGTGACCGCGCACCTACTACCCTCAAGCGAACGATCTAGGCACAAGATTAGGAACACAAGGGACAGACCAAAGGTCTCAGCGTGGAGGACCCACCGCATACCCGGAAGACTAACAAACTCTTCCCCTCCCAAGCCAAAGGCTGAGCTAAGACACCTTCAGAGGGCGCTCTTGGCCGACCGGAACATCTAAGGAGGATCTCAAGACCAACTCTCTCCTATCCAGATGTGTCTCCTTGGGTCTACACAAAATGCACCTCACCCGCCCTATTGATGGCGCAGACTCGCCAAGCAATTCCACGACACGCTGCCCAAGTCGGGCCACTAACAGCGTAATTCCGCTATTCTAAAAGGATGACAACCGACCATCAGGGGCTTCCCGGCAACTATACCTCGGGGCCCCCACGGGGCGAGCGGTTCACGAGAACACTGCCCGCCTAATACGAAGAAGAAGGCTACACATACGCAGAGCATCACAGATATTAAAAAATATTACAGGAATATGAATTCCATACTTCGGCACGCAAGCTGGCAATATAAGCAAAAATAGGCCTTCGAGGGCCGGCACAAGCTTGGGCTTAAGCCCACTACTCCCTGCTTGGTACTGCAACACCTGTACGTCAACGTCTCAAATGGCGGCGGTCAGCTAAACGCCAGTCGGCTAACATGAGCGGACCAACTATATTGCACCCACCCCTTTTTCGGGGGCTGTGGCGCATTCCCTGCAAATGGATAATATACAACTTCCTCGAAGTCTTCTCCAGGAACCCCAGAACATCACCAATCCGGCTCACACGTCCGGATGGGCTTCACATAGCATGCCTAAACCCGTACTCACGCTTCCGGGTGCTAACACAGTTAATTGTAGGGACGTACACGTCAACCCGTCGGAGAGCTCCCTTCCCCCACCCGTTGGTGGAGAGGGGCTTCCATGCAAATATGTAAACTGAGAGCTTCACCTGCCCAAGTAGAACATCGTTACCCTTGACGCGTGTTTGGCGGAGCCGCAATGAAATATCCCGCAAGAGGCCCGACGTCTAGTGGACGTAGCTGTTGTCCTCGCGCGGATCCGACCTTTACTCGGGGGTTAGAGGTCCCCTGCGATTTCTCCTCCATGGATGAGCCTCTTCATGGCCGATCGTACTCCAAGTAACACCGAGGAAGTCGATCCCGGCCTCCACAACTTCAGGTGGCGTCGGGGAAGCTGATCCCGACTGGCCTAGCTCCAAGCGGCGCCGGGAAAGGAGCTCCCGGCCGACCCTGCTGTAGGCGGCGTCGGGAGAGGAGCTCCCGGCCGGCCTTGCTGTAGGCGGCGCTGGGAGAGGAGCTTCCTGCCGGCCCTGCTGTAGGCGGAGCCGGGAGAGGAGCTCCCGGCCGGCCTTGCTGTAGGCGGCACCGGGAGAGGAGCTCCCGGCCGGCCCTGCTGTAGGCGGCGCCGGGAGAGGAGCTCCCGGCTGGCCTTGCTTTGCCCTAGGCGGTGGCGACGAAGAGAGGGGGTAAAGGGGCGGCTCGAGCTGCACCCCTAGTGGCGGAGGTCTGGACAGGAAGATGATTGGGGAGGGGCAGGGTTGTGCTGCTCCAGACCGAGAGAGGGAGAGATAGAGAGATGCGAGGGGCTCCTTGCTGAGGCGGCGGCCGGAGAGAGAGATCGGGGTGCGGGTTGCTGCTCCAGGTGGCCGGAGAAAGAGAGAGAGGCAGGGGTAGGTTGCTGCTCCAGGCGGCCGGAAAAAGAGAGAGAGAGGCGGGGGTAGGTTGTTGCTCCAGGCGGCCGGAAAAAGAGAGAGAGGCGGGGGTAGGTGCACGCGCCCTAGCGGGGGAGAAGAGGAAAAGCCCCCTCTTTTCTTTTTTCTGATGCTGCCCCTTTCCTGTACCCCGCCCCGCTGGCCTGCTTCTTTCTTCCCCCTGCTTTCTTTCCTCTTTTTAGTTTGCCCTTTCTTCCTTTGTCCCCCTCTTTCCAAGTATATATATAAATAAAACATATATATTAAGATATTAATATTATAATATAATATTAGTATATTATTAGTGTTGATTAAACACTTATAAAAAGTCTTTGCATAAAAAATCTCCGCACGTGAGCACGAGGATCCGCACGTCTTCGAACGGGGCCGCACCAAAACGTCGCTCAAAGCACGCCTCTGGTCCGCTAATTGGGGAGGGTCTCACTTGGCCGGATACGGGGTTGTACATCGCGAGTGACCGTAGGGACTTGCGAAGCCCCGTGCCTGTCACTAGTTAAATATAAAAAGGAGATTGTGTTAGATATTTATATATATGTTAGTTCGTGTGTTTGGACGACTCAGAAATAGGTTTACGTGTTCGTGTCATACTAGAGTCTTGCTCTACGCTGGAAGTACTATAAATACTCATTCCATACATAGATGTGGTATTCGTAGAATACTTTGAGGGGAGCCTCTAACATTCTCTAAATAGTATTTTTGCGCTCCGCTAGGGTTTCCGCTCCCGTCGTTCTGTGATTTCACAAATCCGCCGCTAAAATCGATCGAGAGAAGGAACTGCAGATTGCCATTGTTTTCGTTCCCCACTCCAGTTGTCGACGATCTTTGGTCGATCGGCTTGTAAGGCCGCCGAAGCAGACCTCTGGATCGAGAAACTGCAGATCGCTGCCGACGCTGATCTCTGCAGATTTTCTCATTTATGCACTTTCTCCCGATCAAGATCGTGGACTGGACCAACGATTTACTCCTGGTTTCATGATTCTTCTGTGCGACACTCTGCAAATCGTCACCACCGGGATTCTCAGATCGCAAAGGCCGTCGTTCAGATCTGCGATTTTGCCGTGTTCGTAGAGGATTGCATCCCTCTCTGCAGATCTGAGTTTTCTCGCTGGATCGGAAGAGATAAGACATAGCTGCTGCTGTCGTCACAGATCTGGAAGGAGGAAGGTGGAGTATTGAATAAAAAAACTAGATCTGTTGTGTGAGCACTATTCGGGACAGCCATTAGAGGAATTTCCTTCTCCTCTGTAGCCGTTTGGAGGAAGAAAAAGCTGATTGAATGATGTGTTGCTCGATTGGAGTGGAGGAGAGCGTGATGTCGAATGTTACCGACTACGATATCATCAAGCTATAGTCGTTCGACCTCTCTGACTTCCACGCTTGGAAGATGCACATCCAACTTGGTATGAAGGAACGTGAGATTTTCTACACGGTCCTGAGTGACTTTGCAACTACCGAAGAGGACGTGAACGAATTACAGTGGAGAAAGGACGAAGACTTCTGCAGGGACTACCTACTAAATTCACTGAACCCTAGGCTCGCCCTGACCTACAACGGTCATAAGACTGCAAAAGAGATTTGAGATCGCTTGAATGCGCACTTCCAGAAGAAAGAGGGGTTGTCGAGGACTCTCCTTGGGGAGAGACTCTTCACTTTAAAATTTAATTTAAACTCGTCAATCACCTCTCAAATAGTTGAACTGGAGAGTTTGCGTCTCAAGTTAACGAACGATAAGTCTGACATCTCTGATAATCTATTTGTGTGTCTAATTCTTAGCAAGCTACCTCCGGAGTGGTTGACCTTCAAAACTGAAATGCACAGGCTGAAGGAAAAGATCGCACTGGATGAACTCAAAAGGTTCATTCATATCGAGGATCAAAATATCACTGATAAGAGCTTGGAACAAGTTAGTCAGTCCTCACAGCCTATTAACTTCATTTCTCTACCCAGCAAGCCTCGATGGAAGCCACCAACACCCAAAGGTGAAGCCTCTACACAGTTGGTGCCTGTAAAAACCGAACAGAAACAAACCGGAAGTGGTTTAACTGAAACTTTATAATCCGAAAAAGGTATTTATTACAAAGGTATGACCTCCCTTATATAGAATGGAGGAGAGAAGAGAGAATACAAATAAGAGATGTGAAACTAAAAATTTACAGGACACAAGCGGATTATACAGACACAAACCGCATAAGCCGCGCGGTTAGACATAGGGGCTAACCGCTCGGCTACTACTAGAGAGAGAGATCGCCATTGGAGACCGCTAGACCGCCCGGTCTCCAAGTCGCTAGAGATAAACTGCTAGACCGCTTGGACCTCAGACAACAACACACAACAACCAAATTGTTGAAGGGTAACAGCAAAACCGCGCGGTCATCAACCCGCCATGCCAGACCGCCAGACCGCCCAGTCACCAACTTCAACACTCCCCCTCAAGCTGGAGCATATATATCGATCATGCCCAGCTTGTCATAAATATGAAGACACGAGGCAGATACTGGCTTGGTGAAGATGTCAGCCAGCTCTTTATCAGAAGTGACGAAGGGAGTGCAAATTTGTTCTTTTAGAATCTCTTCACGAATGAAATGACAGTCGACCTCAATGTGCTTGGTTCTTTCATGGAAGACTGGATTTTTGGAGATGTATATGGTAGCCTTATTGTCACAGAACATAGGTAGAGGATGGTTGTAGACTTCTCCTAAATCCAGCATGAGAGCCCGTAGCCATTTTAACTCACAAGTGGTCGATGTCATACTTCGATACTCTGCTTCAGCACTGGACCTGGAAACAACAGACTGCTTCTTGCTCTTCCAGCTTACCAGATTTCCCCCAACAAAGGTGCAGAAACCGGAAGTAGACTTGCGATCCCCTTTGTCATCAGCGTAACTCGCATCTGAGTATGCTTCAACCCTCAGATGACCATTCTTCTGAAAGAGTAATCCTTTCCCAGGCGCTGCTTTGATATACTCCAAGATCCGCAAGACAGACTGTAGATGGCACTCCCTAGGTGCTTGCATGAAATGACTCACCTTGCCCACAACATAGGAAATGTCCGGCCTGGTCACTGTGAGATATATGAGCTTACTAACTAGACGTCTGTACCAGGTAGTATCCGAAAGAAGAAGCGAATCATCTGTCCAGGTTTTGTCTTCTCCAATTGACATGGGGCATCGGGCAGGTTTGGCTCCAGTCAATCCTGCTTATTTTAAAAGATCAAGGGCATACTTAAGCTGGGAGAGGACTAAGGAGTTGGGCTTCCGAGAGATTTCAATCCCCAAAAAGTACTTCCGAGAGCCCATATCTTTCGTGACCAGATGTTGACGAAGATGCCGCTTTGTCAAGGCTACCCCTTCCTGATCATCGCCAGTGAGAAGAATATAATCGACGTACACAGCAAGAACCACCAGTCCCAAGGAGGTTTTGCGAATAAATAGCGAGTGATCGGCAGAGCTGCGCGCAAAACCAACAACCGCCACGATGTCACTGAACTTGTCAAACCAAGCTCGAGGGCTCTGCTTGAGGTCATAGATTGCCTTCTTCAGCCGGCACACTCGTGTCTCCCCGTGAGCAACATACCCAGGAGGTTAATCCATGTAGACGGCCTCCTGAAGATCACCATAAAGGAAGACATTCTTTACATCCAGCTGGGAAATTGGCCACTCTCGATTGATAGCCACATAGAGAAGGACACGTATAGTGCTAAGACGAGCCACGAGAGAGAAAGTGTCAAAGTAATCAACTTCATATGTCTGAGTAAAGCCCTGAGCAACAAGGCGAGCTTTATAACGGTCCACCGTGCCGTCCGGGCCAAATTTGACCACAAAGACCCAGCGACAGCCAACAACATCAGTACCGAAGAGAGGAGGAACAAGAGTCCAGGTACCCCGCTCCGTGAGGGTCGCCATTTCCTCATCCATGGCCAGCTTCCAGTGAGGAATAACAAGGGCCTCCTGGTAGGAACGAGGTGTGGCAGTGGCAGAGATAGCCAGTGCAAAGGCCCTGCGAGAAGAGGTAAGACGATCATAGGAAACAACAACAGCAGGGGGTGTAGGGTACACGTACGCACCCCTTTGCGAAGAGCGACAGGAAGGTCCATGTCGGCGGCTCCTTCGGCATCCGGAGCATCCGTGACAGAGAGAGCTGGCCCGGGAGGAGAGAGCGACGGCGGTGGAGATGAGGGAGATGGTGGCGGAGAAGGGGGAAAGAGAGGCGGAGGGAGAGGAGTGGACGGAGATGGTGTAGGGGTGGATATCGCGGTAGGAGACGAGGGAACGAAGGGAATAGCAGGAGAATCAGAAGCTGGGGGAAGAGGAGAGGAAGCGGGGGGAAGAGAAGAGGAGTCATCCGAGAAGTAGGAGGCATTCTCGAAGAAGGTAACGTCAGCGGAGACGAACTGCTGGCGAAGAACGAGGTTAAAGCAACAGTAGCCTTTCTGAGTGGTGGAGTACCCCAAAAAGACACATTTGGTGGAGCGAGGGGATAGCTTATCACGAGTGGCAGAGGGGGCATGCACAAATGCAGTGCACCCAAAGATGCGGAGTGGGAGAGGAAAAGGCTCCTTGCCCGGATACAAAAGGGAGAATGGGGTTTTCCCGTGGAGAACTGTGGAGGGAATGCGATTGATGAGGTAGCAAGCAAGGAGAACATCATAGCCCCAATATGAGCGAGGGACATGCATCTGGGTCATCAATGTGCGAGCGACATCGAGGAGGTGTCGGTTTTTGCGTTCCGCCACCCTATTTTGTTGGGAGATATAAACACAGCTAGTTTGATGAATAATACCATGTTGCACACAAAAAGAGGTAAACGCATGACTCAAATATTCTTTAGCATTGTCGGAGCGAAAGGTTTTAATGCAAACACCAAACTGAGTTTTAATTAACTGATAAAAAGAGATCCATACATCAAAAAGTTCAGAGCGATCTCGTAAGAGATACACCCAAGTACATCGAGAAAAATCATCAATAAAAGTTACAAAATAAGAACTACCCCGACCAATGGTGAGGGTAGGAGCAGGTCCCCAGACATCAGAGTGGATAAGATCAAAAGGACGAGTAGAGCCCCGACCTTACTTCGGTGGGAAGGAGGAATGGTGATGCTTGCCTAGTTGACAAGCGTCGAAGTTGAGAGGAGTACTGGAGGGAGGGAGGTGGGGCAGAAGCTGATGTAGAAGCCGTGGTGGAGGATGTCCAAGGCGGAAATGCCACTAGAGAAGATCCGTACAAGAAGATGAGAAGGCGGACAAGGCGGAAACGTTGTCGAGGAAGTAGAGGCCGCCGCTCTCAGGCCCAGTAGCAATCGTCTGGTGGGAGCTTGGATCCTGAAAAGAACAAGAAGTCAGAGTAAACGTCACAAAACACTGAAGCTGCTTGCATAAAGAAGTAACCGACAATAAATTGTACGGAAACTTGAGCACATAGAGAGTGTCCGCAAGTCGAAGGGACGGAGTAACATGAACCACTCCCGACCCATAAACCGGGGAGGGAGAACCGTCTGCAATAAGGACCGGGGGCAACCGATCATGCTATTCGAGTAGAGAGAAGCACTGAGGATTGCCCGTCATGTGATTAGTTGCACCAGAGTCGATGAGTCATTTACCTTGAGTTACCACATGGGCACTACCTGAGGATGTGACCACAGAGGCAAACAGCTTGGAAGAGGAGGCGGAAGAGTCACCGGAGGGGCGAAGATGGGGATGCTTCGTCCAGCAGCGTTCAGAGGTATGGCCGGTGCGGCCACAGTGAGAGCAGAGGTAGCGGGAAGAAGCACGGCCGCTGGACTGGTGACTGCAGCTACCAGAGCCACTCCGCTGAGTTTGATGAGCATAGTTGTCTGGTGGAGGAGGAGCGGGCAGAAGAGGGAGCTGAAGGAGAGAGGTGATAGCGGCGATGCGGGTAGCGGTGGCATCTAAGGTAGGAGATTTCGCCTCACCCAGAATTTGCTGGTGGATCATGTCATAAGTATCAGGAAGCCGGAGCAGATAACACACAACTAGAAGCTCCTGGAAGTGCTTGTATTGTTGAGCCAAATCAGCAGAAAAGGGATGATTCTGAAGAATCTCAGCCCCAAGAGCCTGAACTTGTTGGTAGGCAGCAGCAGAAGATAAGGTAGGACGGGCAAAGTGGTCCGCATACAACGTATAGATGAAGGACGTCTGATCCCCCTTGGAGTACAGAGCGACAAGATGAAGCCAAGCGGCCTTGACCGTCTCATCATGACAGATGACGGGAAGGCACTCATCGGATAGGCTGTTAGCGAGCTAAGTACGCACAAATACGTCACTCGCATCCCAGTCATCAAAGAGAGGTGAAGTGGTAGGAGAATGGTCATCAACAAGATGGTGGCGTTTGCGTTGCGAGCGTAGGAGAAAGGTGAAAGAGACGCTCCAATCTGGGTAGTTGGAACCGACAAGCTTGGAAACTGTGCCAAGGTTCCCGGAAGGAGTAGGAGTAAGAGGCGGAGCCGGATTGACGACATGGGTGGTGGCAGGAGTGGTGGCAGTAGAAGCATCAGAAAAAGCCATGGGAGCAAACAACGGGAAGCCGTGCGGTTAGGAAACAATCCGCGCGGATAGGAAGAAGAAGAGCTGCAGCGGTCACAAGGGCAGACACCAGCGGCCAGAAAAGCCACGACCAAGCCGCAGACCCAAGCAGAGGGATAGAAGTCGAGCTGCTAGAAGATAGTCCGCTCGAACAGAAGCGAAGAGCAACAAGGCAACATGTCGCGGCTATAGGATGCGACGACTTATCACAGATAACAACGAGGTCGCGTACACAGAGGGCAACGCCAAGGAGAGAAAGAAGCCGCGCGGACAGGGCGCAAACAGGCGAAGCAAGCCGCGTGGATAGGGAAGGCGCACAGAATCAGGAGGAAAAGATCGAGTGCTCTGATACCATGTAAAAACCGAATAGAAACAAACCGGAAGTGGTTTAACTGAAACTTTATTATCCGAAAAAAAGTATCTATTACAAAGGTATGACCTCCCTTATATAGAATGGAGGAGAGAAGAGAGAATACAAATAAGAGATGTGGGACTAAAAATTTACATGACACAAGCGGACTATACAGACACAAACCGCATAAGATGCACGGTTAGACAGAGGGGCTAACCGCTCGGCTACTACTAGAGAGAGAGATCGGCATTGGAGACCGCTAGACCGCCCAGTCTCCAAGTCGCCAAAGACAAACCGCTAGACCGCTTGGACCTCAGACAACAACACACAGCAACCAAACCGCTGAAGGGTAACAGCAAAACCGCGCGATCATCAACCTGCCATGCCAGACTGCCAGTCCGCCCGGTCACCAACTTCAACAGTGCCTAAAAAGCCCTCTTTCAAAAAGAAGAGGGGCAAGTGCCACAACTGCGGCGAGTGGGGACACTGGGTGGCTGACTGCAAGGCTCTTAAGAAGAAGAAGGAGGAAGCCCCACAAAATGTGGCAAACATGTTGGTCGATGCCTCAGATCCCAAGTCCTTTATGGCTATGATCAGAAGCAGTCACCGCAGTTCGTCCTCTGAGTGGTGGCTAGATGGCAGTGCTACCTGTCATGTGACGAATGATAAAGGGTTACTTGCTGAGATCAAGGCGGTCCAGGAGAAGGTGGAGAACTGCAATGGAGGAGAGACCGAGGTGACCCATGCTGGGACAGCCGAGCTGGTCCTCTCATCAGATAAAATTCTTTTTCTGAATAATGTTAAAGTAGTGTCGTCTTTAACTAAAAATCTGATTTCAATAAATCTGTTAGATAAGGCTGGAATGTCCTTCACAACTCAAAACAGTAGAATGACTTTAACGGTAAATTCACATTATTTTGGGTGTGCGTACCTGATTAACAGAATGTATAAACTTAGCTTAAACAATGATAACATTAACCAAATAAGTTCGAACCATATTGATCCTAAGTTGTTACATAACAGGCCTGGACATGTAAACTATATGAAAATGCTAGATCTAGCGAAGAGTCATAACATCCCCTTAGATCTGTCGATTCGATTTGACAAGTGCGAGGTGTGTGCTCAAACCATGATCACTAGAAAGCCATTCAAATCGGTTTCTAGGAGCACAAAACTTCTATAATTGATACATTTAGACCTCTGTGATTTTCGTAGTCACGTCACTAGAGGGGGAAGGAAGTATCTGATTACATTCATAGACGAATTTTTTAGATATTGTCATGTGTATTTGTTAAAATCAAAAGACGAAGCTTTTGAGATATTTGAGACCTTTAAGTATTGTGTAGAAAATCAGTGAAACCTGGAAATTAAAAGATTTAGAAGTGATCGAGTAGGAGAATATACTGCTACTGGGTTCAAGGAATTCTGTGCCTTTGAGGGAATAATTCTTGAAACCACAACTCCTTACTTACCCCAGTCTAATGGTGTTGCCGAACGTAAGAATAGAACTTTGACAGAGATGTTAAACTTTATGCTCCTAATAGCTGGCATGCCTAATTCTTTTTGGGGAGAAGCAGTTCGTGCTGCAAATCACATTCTGAATAGAGTGCCTCATTTTCAGCTCACTTCTACCCTGTATGAGTTGTGGCACGGTCATCCTTGTATATACGATACTCTAAAGACTTAGGGTTGTATTGTCTATGTGCGTATACAAGACTTTAAGAGGCCTAAGGTGGGACCTATAACAACGACATTCATCTATCTAGATAGTACAGCTGACAGATTTCTCGATCTATACACGAATATCGTGATAGAGTATAAAGATGTCATACACTTTGAAGAAAAAATTGTCAAGGATCATGGTTTCTCTGTTTCCGGGTCTAATGATGTGATTTCAGAATATATCGTAGAACCTGTAGTTGGCCCTTCTAGCACTGCTCCCCAACCATTAGAGGTGTAACCTGTTCCACTTAGAGAATCTACAAGTGCGAGAATCCCTAAGAACTTTGGTGAGAATTTTGTCACCTACTACTTAGATGATGATCCATTCTCCTACTAGGAGACAATGAGATCTAAAGATTTGTTGATGTGGGCAGAAGACATTGATAATGAGATGGACTCGCTATTACATAATAATATTTGACATCTAGTTGACTTGCTGAAAGACGCTGAAGTCCTAAGATGCAAGTGAGTGTTGAAGAAAAAACTACATAGTGATGGCTCTATAGCCAGGTATAAAGCGCGTCTCATAGCTAAATGTTATAAACAATAGGAGGAATAGAATATTTTGATATTTATTCATCCGTGTGTCACCTATCGACTATCAGGATTCTTCTGGCCCTTGCGTCTATCGAGAATTTTGATGTTTATTCACCCGTGTTTACTTATGCGTGCATACTATTTTGTGTTTAAGTCTAATTTTGTTTGAAACAAGTGCTGGACACAGTTGTGTATGATACGTGGTTGATTGAACTTTATACAAACCACCCTCTATCCGAAGTCTGTGTTCACGACGGACATAGGAGGAGATTGTTAGATATTTATATATATGTCCGTTCGTGTGTTTGGCCGACTCGGAAATAAGTTTACGGGTTCATGTTCATACTAGAGTCCTGATGTACGCTGAAAGTATTACAAATACTCATTTCATACATAGATGTGATATTCGTAGAATACTTTGAGCGGAACCTCTAACAGATTGTTATTAGCACCGCAGTTTTGGCTGGTCGCACCACACTTTTTTTTTCTAATTTTTCATAATTTTCGGAAATACATCTTGTACATGCGTCGAGATCGACAACTTTCATGTTGAACATTTTTTCTAAAAATGCATATGCAAGACGTATTTTGTAAATACGCCTAAATTTCGTATCTTTTAGAAATACGTTTCGTACATAAATTTTTAGAAAAATTGCTCAACATAAAAGTTGTAGATCTTATTGAGATCTACAACTTTAGTGTTGAATATTTTCATAAAAATATGTGTATAAGATATTTTTAAAAATGTGAAAAATTAAAATAAAGTGCAGCACGACAAGTCAAAATTAAGATGTTAACAACTATATCTTGTAAAAAAACAAAAAAGATTATGGAAGGACTGCCGATGGCTTTTGCCGTGTTGGCAGGCAATAATGCGAGCAGAATATTGAAGGCTCGCATCATATACAGGGGGCCCATCTACGAACAATAATTCCGTCCGGAACACGGACGGTTGTCTTGGTTCGGGATCAATGAGAGACCTGCAAAGATGTGGGGCCCATACATTTTATATTTGTGAAATATATTTTTGTATGGGCCCTCCTCATTTCCGACTTGATTGTCCCAGTCCTTGCTTCTCCTCCGAGTTCCTTAGGAAAAAATTTTCCCCCATCTACAGCATCACGCGGCTTCAAAAACGAGAATCCGAGCGCCGCCACACGGGACAATACTATTCCGACACGTGGCATGATTAGAACGCATCGTGATTCTAATAATACCGTGTTTTATATATTATCTGTATTATCGTGATTCTAATAATAGCGTGTTTTATATATTATCTGTAAATTAGTTAAAGCCTGCACCGATTCACCGAATGTGACCCAGAAATTATTTGTAATATATTTCGACCGACCAGCCCCTCGAATCGCAAAAATAGAAAATGCATAGAATAATAATTAGGCCGAGGCTAAATTATTAATTATATATATATTTGGTATATCAAAGTATTTTTCTATTAATATTGTAGTTGAAAACTTGAATACGGATTTTCCTTGTATACGGATTTTCCGTGCACCTAATAATACCGCATTCCTTGCAAATGATTCGCATAAATGATTACTCAGTCTTACTTTAACTTTAAATATTGTATATTATGAATGCAAAATAGGAAACAGCCAAAGCAATTCAATTCTTATTAGGGCGGCTGAGCTCAATGTATTTTGCAGTACTGTCGTAGGTTCTATTTGTTTGGGCGTTTCGGTGTTTCGTTTTGGGCAAACGTCGCCGGAAGACGGGTAAACAAATGAACCTCCGGCGGCGTTTGCTTCGTTTCTATCCGCCCGCCCGCCATGAGAAACGCCCCAAAAAGCTCCGTTTGGAGCAGTGACCTCCCCCCGCCGTTTCGAACACTATGTTTCCACCCGCCGGATCGATCCGTCATCACTGAAACAAATGAAGCCTTAGTTTAGAATGGATATTTAGGGTAACTTCAACGTATATTCTTATGCCATGTAGACACGTAACCCACGGGTTACTAACGAGTCAATATTGACACTCACGAGCATGCATGAATTTTCAATGTCATCGCTCTAAAACGTCATTTTAGCCTTATTTTGTGGCCTAGAAAGTCCGTCTGGGCCCGGACCGGAAAAAATCCAACTAGACCTGTCCCGGTCCAAGGCCGGGCTTGGGGGCCTTACCAGGCCCCGTTTTAGCCAGTTGCACGGCCCGGTGCCCGGCCCAGGCCGGGCAAAGCCCGGACGCCGGGCTAGCCAGGGCCCGACACCCGAGCTGGCGAAAAATCCCGCCAATTAGGCGGGGTGTGGGATTAAAATCCTGCCTAATCCAGGCGGGATTTTAATCCCGCCTTGTAATCAGGCTGGCCCGGGCCAGCCTGGAGGGCCTTATCTGGCCTCCACTTTGAGAGGGAGCCCGAGCCCGGTTCGGCCCTGCTTAAGCTGAGAACGGGTCAGACCCGATTAGCAAAAAGCCAGGGCCTAACCAGTCTGGTCCAAGCCCGATCCGATCAAACTTTTTGCGCACCACTCCCCCAGCATTATATATAAAATATTGACCCTTATTCATTAAATTATCATTATTTATATAAATTCCTAATATATAATTAAGATGAGCTAATTTGTGTGGGCTTTATACATAGCCCAAGGGTCCATGCCATCATTTGCCCATCTTAGGACAAAGGCGAATATTTTCTAAAGAGTAATAAGCGAGTAAAATAATTGGGTGAAAGTCCTCACAATTTAGAGCTCGGGCGGCCCAATATCGATGTTGTCGTCAATTATTCTGGTATACTATTAAGACTCTATTTTGGGGGACTAGTTTTCACCGATCAAGCGGTTAAAGTCCGGTACATGCGGTCGTAACCGCCTGATCGGTGAAAACAAGTCTCCCAAACGGTGCCTAAATTATGAGTTCTATTATAAGCAAACCCTAAACCTACAATGGCCAGGTGCAAATTGTCCGAAAAAAATATAATAATAAAACTGATTAAAATAATCAAAACACTCTTATAGCTAAGGGTAAATTATTAGGTTTTTTTCATCGTCCGGTTCGGCTAGTCCTATCCGCCTCCTCTCCTATCATCTCCGCCGGCGATGGCCCCGCCGGAGCGCCACCGGATCAACGCCGGCAGGTTCGCCTGCTCCCGGCGAACCTGCCGGGGGTCGCCGGTCTGGCCGTCGGCGGCTCCGCCGCCGGCGGTGGGGGAGGCCGAAATTCGGGTGGTGGTGCGGTTTTGCTGTGCGGGATTTAGGAGAGAGAAATTTTTAGGTTTTGTTCAGTTTTTTTTATTTGCAGGCCTCTGTGACTATTTGCAGCCCAGGATCCAGCGGCTTAGAAATAAGATAGTCAAATCTGACGGTCCATGTAATTAGGCTATTTTTGAACTCATGCTATTTGCAGGCCATAGTATATATTTTTAAGATAGTATATATATATATATATATATATATATATATATACACACACACACACACACACACACACACACACACACACACACACACACACACGAGTGACAGGCACGGGCCATGTAATTAGGCTATTTTTGAACTCATGCTATTTGCAGGCGATAGTATATCTTTTTAAGATAGTATATATATATATACACGCATACACACACGAGTGACAGGCACGGGCCTCCGGCCCGATGGCCACGCACCACAGTATCCTGCCGACGACAGCGGGCTCCGCCCGCTCCCCCTACCCCACAGTACCCTGCCGACGACGACGGGCTTGGCCCGCTCCCCCCAGTCCACAGTACCCTGCCGACGACGGCGGGCTTCGCCCGCTCCCCCGGCGGCTTGTTTTTTTTTAATGTACTTATAATATATAATATAATTTATAAAATAACTTAATATTTATAATATAACAGCGGGTGAACAGTGGCATGAGCACTGTTCACCCGCTATTTTATAATATATATTATAGTTTATCTATACTATAATATATAATATAGTTTATAATATAGTTTTAAAATATAGTTTATATATTTAAATATAACAGCGGGTGAACAATGACTTGAGCATTATTCACCCGTTCTTTTAGTCCCACACTGCCCAAAAAACTTAGGATTGACGGGTTTAAATATAGGTTTGCGGGATGTTAGTTTGAAATCTTTGTGTTAGTGGACTGCGGGTTGGCGTTCTGGACCTTCTGGTGGGCTTGCGGGCCAACTTGTTTGAGTTGGGGATCGATACCGGGCGGGCTTTTAGTGTGTTTATTTTGTTAACCAGATTTTGAAATCATTTCACATAGATTTAGGACTGTCTTAAAGTAGGTTTAAGAGTCCTATAAAAAAGTCTGGAGAGCGGGTTGGTTTGATCGGACGACTACTGAATAATGCATCAAGATCGGACGGTCGAAATTTTTTCTGTGAATTTTGAACTCATGCTATTTGCAGAACTTAGTATTTCTTTATAATATGATATATATATATATATATATATATATATATATATATATATATATATATATATATATATATATATATATATATATATATTCTGAATTTTAGACAGAGATTTTTCTAAGAACCACTGTCTAAAGTTCTGTATAAATATATATACCACTCTACGTCGCTGTCTAAAGTTTTGTTGCCCTAGCTATTTCCTTTTAGCTCCACGCCGCCCCCGTGCCTCTTTCCGCCATTTCTTTTAAATGGCCCCTTGCTACGCAAAGTTTATGTTGGCGCTGAGCTTTGTCATTTGAATTTTGTAAATGAATGCAGTCAGATCTCATCAGTCATCTCAATAATATCATGTTGACTACTTGCTAAGATCTTTTCGTCCACTTGTGATATTGGGTGAGGAGAGATTTTTATTTTTATTTTTTACTATTTGGTGAATGCATTCAGCTCTCATCTCAATAATATCATGTTGTCCTAGCTTGGAGTTGGTAAGGGTACTAATTCCTTTTACTCTTTGTTTTTTTTTTCAGGAATCACTCGTTCTGACTTTAAGCCCCTAAGGCTCTAATCTGCTCTGGTGTCTTCATTTTTCACTGGATTGGATTTAAAAAAATTTAGGAATCAGCCAATCAGATATTGAATGTCACTTTTTGATTAAATTTCACTTTTATCAAATCTTTTGGATAACACATAGATTTGATTAATTGAACATAATTAGTAAGCATATTTATTTTTATATCTTTCAATTATAGTTATAAGCATTGTCTACTGTATTCCCTTTCGATGGATAAATTTCTCTCAAGAACAACTCTGAAGGAAAAATCCGATGAATTAGAAGAGACCGAGAGACCTCAATTAGAGTTTAAATTAGAGGACTTACCCGTTGATTTGGGCTTGAGACAACCAATAACAAGTTATGAAGTGCATGCTCAAGATTCAATACGAAAATATTACTTACAAAATGGTCATGGTCAGCCATATTTATTTAATTTTCCGCAAACATTGATGGGTCAAAAATCTCGAAGATTCAACAGAGAGTGGTTTGGTGAATACAAGAGTTGGTTGGAGTACAACCAACATAAGGATGCTGCATTTTGTTTGTACTGTTACGTCTTTCCTCAAGCAAGTTGTGATTCAACTTTTGTAAGCTGTGAATCCAGATATTGGAAAGACAGAACAATACTTGAAAAGCATGTTGGTAAATATAATAGTGCACATAATGCATCTAAAAGGATGTGTAAAACTTTGATGAATCAAAAGCAAAACATTCAAAATGCACTTGCTAGACAAGAAACAACACAAATTATAGAATATCGTGCATGTTTATGTGCATCCATTGATTGCATCCGTTTTCTTTTATGTCAAGAATTGTCTTTTCTTGGGCATGATGAATCAAAGGAATCAACAAATAGAGGAAATTTTCTTGCATTGTTAGACTTCCTTGCTACACACAACAATGATGTAAAGACAGTTGTATTTGAAAACGCTCAAAGTAATTGCCAACTTACATCACCAAAAATTCAGAAGGAAATTGTTTCAGCAATTGCAAGTGAGACAAGATACAAAATTATTACAGATATTGGCGAAGAATGTTTTGTTATTTTAGTGGATGAATCTCGATATATTTCAGCAAAAGAGCAAATGACAGTTGTTTTGCGATACATTGATGCGAAGAGTTTCATTATTGAACGCCTCATTGGTATTGTTCATGTACAAGACACGGTTGCCTTATCACTCAAAGCTGCTATTGATAATATTTTTATGAAGCATGGACTTCACAAATCAAAATTGGGTGGACAGGGCTATGATGGGGCTAGTAACATGAGAGGCGAGTTTAAAAGTCTTAAAACATTGATTATGAAAGAGAATCCTCCTGCTTATTATATTCATTATTTTGCTCATCAGTTACAGTTGATATTAGTTGTCGTTGCAGAAGGTCATTCTGAAGTTGCAGAGATGTTCTCTTTTATTAATAGTGCACTGAATGTTTTAGGTGGCTCTTGTAAGCGACGTGATAATATCAGAGCATTAGAAGTTGATAGAGTTGTCCAAGAACTTGGCTGCGGAGAGTTAGAAACTGGTCGAAGCTTAAATCAACCGTTAGAAGTTAAGAGAGCCCGAGACACACGTTGGGGTTCTCATTATGGCGCCGTGTTGAATTTCATACGTATGTTCTCACCAATTGTAGATGTTCTTGAAATCATTACAGAAGATGGAGTTGATGGTAATCAAAGAGGAACTGCTAGCAATCTTATCAAGAGTATATCAACATTTGAATTCATATTTCTACTACACTTAATGAAAATTATTCTGGCAAAGACAAATGAGTTATCACAGGCACTACAAAGAAAATATCAAGATATTATCAATGCAATGAATTTCGTGAAATTAACAAATCAATTGTTATTTAATTTGAGAAGCATTAAGCTTGAATGAGAGTTATTTATCACTGAAGTAATTAAATTTTATGGTAAACATATGATTGATGTTCCTAATATGAATAATACATTTGTTCAACCTGGGAGATCAAGACGTAAAACAAGAGTTATCACAAATTTCCATAATTTTCGGGTTGAACTATTTAATATCATAATTGATGGGTATTGAATGAGTTGAATGATCGTTTCAATGAAATAAATACTGAGCTGCTTATTTGTGTTTTATGTCTTGACCCGAATGACCATTTTGCTTTTTTTAATAAGCAAAATTTGATTCATCTAGCAGAATTCTATCCGTATAATTTTAGCCCAATAGATTTGCAATTACTTGAAGGTCAACTAGATGTGTACATTTTGGATATGCGATCAAGTAACGCATTTTCTCATGTAAAAGGAATTAGCGGACTTGTTCAAAAAATGGTGGAGACCAGTGGCAGATCCAGAGGGGGGCGGGGGGGGGGGGCAAGGATTTTGAAGTTTATGTAGTTTTAGTTTTTATTAATTATAAAATATAAGTTATGTATCTATATTAATAAGAGTTTTTATGCAGGAGGCGTCGGTCACGCGAAATCCCCAAATACCCCTCCCACCGCTCTTCGCCCCCTGCTTTCTCAAATCGCGAAAAAACCCTCTGCTCATTCTTCTCGCCGCGTGCCGCACCCGCCCCGTCCCGCAGCCGCCGCGTGCCGCCCCCGACGCGTGCCCCTTCCACCGCCTATGCCGCCGCTGTCTCCACGGGATATGTTTCCCCCAGTTTTTCCATCTTCTCCTCATTCGCATCTCTCCTCCTCTGCGATTTCGCTCGGTTCTCCTGCTACCGCCACCAACAGGCCCGCTGTCTTGCAGGGATCTGGCCGCAGTCCACCCACGCGTCTGCCGGAGGTACGTGCTGCCGTATGTTCTCTCCGATTTTGAACCATCAATCGTCATTTCCTAATGTTCTCGCCTATTCTCAGGTTCTCCTTTCACTCTATTGTTTACTCCAGCCTCTACTTTCAGGCTCTCCTTTCGCCTATTCTCAGAAATCCCTTCATTGCCATTTCCGCCGCACGTGCTCTTTCTGCCTGCCGCCGCCACATCTCGGTAATGTTCTGGCCTTTCTTCGCTGTTTTTTGCTACAGTTTTCGTATAGTTTTTTCCATTTCAGTTCTACCTCAACTTATACACCTGCTCTTCCGATGTGCTGCTGTTACCATGAACAGCAGGGAGCTGTTATCATACAAATCTTTTGTCCAAATGCTAGCTGAACGTAAAGTAATGGCTTTTGTGCAACGTAGAAAGGCTCCTGATGTAGTACGATCGTTTAGATTGTTACAACCTATAGCAGATGGTTTGAAATTGATTCTAAAAGAACCTCTTCCACCAAGTAGTGCGAATTTCTCCATTTTTAGAATGCCTCCAGTGGCTACATTTATGTTAAGTCTGCTCGCTCGGGCCGTTGTACCTTTTTCTTACGGTATGGTATTGTCAGATCCTACTATAACTGTGCTTCTGAGCATTCTTATGCACGATTTGAGAGCCAAACAACATTTCTACATCTGCCCCTTTATGTTTTCCCGTGCTAAAGAACAGTAACATCAAGCTTGTTAAATCGTTTAAAACAAAGTTCTTCATGACACTGCTTTAAAATTTATAGCAATAGCCCCTCACTGTTTTTATTGTAATAAATTATGCTAGATTTCATGATCATTTTTACTTTGAGACTGCGTTTACATACTTCAAAATTATTTGTATCTATAAAACATAATAATGTGGTGGGATAAGAATTATAGTATATCTTTATATATACAATCAATTCGGCAACGCGCGAAGTGCGTCGAATCGTTCACCTGCTGCCAATTTGACCCACATCGAATTTGTCTATGTCTACGTACAGCCAATTCAATGTACATTGATGAATTGGATGTCTGCTGCTAATTCAATGTGCACCAAGTCAGTATATATATATATATATATATATATATATATATATATATATATATATATATATATATATATATATATATATATATATATATAACAAATTTTCAGGAGCGGGGTAGCTGTTTATAAAGGCCAAAACCTCTTGAAATGTTTCCCATTATTATACGCTTTCAACTTTCTGTTTGCGCATAGGAGAATCTGCGGCGTGCGTGTACTTAGCTTTATGGCTTGTTTGTTTCTCTCATACATGCGCCATCTAAATCCGTGCGTGTCTTTGCGCGGATTTAGGCTCCGTTTGGCGGTCATAAAAGCATGGGTTATAACGTCATTCGTGAAAAAAATCACCTAATAAATATCATTTGTTTGAAAATAAAGGTGGACGAAGTTTCTTAGGTGGGTGTAAAACAAATATAATTTAACCCCCATGTGCCAACCGGAGCCTTAGCAATATCCAGGTAGGCCCCTTAACAACTTATTCTTATAAGAAGGAAAATTTTGTAGCGTCATACAATTAAAAAGGGCGATTGTTAGCTTCAGAAGGATATTCGAAGTGTTGGTATCTTCTCCTTCTCTACAAAAACCATATGACTGTTTCCAATCACTGAAAGTGGACTGCAGTAACTATTGAGAAGTTTATTGGAAGATAAACATTGTTAATTTGAAGAAAATTGACTATGTGATATGTAATTTTCGTGCGCATGATGCCAATCATTATAGCTAATTAATACCTTATTACGAACTGTTGTAACTAATTCAAGAAAGAAACTTATGTCTTCCTAACAATTAGGGGAAATGTCTTTCAGTTGATCAACAGATTTGTACACGCAAAGACGAAAGATTTGCACATAATTTCAGACCCAAGCAACCACATCCCAATGATAAATTGTAAATGAAAAATGCATCTTTTGAGTATGTTATTATTCAATGACTGCTAATATAAGTACTGCCGTATTACATGAAACTGTTAGTACTCCTCCTACAGACGAGGAGGCAAACCTGTACTTATCCTAACTTGCACGTGAAGGTTTGATACGTACTCCTGTAAATACATAAACAGTTACTTTATCTTCGATATTTCATAACATGCAAGCACAAAAACACTGTTTTGGAGGAGAGCCGTTGCCCCATATATTGGTTCAATACCTGTACTGAAATGTAAATTTATATGAGAAATTACTGTAATTTGTAAAGCTATGGAGGTGCACCCGGTAACTATGCTAACCCCTTGGGAGATTTGGGTAACTACTTAAACACTGTTTTGGAGAGGAGCCGTTGGCTCATATATTTGTTCAATACCTTTACTGAAATGTAGATTTATATGAGAAACTAATGTACTTTATACAGATACGGAGCTGCCCCCTGTAACTATACTAACCCCCTTGGGAGATTTGAGTCATTACTATATGATAGATAAATAGAAATATTGTCGTACACTACTTTTAACATATATACAGAAGGACTAAACAACAACAACAACAATACATCTACTAAAAGCTGCCATTACAGTACACTACAAAATGCAATTCCTCATGTTCTATTTCAGAACTCACAAGAGTTAAAAAAACTCTGACTCACATGTGCGTAAGAGTGTGTGATATATATTGCGGATAACTGAAATTTATTATACATTATACACTCGCATTCTTCGTAGCCAGGTGTTTCCTCGGTCCTACCCAATTTCACTTCAAAAGAAAAAATGGAGATGTTCTCCTCAGAATCTTCGTCAACCATGCCTCAGAAGAAGAATGTTGTGCTCATGCCCAATGAAGTCGAGTATACCGACAATGTGCCACCCGAGATGCGCGATTACTACTACTTCTCCCTGTTAATTGGGAACCTTAACATTTGTACAACTACTGAGGTGTTAAAGTCCGCCTTTGAATTTCTCCTGGGATTTCTTCTAGCCGCTGTACGGAAATGCAATTTTGATTATGCATTATATACTTACGATTTTTTTCATAAATTAATAGTAGTACATATTTTTACTGCTGAAGGCTGGCGTGGACACAAAGGGACATTCAGTTGGCACGGGTGAGATCATTTTTGCTGATGAGACAACTATGAGCAACGCCGCGATACAGATGTCCAACCACATCATTGACGGCCAGAAGATCTCTGTTCGTGAGCTGGCACTCTTTGATGTTAGACCAGAATTCTTTCACGGGAAGCCTTAAGCAACTACCTCACCTCTTTTGTCTATAATCTCCATCAGAGTTGATATTATGTTCTGTTAATCATAGTATATGAGACTTTAATGTTGTAATTATCGAAATATGTTTGCTACTACTCATGTATAATACACACATCTTCGAAAGTCGTGTACATCATGTTACCATTTGAAACAGAAAACGCATCAACTGTGCCCAGTACGCTCACCTTCTATAATAAGTACGTGTACCGCGATGCAAATATTTCAACCTCCGTTGTATGACTGCGAAAAAATGTCTCATTTCTACTCATGCTGTCCGCGAAACAGCCTTCATTTTATGAGTGTCTGCTTTCAATGGTACGTGTGTCAAGGCACGTTCATTGATGAGTACAAACATGAACACTGTTTTCACTTTTTATCATCGTCACAATGATGATTACATTCCTACATCATTATTATATTTGCCACGTGACAATTACTAACGCAAATCTCATGCGCCGCTCCCGATTCCCATATCTCCTACATATAACCTCATAGGTAATAATAGTATGTTGCTTCAATACGTAAACACACATATACAGCAATTTCAAACTTACACGCTTTCCTCATTTGTACTCTCATTTATTGCCTCACCACTGCTCTTTCACGTCCTCAACTGCTCCTACTTAATGACTGCCATAAATCTTGCCCATTCTCTGTGAATACTTAGCAGTGTAGACCTACCTAAAATATATCGCATCTGACTGTTGAACTACCATATTAAAAGTAAATAGTACAGTGAGACAGACTCATATACATATTTGTTGCATATTTGTTATACTATTTCTTAACACATATGTACACTTTATGTTATGTTCCTTTTATTTACATGTCCGCTCCACATTTCATCGTACTACATCATATTTAACAGTAATGATTTTATTTTTATCTACTCACACTAATTTCTGTACTCTTCTGATATGTACATAGAACATCATAAACACGTTTTTATACTATAATCATTATCTGCGTAGCCAAATACACCAATTGTCCTCTCAGTTATACAAACGTACAGCCTTTTCGTATAAAAAATACGTAAACAAAATATTTCCTCAACGTATTAAATTTCACATAATATACATTGATTCTTCATCATAGTACAATGTACGTTTGTCACACTGTGATTCGTTTGTTAATGATTACACTCCTAAAATTTGCATGTACACATTTATAGATATGGAATGCAACAACAACATAGTGGACGTACATGCATGTGCTCCATCTGATGTTTGTGCTGAAGATCTCTCTATGCCCGCTCACCAGCTTCAACGTCATGGTCATAGTCCGTCTCTCTCAATTCACATTGAAGAAGGTGAATTTCATGAAGTGCATAACTACTCAGACACATCATTACGTAATGTGCATATGGCAGATTCAGAACGTGCTGCTGAACGAGCTTCCAATCGAGAACGTTCACAGAGAAGAAGATATCTGATGTCAACCGAAGACCGTGCGTCTCAACGAGCACACAATCGTTCTTACCAAAGGGAAAGACGTTCACATATGACAGAAACACAAAGAGCACATGAACGCGCGATGAAACGTGCTGCTGCTCAAAGACTGCGCCATCAATTACCCCGTCAATGTTCCATGTTGCCACAACAGCCATGCACGGTCCACTGCACTTCTGCATCGCTAGATCAAAGAATTACACATCACCCATCTTTGCCCAGCAATGCTTCACATGCAACCATGACTTGGGGTAACAATTACATTCGATATATATTGTCGTTATGATATGCTCATCAATACATTTACATTATATAACATCAACACCTTTTTTATTTCAAAGTTACAAGTACAGATAACGGTGTTGTACATAGATATTTATTGACGTCAATACCATGTTACTCATCGCTTCATGCTAACCGACGCCCTCAACATGGAGAATTATCGACAGTGCAACCATGCACTGCACCCCTGCCTGCGTACAACCTCTTAGTCGTGCCCTCCCACTCATCTGAGCATATTACTACACCTATTACTGCTGAAACATCGTCGCATCTACCTGCTCCGACGACAGCAGCTGTAAACATAGAGCACCGTGCAAGTTATTTAGTACAAGAAAATTCCGTTCATCACATGCGTCCACATGGTAACTTTTATACTATTATAGTACCGACATATGTGACACACACATTTTGCTATTATTGTATACATCTGATAATATTAGAATACTATTTATCTTACAAAAAATTCACCACCACTGAATTCACAACATGAGGACACAAATGCAAGCTCCTCTGATGTTACTGCTCCTGTGAGGCCGCGTCGTCTTCGAAACCACAATGTTGCACGCATTTCTAATACACCGAACCAAATTGTATACTTACAATTACCACTTCCTCACTTCTGTAAATATTACAATGCTAAGTTGTTCGATGGTGAAATACAAACGATGTGTTGCAACAATAGAAAGATTCAAATTCCAGCTATACCTGTTCCACCAGAGCTTTATAGTTTATTCATTAGTAACTCTACTGAAAGCCGTCACTTCCGAAGATATATTCGATCATATAACCATGTTTTCTCTTTCACTTCGATGGGCGTGCTTTTAGATGTGTCTTTGGCATCTAACCAACATGCAGTATACATATTTCGCGCTTATGGATCAATATATCACCGAATTGGTTCTCTTTTGCCTGCTACAAACTCACGTCCTAGGTACATTCAGCTATATATATATGATACTGAACATGAGATAGATTATCGTTTGCAAGAAAATACCGAGCTAGACCGTGCATTGCTTGAGAAAATAAAAGACATTTTGGATACATATAATCCATTCGTATTAATGTTCAGACATATTTCTCAACATGAGGATATAAACAGATGCAGACTTATGATAAAGGACACGCCTGCTTTCTGCCCACAATATACATTACCATCTACATCGCAGGTAGCTGCTATAATTGTTGGTTCGGAAAACTACTGCGAGGCAAATGAACGACATATCATTGTTGAAACAATTGAAGGTCATCTGGTTAATGTTCAAGAATATGCTGGTTACTATGACCCACTTCAATATCCGTTGGTCCTTCCATATGATACATACGGTTGGTTAGCTGAGTACAAAGGCTTGAATAATTTGCATGTCAGCTGTTGCGATTACTATTCGTACATACTTCAGGTTATATGTAAATACATATCATTATGTCCACAAATGCTGCTTCAACTCTTATGATATTTGACCTCATCATGCTTCTACTGTAGGATCGTCAGCCACCTTTATCATTACCGTTACATGGCTGTCGTCTACTGCAGCAATACGTTGTTGATAACTACATTAAAATTGAAACTCAACAACTTCGTTGGATAAAAAATAACCAAAAAATCATCCGCTCTGAACTGTACAGCGGCTTACAAGACTGTCTCAATGCCGGAGAACATAATGCAGGTTTGTACACATTTTATTTTATTCTGCTATGCTTCTCATGTTTTTTTTAAATCTGATACATTTACATAATGCGCTCACATTACAACAAATATTGGTCAACACGTCATATTGCCATCATCTTTTGTTGGAAGCCCTCGCGACATGTACCAGCGTTATCAGGACGCAATGGCCATTGTTCAACATTACGGTAGACCCGATATATTCCTAACAATGACATACAACACTTCTTGGCAAGAAATCACTGATGCGCTCTATGCTGGACAAACACCGCAAGACCGTCCAGATGTAGTATCTCGAATATTTCATGCTAAATATGAGAAATTAAAAAAAGATATTTTCCACAAAAATGTTTTGGGCAGAACAGTTAGCCATGTTCACGTAATAGAATTCCAGAAAAGAGGTTTACCGCACGTTCATATGCTGGTTATATTTGATGCGCGTGATAAAGTGAACACTACAGATGATTATGATAAGATTGTTCGAGCAGAGATTCCTCATATTGAGCATGAACCCGAATTGTATAATGCAGTTGTGCGTCATATGATTCATGGCCCATGTGCACCTGTAAATTCTCATGCACCATGCATGAAACATGGTGTTTGTAAAAAAGGTTATCCAAAAAAAATTTCTGAGACAACTTTGCAAGGATTAGACTCCTACCCAATATACAAGCGCCGTAATAATGGAAGATCATTTAGACTCCGTCGTGTAGAAGATTTTGCTATTGACAATCGATGGATTGTTCCATATAACCCATGGCTTCTGCTGAAATATGATTGTCATATTAATGTAGAAATATGCAGTAGTATCAAAAGTATCAAATATCTATATAAATATATCCATAAAGGTCCTAATTCAGTTGCATTTTAAGTTCAACCTTTATCAGATCATAATGAACTTGCTCAATATGTAAATGGTCGATGGATATGTCCCCAAGAAGCATTTTGGAAGATATTCAAGTTCTCAATGTACCAGACATATCCATCAGTTATTCGTTTACAAATTTATTTGCCGAATAAGCATCAGGTGCATTTTCGCACTACTGATTTAGTTGAGAATCTTCTAGCAAATGAACGAAATTCTCGCACAATATTGACTGAATTTTTCCGTTTTTACGCCACAGAACAAGAACATCACAAGTATCTGTATACAGAGTTTCCAAAACATTACACCTGGAATCAGACATCCAAAACTTGGAGCCAACGAACACGACGTCAAAAAGTTATTGGTCGAATGTACTCAGTACATCCTTCTGAAGGTGAAAGATTTTATTTACGAATTTTGTTGTATTATATTCGAGCTCCAAAATCCTTTGAAGATCTACTCACAGTCAATAACATTATGTACTCGACGTTTAAAGAAGCTGCTGAACACTATGGTCTGCTCGAACACGACAACAACCTACATAACTGTATGCGTGAAGCACGAGAATTTCAGCTACCGCAAGCATTACGGAATTTATTCACAATAATTTTATTATACTGCAACCCAACTGAAGTTAGACAATTATGGAATGATAACTATACTGCGATGTCTGAAGATTACGTCTCTGGTGGTTTGATGAATGATATATATGTCATGAACAAATTCCTTCATGAAATAGATTATACTCTCCAGCAACATAGCAAGAGTATTACACAATTTGATATTCCTCAAATTTCGTCAGTGTTCCAAAATCTTCACAATCTATCGAGCTTAGTTGAAGATGAACTGTCGATACCCATCTCATATACGTATTTAAACTCTGTGTCATTGTTAAATCCTGATCAATGTTATGCTTTTCACACTATTATGGAAGCTGTTAGACATCGTAATGGAGGTATTTTCTTCATAGATGGTCCTGGGGGCAGTGAAAAAACTTTCCTATATAAAGTGTTAATTGCTCATTTACGTCATAATGGTCATATTGTGCTTGCAACTGCATCATCAGGAATTGCTGCAACTCTTCTTCCAGGTGGCACTACAACACATTTACGATTTAAAATTCCAATTCCTGTGGAAGTTGGTTCATTTTGTAAATTTGGCAAACATTCTGAAATGCATAAACTGATACAACATTGCTCAGTTATTCTGTGGGATGAGGCTCCAATGTCACACAACCAAGTATTTGAAGTTGTTGATCGATCATTTCGAGATGTTCTAAACAGCACACAACCTTTCGGTGGTAAAGTTATCATTATGGGAGGAGATTTTCGTCAAATTCCACCAGTTGTTGTGAATGACACTAAGTTCCAAACGATCAATTCCAGCATAGTTACCTCACCTTTATGGTCAAATGTACAGTTAATTTCATTATCAGAAAATATGCGTGCGCTTGATGATCAGCAGTTCTCAGAATTCCTGCTTCGGATCGGAAATGGTGACGAAAAAACATATGATAATGATATGATTGAGCTTCCGATGTCAATGATTATTCCATGGAAAGGAGAACATTCAATCACTGTATTGACCAACAGTGTATTCTCTGATATTACGTCCGCAGCTACTAACTTTGCTTATTGGGAAGACAGAGCATTGCTTACTCCATTAAATGAGGATGTCTCTATGTTAAATGAGAAGTGCCTCAAATTACCCCATGAACATGAAATTACATACTATTCTTTTGATTCAGTTGATGATGACAGATTGAATTTATACCCACAGGAATTTTTGAATAGCATATCACCAGGCACTCTACCACCACATAAACTATCTTTGAAAATAGGCGCCCCCATAATGCTGTTGCGAAATTTAAATCCACGAATCGGCCTATGCAATGGTTCACGTCTTCTTTGCCGTCATTTCTCAAAAAATATGATTGAAGCCGAAATACTCAGTGGACATCATAAAGGAAAGTCAGTGTTCCTTCCCCGCATACCACTGAAACATTCAGGAGATTTTAATATGCCTTTTGAATTAACACGAAAGCAGTTTCCAGTTCGTTTAAGTTTCGCAATTACGATAAACAAATCTCAAGTACAAACAATTAAGCAGATTGGCCTGTACTTGCCCTCTCCTGTTTTCACTCATGGTCAGCTATATGTGGCTTTATCAAGAGGAGTCAATGCGACAAGTACCAAAGTTTTAGTAAAGGATGATTCTATAGCAAAACAATCAGGTACATATACAAAAAATGTTGTTTTCAAGGAACTACTGTCCAAAGTCATTGTACAGGTACATTTTTTCCGCCATCTCCAACTGTTTCTCCTTCTTTGTAGTATATAAACATTGTTGTTAATTAATATATTTTATTTGTTACACAGTCTCATGCAACGTATTAAACTACAATTACATACAGCAACTTCTGTTACAACAAAGCTATGTGCTCTGCTCTTGGTACGCAGTTGAAAGTAACTCTTCTTTACAATTAATCAGAGCGGTGTACTCATTCTATTTCTATGAACGTCATATGAATGCAAATATGAATTAGAAATAATTACGTATTACATACCTTCTACTTATACAATTGTTGCATAATAGCTCATATAGGCAGAGACATACACTACAAATATCATTTCTTACTTCCTTTATACGTATATCAATGTCCGTTAATAATATGATATATGATTTCATCTACATTTCAACCACTATAACGCCTACACGAAACGTACACATTCAAAACTCCCTGAAATACTTTCAAACTTCTAATTTGAATTCCTTATTCAACAACAATTTCGTGAAATATCCACACTCCCTCCATTTTTTATAAGTCTCCCAAATCTATTACATGTGTTGTAAAAAAATGTTAAAAATTATGTTATGTACAGCCTATCCACCGGCACGATATACATATATATCATCCAAAGCTTTCAATATACATTACAATGACGGCGAACCCGGCCGTACGACAAACCCACCCGTTGTACACTATTACTCCTCATCATCACAAACGCTATATAAATTATGTACGTATACCTTTTTAGTCCATGTCCATATTAGAATGATAGCAAAACAAAGTGTTGTGCATGAAAATAGTGTATATAGAAGACAAATTAACAATACTGACCTGCGAAGAGAGAGAGAGTAAGGCGTGATTAAATAGCATAACAAATATAACAAATTATAAATGATATAATAAACATATGCGTACACAAATACTCTGCTATACATATGGAATATATAGATGCCACCGGGCTCACAGAGATTATAATATTTATAATGTATATATACTTTCTTTTTATTCGTTTAGATATATATATTTGTAGATGTCAATATAAAGATTTGTTTTCTTCTAATTTATGTACGCATAAATATAGTTCTTTTTATATATATATAATGTTATATATAATAATTTGCATTGTTCGTTAGAACATCTGCGTCAAACACACAGCGCAAGAAATCCGTCAAATTCACAAACAATGATCTCGAGTACAATGCCACTGTTTCAATACTCTTACGTATGAAATTTGTCGTTACTACCTTTGCTCATCATCTTACTGCGATATTTATTATTTCATTACTATTCAAATGTTATCTTTCTACATATATCTGTACAAACTGATATATTACATTATGAAATATGTCTTAACTTCTACATGTGTTACTTTAACCTTAAATTGCTCATATGCAAACATATATCATCACTGCAAAATATTATATTTCCTCTCTAACAAATCCACTGTAACGCCTCATATTCTGCTCGGCAGTTAATAACAAATAGAACATTTGTAAAATGGAACATGCATTTCCCATGCCTCTGTATAATGCGCTTCTGTTATATACCGTCACAATATTATGATAATAACACATATATGTTATCAAATACTCACTGATTTGTCATACATCGATTATCTTTTTATGAATGTTGACAATATGCAGATGGCAGATGAGTACTCATCATATCAACCCGTAGAAATACAGAATAATAATTCCACCGTTCAACCCAGTAAGTCATTGATATTCTACATATCTACTTACGTATTATGATACAACCTTGAAAAATAAACTTTCCAATTTGCTTCGCAGCTACCCCTATCAGCAACAACAGTACGCCTGACTCTGATTATAACTACTACGATGAGATTTGCCCACCAACGACAGCAAGGTGGTCTGATGGTCCACGAACTGAGATTCCAGGTTTTCGCTTACGCATCCCACCTGTGCCATCAGGCCTAACAGCACAAGAAGAATGGAACTACGTGTTCATAATGATTAGAAGGTACAACATACCAAATAATCTTCATTACATAACGAATTGTACTACCATAACTCATTAAACATTTAGTAATCACTAACATAACTGTACATCTTCCTCCAATGCAGAGTCTCGGAAGGCCACTGAAGAAGATATGTCATCAAACACTGCTTGACCTTATGATATCTTCAAACTACACTTGCACTTCTGCGTGCACGCAACTTAGTTACATGAGTTCAGTAACAGAGATTCTACTGTCATATAATTCGATCGCCAATCACAGTGAACTTTCTCTGTTGTTTACATATATATAACAACTCCTTTAATAATCAGTGTGTCGTATGTTTTCCATATATAGAATTTACTGCAATCATCTATGTGTTGTATGTTGTACGAACAATAACCTAATAATAATATGAACATTGTTATAATCTTCAGCTGTATACCCATGATATTTGTACATGACTTACAGAAACATTCTACAGTTGTTAAATATGACCATCTACACACCAGGTTAGCCCCTCATCGGTGCTCTAAGTCAGCTAGCGTTTCAAACACGCGCGACGGCCACCGAGACTTCGGCAAAGCACGTGCAAAGTCGCAACAACACCGCTTTGATGCGGCCGAAGGCCGCCCAAGAGCATCGAGCACGGGCGTAGCCCGTGCGAAGATGCTCGTATAATATAAATGATGAAATTTATAAATTATAAAATATAAGTTATGTATATAATATAAATATATATATATACGTATATACAGTTAATAATTCCTGTGAACTTATTTTCAGATCCAATTTCTCTCTCCTATACAGAAAGACATCGTCTTTCTCGCTTCTCTTGTCTGAGTCGTCTCCCTCTCCCCTTTCCGCCAGGCCTGACTGAGAGCCTCTTAGGAAGAGTTCTTCCCTCGATTGGCGATTTGGCGGCCTCTTTCGGCGGAATCAAAGCCGTATTGTGTTGTTTGACGTGAATCCAACCAGCTATCGCGAGATTTGGGCGACGTCAGTTGTGCTGGGTTGGGGAAACTCTAAATCAAACTTTACCTTGGGTTTTCTTTTTTTCCTTCCATAAATTTCACTGTAAGTTCTCCTCAGCTGCACCATTATCAGTTAGACGTTCTTTCTCATTCCGATTTAAAGAACTTGTCAATAATTTCTAAACTTTGTGAGAAATTGGCCGAAACAAAGAAATCAAATACCTATTATCATGTTGACAAGCTAATTCGGCTTATTTTGACACTTCCGGTCTCAACAGCGACTACAGAACAGTCTTTTCTGCTATTAAGTTTATTAAAACAAGACTGCTCAACAAAATGAAGAATGAATTTCTGGCAAATTGTATGACTCTCTACGTAGAACGAGAAATAACAGAGAAGATCGAGAAAGATGCGCTCATTGATGAATTCTATGAGTTGAAAAAACGACGTGCATAACTAAAATTAGATAACATTCATATTGTAATGTTTATATTATTGTTAATGCTAAATTTTCAAATTAGAAAATTTTTTGCTTATTATACTTTGATTCACAATTTTTTGGGCCCCCCTTACTTCGAATCCTGGATCCGCCCCTGGTGGAGACTAAAAAATATGATCATTTTCAACTTGTTTATCGGCTTTTGAAGTTAGCATGTCGTTTACCTGTTGCAACTGCTTCTATTGAAAAAAATGTTTTTGACAATGAAAATAATAAAAAGTCGTTTGCCGAACAGAATGAGAGATGAATGGATGAACGATTGCTTAATTGCTTATATTGAGAAGGATATTGTGACAACCATAACTAATGAGGCAATCATCGCACGCTATCAAAATGTGCACCCGAAAAGTAGTTTGTTAGTCGGTATGTAATTTGACTTTTATTTTAATTAACTAGTATTTTTTTAAAAATGTTGCATTAAATTTTTTTGTATAATTAGTTATTTTTGTATGGTGCCCGGGTCCAACAGAAATCCTAGTTCCGCCACTGGTGATTGCATTTACCAAAGCCTTCGTTTGGGAGACATATTTTCACCGATCAAACGATTATGATTGCATAATCCTAAATCAAAATTTAATTAAGATCCGTTTCATATGATCCTAATCCGTTGACCGGTAAAAATAAGTCTTCCCAAAAAGCCAAAATGACAAATTTTATGACATTTATCATTTCTTTACACAATGAAATTAGACGTGCTTGCTTCTAAAAACACAGCTCATTTATTCCGGCGACTAGGGCATGACACTCCGACAGCGAGCCGGCGGCGGGAGGGGAAATTTCAGGGCGACGATCACGCTGAGGAAGACGAAGAGCAGGATATCCAGCTTTGTTAGTCTTCTATGCGTTATTCCTGCTCTCCGTGATGGGGGGAAACGAAATGGTGCCGGAGTACTGCTGGGGGTTGCATATTGCTGAAGGATGGAACTCTGATTCTCTGAGCTGGTAAGATCATTAGAGAGATTTCCCTTCCTCAAATTAATGGCAGTTTCCGATAACTCTGTTCCACGGTGCAATGACATCTTCTTAGCACTCCCGATTCTCTTCCAAGCAGGTTCACCTCCCGCCCCTTCAATTGTATCTTTGTTCAATTGTTCCTTCAATCGGCATTGCTGAACTTCTTATGATTCTATAAATTCTTGTTTGCAGCTTCACTAGGATAGTATTAATCATAGTTGAGCGGCTTAAGGCTCATCTCATAGCCAAAGGGTTCACGTACGAAAGTTATCTCTCGAGGGTGACGGGCCGTTTCTCGTTATAATGATTTTTCTGGACTGCGGAGGATTCTAGGAGTGGAGTGGTGATGGGCGTGCTCTGAAGCAATTTGGAATGATGAATGCGGCAACGGTGCTCTGGGCTTGAAGGACGGTGTTGGATGAAGCCTTCGAGCTGTCTTCGAGGGTATTTTCTGTTAGTGTATATTTGGACGAATAACGGGTTCAGAGACATAACGGGTTAGTTCAGACACATGTAGATCCGATACCCGTAGAAACTCCTTGGATTTGCCTATTTATACCCACCTATGGGCAACAGGTACAAGATTCCACTTAGATCCTCATCCAGATGCTTCGAGCAACTTCCACATTTTCGAGGAGTGAAGGAGATCTTCGAAGCTGCAAAGGAATCTTCATGTTAAAAATGTGAAGTAAGACCATGTAAACGTCAGGTCGCGAGCTCACATGCTCGAGACCACGTTATCGCGCCGCGGGAATCTATCGCCAGCAGTAGCATAGGATTCTGGAATATTACCCTCCCCTGCTTATAAATAGGGGTTCGTACCCCGTTATCAGAATAGTAGTTTAGGAGACATGGTTGCAGTTAGCACTTGCAAAAAGGAGAAGAGGTCTCTGATTAGCTCTTTTGAGAACTGTGCGATTAGCGTCAGGCGATTAGACGGCTAGAACTGACGGTAAGGCCAGTGGCGACTTCAGAGAAGGTGCGGACAACCATTTGGCGAGTAGGCGGTTAGCGCGGTGCAGTATCCACATCGCCGGCGATAACATCGATTAAGCGACCAGTGCGTGTAATCTTCTCTCTTAGCGACCTCCAACAATTCAATAAGTGGTCGGTAGGGCGACCTCTGCGGTTAAGCTCCTAAAGAGGTGACCATGCACTCACTGTTTGTTGTTTGCTTGTTTTGTTGTTTGTTCTTGTTCTTCGTCCATTTCAACGCGAAATTATGTCTCGTGTTTGTATGTGTTGTCATTTTATCTGAGTTGTAGTTTAATACAAATCTCTGCCGTCTCTTTTTCATTACTAGTAGTTTACTCTTTTAGATGGATGTGTGTTCCTTGGACCTCGAAATATTTTTCACTTCAAAGACCGGAAGAGATTTTCGAGCAAACTTCAAAAGATTTTCAAACTTGCGACCTTTCCCTCCAGCTACCAGTACAAGCGGTGTCGGGTTGAAGAAATTGTGATCCTTAACATCCAGGGACCGTGGGAGATCGCTGCAATCGTTGAAGGACCGTCCTGGATGACACACCTCCGGGCCTACCTCGAGCATGGGCATCTGCCAGAAGATCGCGTGGAGGTGTTCCGCCTACGAATGCGAGTTGTCGCATTTGCTATCATCGAGGTGGAACTCTACAAGCGCGCTTTCTTCGGGCCCTTTATGAAGTGCCTGCCGGCAGTCGACCTGTAACAATACCTAATAATTTTCACTTTTAATTACTAATAATTAGTTCACTTGTCTGAACTTATTTGCAAATATGTTATGTGTGACTTGTATTTAAGGATCGTCTTGGGGCATAATGGAAAAAGCGAGAAGTTTTTTCTTCTTCAAAATTTAGGGTTTTACCTAGCTATTCATAGCACGCCTCCAAGGATATTCCGCACTATCAATTGAAAGTTTAGCTTAAACAATTTTTATGCTTCATTTTGGGGGAAAGTGTTAGAATGTTGTTAGAATATAAAGATAGATTTTTTTAGAGCAATGTTAAGTGCAAACCTACTTTGGCTATGTGCAAACCACAGTTAGGTGCAAATCCAAAAATTTTAAGTCAACCCCAAATGTTTGGTGCAAACCAATTATATAAAAAAATTTATGCTTTAACAGTGTGCTAAATAACAAAGAAAAAAGTTTTACAAAGAAAACATGAACTCTGCTAAGCAAGAAAGAAAAAAACACCGACGTCTTTTGATGAACAACGAAGAATAAAACATCAGCTTTGCAGCCAATAGATAAGATGAACGAATGAAGAAAGTTTTTACCAAGAAGATGAACAGGAGCTCGAGCAGCTACAATAGAAAATTTACCTCCCAAATTTTTATATTTTACGTATATCTTTACAATCTGTAAAATTAACGAGCTCTCAAAATGTTAGAAAGGAGAGCCTCCAGCTCTGTTCCCAACACTCGATCCCTGCCTAAATAGACCTTCACGAAAGGCTCCACCATCACTACTGGGTTCGCCGTCACCACGACCCGCCTCTGCCGGAAAGCACGAAAGATCCTGTAGAATCGGAGGAGGACAGCGCACACACGAGCTTGATGTCGAAGATCGGGATGCCGGGACGGCGGCGTAGATCATGATCTGGATGTCGGCCTCTTCTGAAAACACTTTGTAGACGATGAAGATGATGAGGCAGAAAAGGTGGGCGATGCCACGCAGGAGGTTGCTAGCTTCGACGGCGAGGAGGAAGAAGTGGGGGAAGGAGACGCTGAAAACCACGATGAATGGAAACAAGCAAACCCTAGAACAACTGTCCGCCTTGGAGAGCTGCGAAAGGAGAGCTTGGGCTGCACCTAAAGTTTATAAGGAAAAAATAAATTTGATTTTGATTTTTTTTGGGTTTGCACTTAGCCAAATGTGCTCTGCACATAACAACGCTCTTTTTTTACCCTATATCTAGGATCTTCTGTAAGGAAATACGGGATCCAAAGAACATGCAAGAAATCGCAGAAAAACTAACAAGCAAAAACACAATGATTTAACGTGGAAAAACCCCAAGATCAGGGAAAAACCACAACCACCCGCGCCCAGAAAAATCCACTATGAAAAGAGATCAAGAGTACACTGCTTTTATTCCGTCGCCCATCCTCTTCAGGTTTCACATACGTGTATTCAACCGTAGGCCGAAACAGGCCTTTTATACATGTATTCAGTTCTTTGAACACAAATTTATCAAAGATCATGATTTAACCGTCTCCGGGTCTACTGACATAATTGCAGAATCTATCGTATAACCTGAAGATGGCCCCTCTGACACTGCTCCCCAATCTCTAGAGGTGGAACCTGTTCCTGTTAGAGTGTCTACAAGTGATATAATCTCTAAGGGTCCGTTCGGCGGGATGGAAATGGCTTTCTGGAATTGGCTTTGGGCCACAGTAAAGCAAAATCCTGTGTTCGGCAGGACAGAATTGGAGCAGAATTAGTTTTGGAATAAATGTCGTCGGTTTTAACCCTAAGTTAAAAAACCCGAGCCCCAATTCTTATCTCCGGAGCAAAGTTTTTGCGATTTTCATCTTCCACGATCGCAGCCGACGGACGGCGTCCCGCCCCGACACCTGCAACACTCCTCCCCGATCGTCCTCCTCTTTTTCCGCCACAGGTATACCTCCTCCTCTTCTTCCTCCTCCTCTTCTCTTCTTCTTCACCCTCTTCGTCTGAGTCCTATTCTTCCGCATTTTCCTCTTCTTCCTACTCCTTTCTTCTTCTTCGTTCCGCACAGCTAATCTTTGTCATGTAATCACTGAAACTCCTCCTTTCTCTCTCCGAGAACAAAACCATGGATTTTCTCCATCGCGATCTTCTGTTCTCCGCCCGATTAAACTCAGAAAATATGGTTTTACAGTTTTGTTTCCAGAGCTTTGTTTCCTGGGCTTCTTTCTCTTACCTTTTGTCAGGTTTAAAGTTTGGTCAGATTGGAATGCTTGTTCCAGTGATAGCTTTGTTCTTATTATACGATCTTCTGATCTTCATGTGTAAAGTTTTCATGTGCTTGTATTTTCTTTTCTTTACAGGTAGCTATTCCTTTAACTAATCCTGCTATATCTTATGCATAAAAGAGTACATATGGTTCTTTTTAATTCATCTATACTCTGATGAATAGAGTCCAAAAAACTCTCTAATGGCCGGAGAAATGTTAAGTTGCAACACAGTAAGCACATAAGATTTTTGATAGTTTTGAAATGCAATTTTACTCTGATTAATCACAGTAAACACAGGTTTTTAATGGAACTTAGACACAGGTTTCAGCATTACACTGATTAATCTTTCTGATTAGGGCTTTAGAGTATCAACTTAAACAGAGTTTTCTAAGAGAGTTAGGATGGCCTGAAGAATTGTTAAGTTTCATTTATTATTGATGACATGGTTGGGATCACTTTGGTTTAATTTGGAGTAACGTATGAATCTTCGTTTTATGGTTAGTTATAGGTTTATTGCTTTAATTTCTATTGGTTTTCACTTTGATTTGCAATTTCTTGTATGAATTTTTAGTATAAAGTGCAATGAATTGATATGAAGTTGTTAGAGCTGGAGAATCATTATTAGGAGTAGCCATCATAGGTTGAACATTTGATCTTTGCTTAAGCAGGTGAAGATCCTAGAGCATTCACAGTCATGGAGCACGTAGAGTTACAAAAAAAATGTAAGATGGATATTATAATTAAGTCAGCAGTTGCTGCGGCTTATGGAACAGCTGTGGTTGTTATGGAATCCATTCCCAAAAACCCCGTTGACATGGTAGATAAAGACGTTTTACGTAATATAATTTTAAAATGACTATATGATGGACATGAAGCTAACTGCTTTAGCCACATACGCATGGGTAAAGCACCCTTCAATGAGCTCTGTCGTATTCTCTGCGCAAAAGAGTTTGTATGCGACACACAGTATGTATCCACTAAGAAATCAGTTGCGTTATTTCTACATATTTTGGCACATAACACAAAGTTTTGAATTGCGGGTGACACGTTTATCCGATCGACTGATACAATTAACAGACACTTCAACATTGTCTTGAATGCAGTGCTAAGACTCTCAAATGATTATATCTGATTGCCAGAAAACAGACAACAACACCAATCTAGATGGTTCACAGATAGCATTGGTTCATTAGACGGTACGCATATTGACGTAACTGTTCCTATTGAAGATCAAGGCAGATATCGAAATCGTAAACAGGCAATCACAACAAATGTGCTTGGTGTATGTGATAGTAACATGAAATTCTTATATGTATTACCTGGGTGGGAGGGCTCAACATCCGACTCTCGTGTATTATGTGATGCATTGGAGCGACAAGACCGATTTGAAGTGCCAACCGGTAATAAAGTAGAATTTTTAATTTCCAAACAAAAAGAAATATGTATAACTGTATAGTAATTACACATTTTTGTTGTATAAGAAAGTATTATCTTGTTGATGCTGGATACACGAACGGTCAAGGATTTCTTGCCCCATATCGGTCAACACGTTATCACATGAAAAAAATGGTCAAATCAGGGTAATAAACTAACAATATATAAATAATTATTTAACTTACGTCATGCTAAAGAGAGAAATGTTATTGAACGAACATTTGGGTTGTTGAAAAAACGATGCGCTATTCTACGCCAGCCATCGTTCTTCAGCATTAAAGTGCAGGTATGACCTAAAATATTCTACGCATATTTAAAGTTTTTTTGGTTTATACAATATGTAATCAATTAGTTTTTGACCAGGTTCAGATCATAAATGCATGTTGCATATTACATAACTTTCTAGTGTAGAAGCGATTAGAGAGCGACGCTCAAATGTTGGATGAAGTTGACGCCGAGTTATTAGCGCAAGACGTAGCAGAAGAGTTTTATGATTACGTAGACGCTGTGAGCCCAATCCAAACAACACAGGAATGGATAAATTTTAGAGACACGCTCGCTATAAATATGTTTAATGAATATCAAAATACGCTTTAATTTCGTTATGTATTAAATCAGCTACTTTGAGTATTTGTTGGTGTTCGTGTGTTATTAAACTATGATTGGAACTGCTGGAATGAACTTTATGCTATTAAATCAGCTATTTAATTTCATATTTGTTGGATTGAACTTTATGCTATTGATTTAAAACATGCTCATATTTCATACATTTTTTATATTACTGTTGTCAAACATTTTACCAGACATTATGGATCAAATCTCAGGAAAGGTGGGCGGTAGGACTGAGCGGTCCTACATGCACTGGACATTAGAGATGGACATTACCCTCTCCAATGCCTTGTTGGAGCAACATAGTTTGGGACATAAAACTCCTAATGGCTGAAAGAGTGTTGCTTTTACAGCAGCTATGACTGCCCTTAAAGATATTTGTGGCATCGAAACTAGCAAAGAGAAGGTAATGACTCGGCTTAAAACTTGGAACAAGTACTACATAGAAGTCGGTACAATGCTGGACACTAACGGATTTGGATGAGATTGGGAACGAAACATGGTGCAGGTAGACAGTGAGTAAGTATGAGCTAACTATGTGAAGGTATAATTTTTATTAAATTAATTTTTCTACATTGATTTTATTAAAATGATACATTAATTATAACTATTGCAGTCTCATCCATCTGTCAACCATTATAAGGACAAGGTTATCGTCAACTGGTCTGATTTGGCTGTGTTCTGCGGAACTGATAGAGCAACTGGTAGTCACGCCACGACCGCATCTGAGATGGCGAAGGAGATTGATGCTGAGTCTATGACAGAGAAAACAACTAATACATAAGAACAAACTAGAACAGGTGGAGAAGGAAGCAACAGAAGGAGGAGAAAACGCGCAGTAGGAGCTGATGCTGTAGCTGTAGCCATAGAGAAATTGACTGATTCCGTGGAAAAGGCAGCGGGGGGGGGGGGGGGGGGGGGCAAGCCGGCTAGCAATGTTGATGACATATATGTCGCACTAGCTCAGATGACAGATTTGGACCGGGGTGATTTTCTCAAGGCGATGGATATACTGTGTCATGATAATGTCAAACGTGACATATTCATGCGGCTACCTGAAGACATGAAGGGCGTATGACTGATAATGCAGTTTGATCGCTAGATTTGTGTTTTTTTTAATCGATGATGGACATTTATCTAATATGTATTTTTATTTATGGACAATATTTGTGCGGTATTTTGAACTATAATTATCAGTAGTAGTTTACTTTCCTGGTTTAATTTGAAAATGAATACATTTTAAAATTTCAATTTCAGAAAACCAATTTCAGTGTGCAGCCGAACAATTTTTACATATCAATGTCAATTCTGTTCACTGAATACCATTCTGCAGCCGAACAACATAATTAGTTTTCTGCACAAAACCAATTCCTACAGATATTGGTTTTCTGGGCAAAGCCAATTCCAGAAAGCCAATACCTGCGCGCCGAACGGATCCTAAGAATTTTGGTATGAATTTTGTCACCTTCTACTTAGAGGATGATCTATTCTCCTACCAGGAAGTAATGAGATCTAGAGATTCATTAATATGGGCAAAAGTCATCGATGATGAAATGGACTCGCTAATACAGAACAACACTTGACATTTAGTTGACATGCAGCTAAAGTCCTAGGATGCAAGTGGGTGTTGAAGAAGAAATTAAATAGTGATGGATCTATAGCTAAGTATAAAGCACGGTTAGTAGCTAAAGGTTATAAGCAGAGGAGAATAGACTACTTTGATGTTTATTCACATGTGTGTCACCTATCGACTATTATGATTTTTCTTGCCTTAACGTCTATCGAGAACTTTATAGTTCATCAGATGGATGTGAAGACAGTCTTCTTAAATGAAGAGCTTGATGAAAAAATCTACATGACACAACCTGAATGTTATGTGCATAAAGATCTAAAAGAGAAAGTGTGCAAACTAGACAAATCAATTCATGAGCTTAAACAAGCGTCTAAGATGTGATACATGAAATTTGACCAAGTGATAAAAAACATTGGATTTTAGTTCAGTCTCTCCAACAAGTGTCTCTATCACCGCTCAATGTCAAATAAAACAGTCATCATATGTCTGTATACGGATGACATGTTGATTCTGGGGTTGAATCTTGCTGCAGTTAGGGATATTAAATCCATTATGGGGTCTTTATGTGGCGACGATTAAGCCATATTTATTAAGCCATATTTATTGCGACATATTTATTACATCATATTTATTGAGACATATTTATTATTTTATATTTATTGCGTCATATTTATTGTGCTATATTTATTGCGGCATATTTATTTCACCATATTTTTTGTGTTATATTTATTGAGCGTCAAATGATCCCAAACAAGTAAATCTGTTCGCTAGTGGATAGATCTTTTTAAGCTCTTTTTACTGGACTTTTTCGGGTTGATAACAGACAAACAGATCAAATATTATAATCATATTTATTGCGTCATATTTATTGCACAATATTTATTGAGTCATATTTATTGAGATAAAATTATTGAGTCATATTTCTTGTGCTATATTTATTGAGCCATATTTATGTAATCATATTAATTATGTCATGTTTATTGCGTCATATTTATTGAGCGTCAAACAAATCTGAACGGGTAATCCTATTCACCAATACATAGATCATTTCAAGCTCTTTTAAATGAGCTTTTCTAGGCTGGAAACAGACAAACAGATCAAAAGTTATGACCCTATTTATTAAGTCATATTTATTTCGCTATGTTTATTAGTCATATTTACTGAGTCATATTTATTTAAACATAATTATTGAGTCATATTTATTGAGACATCATTATTGCCCCGTATTTATTGTGCTATATTTATTGCGCCACATATATTGCGTTATATTTAATGAGCGTTAAGCGAGACTGAATGGAAAATCGTGGCGAGTGTCCAATACTCCCGGACGCAGTCAGGCTCCACAAAATAACATCTTCTATAGGTGGCATATCTATAATAGAGAATATTATGTGTGGTATTACTCCGATACTGTGCCAGATAAAGTTAATTGAATCTCATCTACTTTTCTCCATCAATAAGCTTACTTTCATTCGATTAAATTAAGTTTAACAAGAATTTGTGGATTTTTAGAGATTTGTACATGTTGACTAAACTCTTGTCAAAGACATGTGGTTCTCTGATCATAACTCATGATTTTGGCACATTTCTGTCTTTTTGGTGATTATGAATGTTCATTTTGAGATTACTAGTGAAATTGGAAGGTTATCTCAGTGTCGGTAGAATTTAGGATTGTGAGTTCTGATGCGGCACGAGCATCATATCTGCCATCACCCCGACATCAGCACCAGAGGGCTCACCTTGGCGTCCCACCTAGGCAGCTTTATCAGGGACTGTAGCCCAGTACACCCCAACCCATCTCGTGGTACCACCACAAGACCAGTAGATTGTTGAGGCCGGGGCTCAATCCAACGACCTCCTTGATAAAGAGTCCTCAGGCGGACTCTCATCACCAAGACACCAACTAAGCTACCAAGGTGGGCCCTCTGGTGCTGATGTCCGGGTGGCAGGTAGGTGTTATGTCTGTACCGCTTCAAGTTCACTACTAACGACGTAGATGTAATTTTTTCTTGTTCTTTTTTATGATGCATGGTTACAAGAGATTAACAAAAGATAGGGTACAATGACGACAAAGGATCCATATAGCCGACCCTATAGCGGGATAAAGCCTTAAGTGTTGTTGTTTATGGTTACAAGAGGTTACTCTTTATAAAGAGACCAACATCCATTTCTTCTTGTCACACAGTATCCTTCTTATTGGCATACTAAGAATATCTCACCATGCCTTGAATTTTTAAAATGATTGCTGCAGCTGTGTGATTGAATAACTTTTGTTAAAATAAATTTTCTCATTATAGGTTCAACTCCTATGCAGCCAGCACATATCTGTTCGACAGCAAGTATACTTCAAGCACATTGTGCATCTTCGACTTCACAGCTAATGTTAAACTTCCATAATATACAGGTAATTCTGTTTTAGCATACTCTATTTTCATACAAAATCATGGAAAAGTAGAGATTGATTTGATGTTCAAATTGATTTCCAGTTATAAAGCTCTATACCTCCTTATCTGCCAAGTATTTATCAGGATATCCTGATACAAACTATACCAGGATAGGAAGATAAGTGTGCAAAATAAATTGCATTCGGCTGAGGATGTCTTTTAACCAAAAAAATATTCAACTCTGAAAAATTCCCTGGAAGCAGTGATAACCTTTTGGATTTTATTGAAGCATTCACTTTAGATTTGCCCGAACAAGTTCCAATGTGTATCAATATCTCACCCCGATCATGCAGGATGACCTCTGAAACCCCAACCTCAATAATGCTTTCGGTTTGCATCTCGATAATGCAGGATTTTAGTGAAACATTCACTTTAGATTTGCCGTTTCTTACATACCGTAACCTCTCCATTACAAAATTTTGCGCTTTTGATCGCTCGTTTAAGCTCCTTTGATAGTCATTATTTGATTTGATTGGGAATTTATATAATTTTTCAAATTTATTCTTCTAAAGAGGATCACTAAAGTTGACTTGATCGATAATCGTAGGTAGCTTGACTTTTTTAATGCTCAAACAACTTCTCCTGTGACTTGATCTTCCACCAAAATACTTCACGGTGTTCCTTAATCTATCCCCTCTGCACCTTGTTGGAACATAGTTCAGACAGCAAGTTGAGCAGCAACATCGAAGGAGATCAGGAAGGAGGATTAGCTGTATCTTCATCTTTATGGGAAGTTGATCCAGGCGGGTGTTCAGAAGAAGCTTGAGCACGTGCCATCCTGCATAGGAAATTGCTCCCATCAAGGACTTATCTTTTTTTATTTTAATGCTTGTGTGTAAGGTGTTTTTTTGTGAGGACTTTTGGTTCCTCTGCTGGTTAAATAGGCAGAGGATCTGGACTATGCAGTAACTGACCGCTTATGCTTCATTTTGTAAGTTTGTTGAAAACTGGTTACTTTTGTTTGTGAAATTGTGAAGCAGGAGAGCCCAAGGTTGTGTTGATTTCCAACATGGTATCAGAGGCAGGTTGGTGCTAGTGGCTATCAGCCATCAGAAATCTGAGGTGGTTGCCGTCGGCATCCTTGTCTTTCCTTCCAGCCTGGGTGGTGCTGGGTGTTTCCTCACATGACGTCATCTAGCAATTCCAGTCAGAATCTTCTATATTCTCCAAGTGGTGTTCCTATATTTGAGGGAGACGCATACGATTTCTGGCATGTCCAGATGCGTACATTATTTCTGTCCCAAGGTCTATGGGATCTCATTCAGGATGGATTTTCAAAGCCTACAGCAGAGGACCAGGCATCTTCTTGGGATGTCACCAAGCTCAAAGAGTACTCAGAAAATCTGAAGAGGGATGCAAAAGCCCTTCTATATATCCAACAAGGGATAGGGAGGAGCATATTCCCACGGATTATGGGTGCTCTTACCGCAAAGGAGGCATGGGAAACTCTCAAGAATGATTTTCAAGGATCATCAAAGGTTGTTTTGTTTAAGTTACAAAATCTGTGGCAAGAGTTTGATACCTTGAGTATGAAGGAGAGTAATGACACTTACTCATACTTCACCAGGATCACATCTCTTACCAACAAAATTAAGAGTTATGGAGATTGTGTTGAAGAAAAGAAAGTTATTCTCAAAATCCTCAAGACGTTAACTCAAAGATATGCTTTTGTAGTAACAGCCATCGAGGAGGCAAAAGATGTTAACACCCTCACTATCAGTGATCTCATGGGATCACTCCAGGCTCATGAGGAACGTATGAAGAGATTTGAACCACAAAACTTAGAACAAGCATTTCAGTCCAAAGTTGATCTGCAGAAAAATAACCACAATTATGAAATAAACAAAAGGTCAGAAAACTTCAGGAAGTACCAGCGCACGATATTGTTTTGTAATCTCTGTAGAAGAAACAATCACGACACTTTTGACTGTTTCTATAAGTGTAAACGATGTGCCAAACCAACACATTTTGCCAAGGATTGTCCATATAGGCAGAAGCAGAGTATGCAACCCAAGGAAGAAGCCAAGTTCAGTGAACATGAAGGTGATGAGGACTATGTGTTCTACACGTGTAACAGTGAAGGTGTCAATATAAGTGATGTTTGGTATCTAGACAGCGGGTGTTCAAATCATATGACTAACAACAAAAAAGCTTTTATTCTTCTAGATGAAACAGCTAAGTCTCAAGTTATTTTAGGTGATGGAACTACAAGGCTCATCTGTGGGAAAGGAACTATTGTAGTGAGATCCAAATCAGGTAACATTAAACATATACCTGATGTTCAATATGTCCCTGAACTAGCACAAAATCTGTTGAGTGTAGGACAGCTGATCAAGAAAGGCTACCAACTTGTTTTTGAAGATTCAAGGTGCACCATTATTGACAAATCAACATTACGGGTCATAGCAAAAATTGCTATGTCACCTAATAAAGTCTTTCCATTAGTTCTTCCTTATGAAGAGAGAAGTATGTTTACTACAAATAAGGGTGAAACTGTCAAGTGGCATTGCAGATATGGCCATTTAAATGTTCAGGATTTGATAAAGATGCAAAGAAACAACTTGTGACTGGTTTACCTAAACTTCTTGATGAAATTGGCATATGTCATGAGTGTGCTTCCTGTAAGATTCATAAGCAACCTCACCCACAGTACTCATCTAGAAGAACTACAAAACCACTCGAGCTTGTTCATGCTGACATCTGGGGACCATCCCGCACTTCTTCTCTTTCAGGTAAACACTATTTTCTTCTTCTGGTAGACGATTTTTCTAGGATGATGTGGGTATATTTCCTCGAGAATAAGTCTAATGCTTTTTCAAAGTTTAAACAATTTAAAGCTCTGGCAGAGAATGAGGCAAACTCAAAAATAAAAATTCTAAGAACTGACCGAGGAGGTGAATTCCTCAGTAATGCTTTCTCCTCATTCTGTCATGACCATGGAATCAAAAGAGAGCTAACAGTCAAGGGAACTCCAAAGCAAAATGGTGTTGCAGAACGAAGAAACGGAACTATCCTAGAAATGGCCAGGTGTATGATATTAAACTCCAAACTCCCCAAGAGTTATTGGGGAGAAGCTGTAAACACAGCATGCTACATTCTTAACAGGTCACCTTGTAGAGCACTGGTTGATACCACACCCTTTGAAGCATGGTCAGGACACAAACCAGATGTGTCAAATTTCAAGATTTTTGGAAGCTTAACTTATAGTCTAGACAGCTCGCTGAACAGAGACAAGCTTGATGGAAAAGCAGTTATGGGAATCCTACTAGGATACAGTGATGCTTCCAAAGCTTATCGGATATATAATCCAATAACAGAGAAGCTTATCATTGCTCGCAGTGTTATTATTGATGAGAAGAAGCAATGGAACTGGGACCAAGCTCAGGATCAGACTCACTTTCCGGCGGTTGATGAAGAATCATCTGACCTACCACCAGAGGCTCTTCATCCCTCCATTCCGGAGATTAATTGTCCAGACATTCAGGAGATTCCTCCAGTGGCTAGAAATAGTTGTCCTGACATCAATGTGCCTGCAACAAGTCCCTCTGAGTCATCATCTCCGTCATCACCAGTAAAATATCGATCGATAGTAGAGTTATATGATAAGTGTCAAATAGCCATGTTTGCCAAAGAACCATCCAGTTATCATGAGGCAATTAGAGATACCAACTGGAAAATGGCTATGGATAAGGAGCTGGAAATGATTGAAAAGAATCATACCTGGGAACTCTCAGATTTGCCCCCAAAGAAAACAGCTATTGGACTGAAGTGGATTTATAAGGTGAAATACAATGAAGAGGGAAAAATCCAAAAATACAAAGCAAGGTTAGTTGCTAAGGGATACTACCAAAGAGAAGGAATAGATTACTTTGAAACCTTCTCTCCGGTAGTTCGTTTTGAATCAATTAGGATACTTCTGGCATTTGCAACTCAAAATCAGTTTCCTATCTATCAAATGGATGTAATGTCAGCGTTTCTAAATGGAGAAATTGAAGAAGAAATATATGTATGTCAGCCACCAGGATATGAATTAGAAGGGAAGAAGAATAAGGTATTCAAGTTGCACAAGGCGCTATATGGATTGCATCAGGCACCTCGGGCTTGGAACACCAAAATTGATGCTAATCTAAGTGTTATTGGATTCAAAAAATCTACAAGTGATCCAGGCATGTACATCAAGCATGATGACAATGAAGGACTTCTCATAGTATGCCTGTATGTTGATGATATTCTTATCACTGGATCAAGCCCAGAAGCCATAAACAAGTTCAGAAAGTACATTCAAACCAAATTCCAAATGACAGACCTGGGGCACACCAGGTATTTTCTGGGACTACAAATCGTACAACAGTCGGATGCCACCTACATATCACAATACAAATACATTGAAGATATACTAATCAGGTTTGGAATGGAGAATTCAAAACCTGCATCCACACCCATGATTACTGGAGAGAAATTAAAGAAAGAAGACGGGGAAGAGAAAACTTCGGCTGAGCAGTACAGGTGCCTTGTCGGATCACTCATCTACTTAACCAATACACGCCCAGACATTGAATTTGTTGTCAGCATGGTGTCACGTTTTATGCAATCACCTAGTATCAAGCATATGACAGCCGCAAAAAGAATACTCAGGTATATCAATGGAACGAAAAACGTAGGATTAAAATATGAGAAAGGAGAAACAGGCACACTCATGGGCTATTGTGACAGCGACTGGGCAGGGTGTCCCGACGATCGAAGGAGCACAACAGACTTCATTTTCTATCTTGGTTGCAATCCAGTCTCATGGTGTACCAGAAAACAAAAATCTATTGCTCTTTCATCCACCGAAGCAGAATACACCGCCCTTAGTGAAGCAGCTAGGGAAGTTGTATGGCTGAAGAGATTAATTGGAGAAATGAAGGGAGGTAATGCAGACACAACGCCAACAATTATCCAGGTTGACAACACCTCTGCGATTGCACTTGCAAAAAATCCCATTTTTCATAACAAAATCAAACATGTGGAAATAAGGGTACACTACACTAGGGATTTGGTCAGTAAAAGGGAAATTGTCCTTCAACACTGCAACACTGAAGTTCAGATTGCTGATCTTCTCACAAAACCATTGTCGGCACCTATGTTTCTCCCCCTGCGACAGAAGATGAAGATTGTAGGCTGTCTGGACTATGGGGGGGGGGGGGGGTGTTGGAACATAGTTCAGACAGCAAGTTGAGCAGCAACATTGAAGGAGATCAGGAAGGAGGATTAGCTGTATCTTCATCTTTATGGGAAGTTGATCCAGGCGGGTGTTCAGAAGAAGCTTGAGCACGTGCCATCCTGCATAGGAAATTGCTCCCATCAAGGACTTATCTTTTTTTATTTTAATGCTTGTGTGTAAGGTGTTTTTTTGTGAGGACTTTTGGTTCCTCTGCTGGTTAAATAGGCAGAGGATCTGGACTATGCAGTAACTGACCGCTTATGCTTCATTTTGTAAGTTTGTTGAAAACTGGTTACTTTTGTTTGTGAAATTGTGAAGCAGGAGAGCCCAAGGTTGTGTTGATTTCCAACACACCTCCCAGGTTTAGCTAACTGGCTTGTATTCTTTTTTTTTCAGTTCAAGGGCAAAGAAACGTAAATATGGTTGCACTAATGATCGGCGATCGCTCAACAAGTGATGTTATTGTCAGGATAAGGACAGACGAAGGCCGGGAAAATTGGTTCTACTGCCATTCTAAAGTACTCGTAGAGAAGAGCAAGTACTTTGCCGAGCGCCTCTCCGAGGACTGGCCCACATGCCAAATAATTGATTCTCGTAATTGCATCGATGTCTTCTGTCAAGAGCCTGACTTTAACTCTCACGCCGTTTCCCTTCGTCTTCTCTACACAAAAGGGCCTCAGAAATGGCACGGAGTAAGAAATGCGCTCGGCATCCTCCAAGTCGCCATCCGCCTTGGCTGTCATCAAATGGCGGGCTCCTGCAGGGAGTACCTGGAAGCTGTTCCTTGGGAGGAGGCCGACGAAGAGGAGATATTGAAAACAATTCCCAACCTCGGAGCACCATACCAGAGCATTGTCGCTCGTCTTCAGCCAGCGGTTCATGATTCTCTTGTCAGAATATTCATATCGGCTATCAGTTTCGCCACATCATCACCCTCCTTATCCTTGAAGGAGCTGAAATCTTCCACCCAAGAGCAACTCGAATACATGCTCACCGAGGATGATGATCCCCCTCTTTTTACCTTGGATAACGAACTCGTAAGGTCTTCCGTGAAGGTTGGCATGAGGAACTTGTTGCGCAAATTCGACGGTTCGATCGAATCTATACTGGCCGCGTCAACCAATATGATTTTGGAGAGCAAATCCCATGAATTTTTGTCGCATTTATGTGATATTTCATGGGTTTGCCAGATACTTGGGAAGATGGAAATGATGAAGGATTTGGTGCATTACTGGGCAGGGGCATCAGAAAACATACTTAGAGCTGCTGAACACGTGCGGAAGGAAACAGATGTTGAAATTAAAGTTGTTGAGGTGGCTTCCAAGGTGTTGGAGACCGTTGGATTCGGAAATGTCGTTCTTCCTACCTCGGACAGGATTAGAATGGTCAAACTTTGGCTTCCTTTTGTTCAGAGAGCGAGGGGGTCGATAGAGCGCGATGACGTCAAGTGTGATGATGATGAAGAAGAAGAGGAAGGAGTCTCACCAGCTAAGTTGGATGGTGAAATCTGGCAGGGATTGGAATCAGCATTTGTTTCAACTATTCTCACTTTACCGTCGTCGGATCAAGCGGAGATTATATCCGATTGGTTAAGATCAGAATATGCAGGATACCCAGATCTGACTGAGGCATTCGAGTTCTGGTGTTACAGGACCAAGGTTGCTAGGAGAAGGCTGGCAACTTCAACCTTTCTCTAAGGTCTTTGGAGCTTTCATTTTATAACTGAATGAACCGACCGACTATCACGAAAATTCCTGAGAATTATGTTGGCTTCAGTTTTTTCAGGTAAAAATGTCATTTGAATATTAAATCTTCTTATCTTTCCATATGAATTCTATGTAGATTTGTAGAAATTATTTATTAAGCTATAAGATTATTCTCTTTTTTACCATGATACAAATCAAAAAGCTTGTGATTAGTCTTTAGCCTGTTCCTTTCTATTGGTGTTATTCTGTTCAAACTTCTATCTTTTTGTGTTTTGGGACTTTTAAAAGTTCTTTTTCTCTGGAGAAAAATTTTCATTCGGCTAAATACTTTTCAGTTAGCGCGACCTTTGAGTTAGGCTTAGGCTCCATCTGGGGACTGGAAATTTGGTGCGTATAATGTATGGTGCGGGCGAAATTCCGACTGTGTACACATGGCAAAAATACGACCGTATTTGAAATTCAAAAATACGGTCATATTTTTGCGCAGATTCCCACCGTATGATCGTGAATCGTGCTGTTAAAATTGCTCAACACACGAATTAATGTGTGTTAAACGTACTAATGTATTTCTCATCAGTGGTGGCAGTGAAAATATTTGTAACGGTGGGATTTTGCAACGGGAGGGGCTGGGCAGCGGAGTTTGACAACGAAGAGGCGCTGTGTGGAAGGGTTTTGGAGTGGGGTGGAGCGGGTATGCTGGAATCTGCGGCGGGAATGTGTGGGCTTGCGGCAGGGAGGTGCTAGGGGCGATGTTTTGGAGCGGGAAGAGGTGGGAGGGCTGGGATCTGCGATGGGAAGAGATGGGTGTTAGTGTATATTTGGACGAATAACGGGTTCGAATACATAACGGGTCAGTTCGGGTACATGGTTAACTCATACCCGTAGTAACTCCTAAGGGTTTGCCTATTTATACCCACCTAGAGGCAACGGGTAGGGGATTCCACTTAGATCCCCATCCGGATGCTTCGAGCAACTTCCACAATGGGGAGGCGTGGACCTGTAGCGGAGGGTCTGGGGGCGGTAATTTAGAGTGGGAGGAGGTGGGGAGGCTGGGATCTGCAGCGGGATGGGATCGGGATCAGGTGAGTACCTGCAGCGGAGAAGGTCCTGGGGCGGTATTTTGGGGCGGCACGTGCGCTGGGTGGCGATCCCCACATCACAGCAGCGGCTTCAGTTCGTCAATGCATGAAGGATAAGGATGGGTTAGGGTCATCAATGACGAAGAAGAACAATGGTTTGCAGATGGTCGATTCAAAAAGAAGGGTGTCTCCTGTTCTGCGATGGAGGCCGAAGATGATCGAATGAGAGAGCCGACACAATTCGGCGAGTATCACATTCTTTTTATCCGCAGGCGCGGGAGGGGCTCGTACTAAAAATCAATGCTCAATCTGTAATCCAAGCAAGTAGGTTGCCATAGTCAAATTGTGTTTTGCTCTTCTGAGGAATCATGCAAGATACATCATTTTTTTGGTATTGATTAATAATTTTTAATATGCTTGCTTTGAGATTAAATTCTAAAATTAGAATTAAATTCATTTTCATTGAAATTATATCTAATTTTAATTGCAGAATCCCAATTCCCTGGAATTGAACTGACCTTAATGAGATTATTTGTTAGATTTTAGGCTCCGTTTGGCACAGTGGTGACAGTCATAAACGCATGTGTTAAACCGTCATAAATGACAAGGATCGCCTAACAAATGTGTCATCTGTTTGAACATAAAAGTGGATGAAGTTCATTAGGTGGGCGTTAACGAATGACAATTTAACCTCGATGTTCATGACCGCCATCACCGTGCCAAACTGAGCCTTAGGCTCCGTTTGGGGGGACTTATTTTCACCGGTCAAGTGGTTATGACCGCATGAATCGGGTCATAATTAAGGTTCAGTTCATGCAGTCGTAACTGTTTGACGGGTGAAAATAAGTCATTCCAAACGAAGCCTTAGGGTGCCTTTGGCGCGGCGGTGGCGGTCGTGAATGCGGTGGTTATGAATGTCCAACCTCACCGAAGCAATTGTTGTCATGCCAAACATGTAGCGGCTAGCTCAGGGCTCCTTTTGCTAGCTTCACGAATAATATCATTACCTTCACGAGCAAGATCACGTCCCTCATTACGAGCTTGTACACATGCTTCTAAAGCCACCCGATTAGCTACTGCACCGGGTGCATTTCTCCAAGGGTGCCCTAAAGTTCCTCCACCAAACTGTAGTACAGAATCATCCCCAAAGATTTTGGTTAGGGCAGGCATATGCCAAACATGAATACCCCCTGAAGCCGCGGGCTCTATGTTGTGCAAACTCACTGGAGGCAAAAACGAAGCTCGCCAAGCGAGCCTTACTTACTCGTACTGCAGTCGTAACCATGCTCAAGCTATAAAACTTAGGCTCTTTGGTAGGGCGTTGGCGGCTGGAAACCCAACAAACGCTGCCGGAGTTCGGGACCAGAGGGGGAGAGCTACGGCTGGGAGCGGAGCAAATTCTCCGGTCCGCAGAGGGAGGGCGGGAGCAAACGCCGCCGCGCACGCGGGAGGCGTTTGTTTTCCGGCCCTTGCGGCGGCGGCTGCTCCTCCACCGGCATCCCACTGCCACCCATCAAACAGAGCCTTAATTTAGAAGGCAAAAAAATGTAATAAAAAGGCCAAAGATCTTTAAGTATTAATTAATACATATTAGCAATAAGCCGGCCTTTAAAAAACCTGCTGGGGGTAGTAATGAAAACTAAACCACCATACAAGATATTAACTTTAGAAAGGCACTACTGGCGAAACACTCCTCACACCATCTCCTGAACAACAGCACAATCACTTGACCGTGTGAAACTGCAGGTTCGCACGTGCCAGCCACTCCTCACAGCGATGACCGGCGGAGAACGACCGGCGGTCAAGCCGCTCCCTCCCCGCGCACGAAGAGTTTCTGCCGCAGCAAGTATCGCCGGAGAGGACCGCGTCTTCCCGTTCCTCCTCCGCGATAGTATCCATGGACTTGGCCGCACTGCTGGGCCGCGCCACCTGTATCAGCTTCGGCGGCGCCACCGCCGGAGTATAATACCTCCACCCCTGCGCCTTTGCCATTTCTTATGAAATTTGGAAGGTGAGATGGAAGCTTATAGATCAAGTTCTTTTAAGTTTTCTTGGACGGATGGTGTAGAAAGCTGCCACGTTTTGCATTTCTATGCGTCCAGAATCTTGAGCGTGGGACACGTGTTGGACATCTGTACAGGATTATCTTCTTCATGAAGAAATGAATCTCGTTCATTTTATTAGAAAGGGAGAGGACCGGATCTTTGAATGGTCAAGATTACCACTATGAGGCGCACGTTAGAGATGTGTGCAGGTGAAACTTTAAAAACATATTTTAAAGAAAAAGATAATTACTTTTTAATAAGAATAATTACAAAATATTAATTAGAATTTTTTACAAATTTTTTAACGTCATATTTGTGGCTTAAAAATATTTTAAAAATAAGATCTGGCTGGACATTGAATTTTCGGACGGGACATGATATTTTGTTTTGGCGGTCCAATAGCAGATTGATCGCATGGTCAAGATTTCACTCGCACAACTCTTATGCACGCTACCCGTACGTAAAAATCAGATTCAGGTCAGGCCCGGGCCTGGCTTTTTACTGCCAGGATGGTTGAGATTTCTCAAGCACATCACTCATCGACCACTTAGAGAAGAGTCGTTGCATAGGACCTGGTGTATTGGGACCGGGCTAGGCAAGGCCGAGCCTAAGCCTTTCCCGGGTTGGGCATCAGGCTGGGCAATTCTTACATATGTGGGCCTTCTTAGATTCCTCGGGATTTGACCGGGCTAATCTAGGCCTATCCGGGCTCAGGCCTAACCCGACTTTTGCGAGAAAACAATGTTGAGGAGGATATCCAGTCAGTTTCTAATAGGAAATTAATGTTGCAAAAAAGGTGAGGAACCATATGTTTGGGAGGCCGATAATGAAGATATTGCAGGTAGAGAGGAAACCTTGCACAGCTTCTTGTGGATTGTTCATTATTAATTTAGCTCTAATTTAATTTAAGATTAATAAATATTTTCAGTTAATTTCATAAATTTTTTTTTTGAAAAAGATAAAATAATAATAATTTTCATATAAAAATGTATTCTCAATTTTAAAATACAGTCTAAAATATTATTGCAGCGGAGGAGATACCCTACATTACATGCGTTCTCAATTATATATCTGCAGTGGAAATGATATTTTGTGCATTAGTGGAGTCGGGATATGAGAGGGATCTGAGAGGAATCTGAAAGGGTGCCAGCCCAGCGTTTTGCTGCGCTGCTGGTGGGACGAGCATCATTCGACCATTTAGAATGGACGTTTCCTCTCTCCTCGCCGGCCTTCCCCGGGCCGGGTTGTCAAAGAGATCCTTAGTTTTATTATTGATTACGAGTAATGGCATTGTTCCGACGCGATGGTGCTCTCGTCACTTGCAAGCCTGTTCTTCAATCGCGGATTCACGATAGTTGTGGGTTGCGCCAGTGTCCAGTATTGCTGGTTTCTTGCTTATCATTGCTTCCACATACATGGGCCCCTTGCTAGAAGTTTTCTTTAGGTTTGACAAATAAAGCATTCTGAAGTTGCAATAACTAATTTAGGCTTTGTTTCGCAAGGTGTTTTTGCTCCGGTGAGTTTGAACAAAAAAACACCACTGGCATAGAATGTATGTTTGACATGACAACGATTACGGGCACCACAAAGAAAATAAAGCTAGTTTTGAACAAAAAAAGTGGATGAAGTTCCTTAGGTGAGGTCGGACGTTCACGAGCGATTTACCGCGGTCATTATCTCTATCACCATGCAAACAGAGCAGTAGTTTGTACCTTCCTCCCATTGGTCTGCCCATCATTCTTCTTCCATAATGATGAATCGTGTAATGAGCTTTGGAATTTTTTAATTGTGGGCAACCCTTTGCACACAAAGCATCTTGCACCTACTGTAAAGACCATATTTCCTCCTTCATACTCATTCCGATTGCGAGTGGAGTTTCACTCGCCACCATAGAAAGAAGTTCTTCTGAAATGCCCCCCCCCCCCCAATCATCGTAGCCAAGTCCATGACAGAGCTGGGGGGGGGGGGGGGGGGGGGGGCTATCATTCTATTATCTTCGCATCGCTCACTACTCACATTGCACGTCATCAAATATGCACTGCGAGAGTGCTTGCGGGCCTCGGTTCCTTCAATTCCTTCTTGCCCGGTAAACAACATTCTCAAGGTAAAAGTGCGCTTGAGCTCAATCACGCAAACATAATACTAATAGTAGTTTGCAATCCGTTCATACCTTTGCAACTTCGTTCACGATTTTGCATCCCACTCAGAAGATGAAATCCTGAACTTCTTTGGCATCCCTCTCGCCAACGAACAATTTTGTTGCTGGGGGGTCCATACTTGGGCTTACCATAGTTCCACTACTACCTCCATTAGCAACTACCTTCATTCACAAGAACAAAAGTTCTTCCAAGTCCTCGATTCTAGATTCCATTTGTTGACAACATTGTTGCCTTGTAGATTTAATCTAAGAAATCTTTGAGGCTCAACTTAAATTCCTTCGGGCTCTCCATAATTTGGTTCTGATCATATACTCCACAACCTTCTTACGCTACCCCGCGCATCAACCCCACTCCACCCTAGCAAGATCCAAACGACTCTCATCGCAAAATCTTGCTCTGGTCACACTTCTCTTTGCAAATAGCAGATACACAATCTCCCTATCGTGCTACTCAACAACATTAGAGTTGTCGTTTTCAAAGAACTAAGTATTATCACATCACTATGCCTAAACCTATCTCCAATGCCAACTACCATAGATTTATCTCTTTGCAAGCACCACTTTGCCACTCTATGCCGCGGTGGGGAAGAACAGTGAGAAAGCTCAAGAGGGCATATTTGCTTGTCAAATTTGGATGTGCTACAAATAAAACTTCAATGACATATAAGACACCATTTGGCACGACAAAAATTCTACAGTGATAGAATGTATGTTTGACATGACAACAGTTATGACCATAATTAAGAAAATAAAACTAATTTCGAACATAATCATGAATGATGTTCTTTAGGTGAGGTCAGGTGTTCAAGAACGATGGTTCATAACCATCACATTCACGACCGCTGCCACCGTTCCAAACACCCTACAAATGGTTATCAAAACATTACTATTCATTAATCCACAACATAGCATATCAACAACGACTGTGAAAAGAAATGAAGCAGTTAAAAATGTACAAAGTAGTGCCGCACATGATTCAGATGTCAGCTTCAAAATATATATTCCAAGGTCGAAGAAGAATCCTTGGGGCACATTCTTCGGTATTTTTCAAATAGCTTCGAATATTTAATAGAAGATGCTATCCGCAGACAGTTATTACAGTGATTATACTACTCGGCATCGCTGAGATCAGTGATTATACTAGTTATGTTGGAACTGGAAATGGATGAAACTTCCAGAGTAAAATAAGAAGGTGAATATGTAAAAACTATATTCGATTTAAGATCACGCTAACATTTTTGAGAGACGACTCAGAAAGCTACAGAGGAGATCTGGGGATCTATAAGGCTCGGTGGCACTAAAACTATATGAACAGTTTGCGTTTGGGCCGATGTCGTGTATTCTTTTGGTGGAAGTGGATTCCCGCCCTCCGGAAAAGTTTGTCACTTGCTGCATTTCTTCGTTCGTGTCCTTAAATTTGCGCTCTTTCCCTGCATAAATGCATCAATAGCTCTTCCTTATTCTTAAAATTTTCAGGACTGGAACGAAGTCATAAATATAGCATGTTTAAAAAAAAACTCTATGTTTAATGAATTGTTGATCTTGAAAGATAGTTTATCAAGAAGAGAGAGTAAATAGAAACATTAAAAAAACAGACAGCTAAAGATTCTAAAAAAAATACAAATGTGAATGGACTGTTAAATACAAGATATAATTGAAGCAACAAATTTGCTCTTACAGCATTGACTATAATTATTAAAGGCTCAAGGAGCACCAAAGACGCAAAAGGGTATTAAAACCTAGGCAGAAGGCTCTAGGCGCACGGGACGCCTTACAAGGGCAAGGTGCAAAGGGCTCAAGGCGCAAGGGCGCGAGGCAAGGCACAACCACGTTCATTCTAAATAGTCAACATCAAACATATGTTCATCTTCTTTATATCATTCATTACTATCATTTATATCTTTTAAAAATGGAATAATATGGTCCCCTACATCACATCTAAGTCTCAACGGTCGAGTATGTTTCACAAACACTAAATTATGCAAAAAATTATGAAATTCTTACATTACTTCTCTTTGTTTTGAAGAAAAAAAGAGAGTTTACAACAAAAATCTCACTCATCCGGATTTTTATGCTCCAAAAGCGCAAAAACGACGCATGAAGGCGTAAATTCCTAAGCTTGAAGAGGCTTGAGCCTTACGCGTGCCCGAGGCACACCTTTAACAACATAGCCATTGAGTTCAACACCAACACCTTTTTGGGTATATAAGTAACCTAGGAAGACATACTAAGACACTACAAATTAATCTTCACACTATAGCAGATTCTAAACAAAATATGTACACCCAAATATGTGAAGAGGAGGCAACGCGTATATTGAAAATTGGTTGGTAAAAGATAGATGGCGACATTCAATTTTAAACAAGCTTCGAGGAACATTAATTTGGATAAAGGACACAGCCAGTCATATCGGTGAGATGTTGATTTTTTCATTCCAAGACACCATTTATTCAGAGAAGATGACTCACAATAAACCCCTTTAGATACAAAGAAGGATTTTGTGGGGACCTAAAAATATTCTTGAGCATTATTTGGTCTAAAAGTGCAAATGAATATGTGGAATTGATTCATGATCACAAAATAAATGTTTTTTTTTGCATTATGTCATATAATTCTGGTTTATATTCCATTAGAAGAACCAATGATATTCGAGAATAATCAATCGTCCATGCAACAAAATACTTAAAACCAAAGGAACTAGAACCCACTAGCAGGGCCCAAAATGTCTTAATGAACTGATTTGAAATGAGAAGTAAATCAATGTTCAGAGTGAGGACTTACACATAGGCCTGCGATATCTCCCAAATTTGCATGTGTTATAATTCTACACAGAATTATAGGAAAAGGAAAGAAACATTTTTTTGAAAGTAGTTAAGCATGGAAGACCAAGTTTCCTATGTATCTGATGAGGTTTGGCAGTGGTTGCAGAAACATGGCTTTGGATGGGAGTATCATCTAAATTATGGATCATTGGGCTCAAACCCTCCTTCGATTTGTCTCCATGTTTGAAGTTCCAGTATTTCAGAATGAGAAGGAAGAAGACTATTGACCACTTCCAAGACTTTGCAAGTTTGCTAACACACATGAGATTATATGGGAATTTAGGTGCAAAGAGAACAAAAGGTAAAGTGTATTTTGGAATACTGCACCACTTGATACTACAGAAGAGGTAGTAACCACTAACCATCAGCTAACATACTTTATAGCAATGAATGTAATGCCAACTTATGGGCCGGTAAATCCAATGATATGATCAGTGGCTCCAAAGTCAATGATCCAAGAAAAAACGTTGGTTTTACTATGTTGAGCAAAAGATGTCTTTTGTTGAAAGGCGGGGCGTGATGGCCAATTAACCCGACCTAGCCGACTGCAGTCCAAGCATCCCAACCAAATCACCCAAGGCTAACCCTCGTCGGGACTTTGACCAATGGGCAGGTTGTTGAGACCGGGAATCGATCCCAGAACCTCCTTTATCAAGGTCTGGAATCGATCCCGGAACCTCCTTTATCAAGGCCTTGATAAAGGAGGTTCTGGGATCGATTCCGGTCTCAACAACCTGCCCATTGGTCAAAGTCCCGACGAGGGTTAGCCTTGGGTGATTTGGTTGGAATGCTTGGACTGCAGCCCAGCTAGGACAGGTTAATTGGCCACCACGCCCCCGCCTTTCAACAATTATAAATAAGAAAACGGAGATCTTAATGGGGATATAGGTATATAGCTTCTAACATTGAATTAAATGATTAAAATGAAAAAGTGCCTCAAGAGAACTACATAATGAGATAATAGCATGGAGTCATAAAAGTTAATTTTCATGAAAATAAGGCGAAACCAAATATATATTTTGATAAATGACAACTGATAGAAAAGCTCATGTAAAGAGCCCATTATTGGGCCCATTCTTCCTTCTTCTCTTCCTAGTCCCATATCTTGTATAGGATTTTTTCTCACCTTCTCCCTCATATATATTTGTATTCTCTCATTGTATTTACATACACAAGCAATACATACAAGTTTTGAGCTCTCTCAACATGGTATCAGAGCCAGGTTCCGGTCTGTCTGGTTAAAAAAAAATTTTAACCACTTGACCGCGGCCACCGACGGTCTCTGCGGCTTTCTCGCGGCCTGCCTCCTTTTCTCTCGGCATCTTGCTCGCGGTCTGTTCGCAATCTCCGCGACCTGGTCGAAACCTATTCGCGTTCTCCGCCTCTACTCGCCCGTTCTACCCGCCTACCCGCTTCCCTCTTGCCGCTCGAGTTCTCCAACTCACGGCTTCTTCGTCCTGCTCGAGTTCGCTTACTCGTGGTTTATTCTTCTTGCCGCTCGAGTCCGCTTACTCACGGCTTCTTCTTCTTACCACCCGAGCTCTTCTCCTCGCGGCCTACAGTGTTCTACCTGCGCGGTCTCCGCTGCGGTCTTTCTACCCTCTTGATCGCACCACCTCCTCCTGTCTCTCTTCTTTGATCGTTGGTGTGCTCACTGAGACCGTGTGGTCTGTCTTTTTCTCCCGCATTTTGGTCGCGGTCTCTCTCTTGGCGTTTCTCTTCCTTGCGGCCTCCCTCACCTTGGTCGCTGCTCTTGTCGTTGTGACTGCTCGCTGTGTATTCTGGTCTGGCGCGGCCTTGTCGTGCAAGAGCTCCCCGTTCAATTTACTTTTTGTTGGTCGCCTTACTAATGATCTAGATTGCTCTGTCATATTCACATCATCTTCATTTTTCATCCAGGATTGGCGGACGCGGACTACCATTGGTAAAGGCACATTGCGGAACGGGCTCTGCCTTCTCGATGACTATCCCACCATCTTATCTTGTCTCCTTCAGTGAGTGGCATCGACGTCTTGGGCATGCCCCTCTCCCGGTCCTCCAACGGGCTCTTCGTGGTATCTCTCTTCATCCTTTTCAACGCGAGTCATGTATCTTCGGCAAGCAGCCGCGCTCTTCTTTTCCTGCGGATTATACCCGGAGCACTGCTCCTTTTGACTTAGTACATTCAGATGTTTGGGGTTCTTTTAAAATTACTAGCATTTCTGGTTATCGTTACTTTATCACGTTTATTGATGATTACTCTCGCACGACGTGACTTTACTTACTTCGTGATCGCACCGAGCTTCCCCGTATTTTTCGGGCCTTTGTCCTTGAAACCTGTACACAATTCCACACCACCCTCAAAACATTGCGCACCGATAATGCTCGCGAATACACTAGCCACGGTTTTGCGACTTTGTGCTCTGAATTCGGGATTATTCATCAAACGTCATGTACTTACACACCCCAGCAAAACGACGTTGCCGAACGGAAGAACCGGCACTTGCTTGATGTTGTCCGCTCCCTCATGCTTCAAATGCATGTTCCCAAACTTTACTGGAACTTTGCGGTCTTCACTGCGTGCTTCCTTATCAACCGTCTCCCTTCCTCCATCCTCCATTATGCTACTCCGTTCAGCTTACTATTTCCCTCTACTCTGGTCTTCTCTCTCCTGCCTCGCATTTTTGGCTGCACCTGCTACGTCCACTGACTGGGTCTGTCCTCGGACAAGTTGGATCCCCGGGCGGCTAAACATATCTTCGTCGGCTATTCGCGTACGCAGAAAGGCTATATATGTTATTCTCCCACTACACGCAAGGTCTTCGTTTCTGCTGATGTTATCTTCCGGGAGGATCAGTCGTTCTTCTCTGCTCCTTTCACACCGACCCCTATCCCGCCGACCATCCCACGACCTGTTATCCCCGTTACTACACCTCTGCCACCGGTCCCACCTGCTCCGGCTCCTGCTCCCTTCAGGCCGCCTGTTATCCGTGTCTACACTCGTTGCCCTTCCGGTTTTGTTTCCCCTCTGCAGTCGGCCTCGACCTTGGCTACTCTGTGCCCTGCTGATCAGGTACCGACCTCCACTGCTCATCCTCTGGCAAATTGTGTCTCCTTGCATCGCCTTTCTCCCCACCTTCACACATTTGCTACTTCTCTTTCCTTGATTTCGGTTCCTAACTCTGTGCAGGAGGCGCTCCAACATCCTGAATGGCGGGCCGCCATGGAGGAGGAAATGGCTGCTCGCATGGCCAACTAGACATGGACTCTCGTACCCCTTCCTCCGGGTCAGAAACCGGTTGGGTGTACGTGAGTCTTTGTCATCAAATATGCTGCTGATGGGATGATTGACCGTCTGAAAGCTCGTCTAGTGGCTCGTGGCTTCACCCAACAACAGGGGCTTGACTATGAAATTGTTTTTCTCCGGTGGCCAAACTCAACACCATTCGAGTCCTCATCTTCGTGGCTGTCCATTGTCGGTGGCCCTTATTTCAACTGGATATTAAAAATGTCTTTCTGAATGACGATCTCCAGTAAACAGTTTATATGCAGCAACCTCCCGGGTTTGAGACCACGGGGGAGTCTCAGTTCTGTCATCTTGTGAAGGCCCCGTATGGTCTCAAACAATCCTCACGGACGTGATTTGACAAGTTCAGTAAGGCCATTCGGGAGGTTGGTTTTACTCGGAGCTCGACAGATTTCTCGTTGTTCACTCGTCACCGAACAACGGGAACGGTTCTTCTGTTAGTGTATGTTGACAATATCATAATTACAGGAGACGACTCGAAAGGAATACATGAGGTCAAACTACATCTGAGCTATGTATTTCAAACAAAAGAACTGGGGCCCCTTCGGTACTTCTTGGGTCTTGAGGTTGTCAGACGACCAGATGGTCTTGTCCTCTCTCAGCGGAAGTACTGCCTCAACCTCCTTCATGATGTAAGCTATTCAGGTTGTAAGCCGATTGACACCCCAATGGATGTAAATCACAAGTTGTGTGCTCATACATCTGACTCAGATCTCCTACTCCAGAATACTATCGTCATCTCGTTGGGAAATTAATCTACCTCACGGTAACCAGACCAGATATTTCCTTCGCTGTTGGTATTGTCAGTCGGTATATGCATTCCCCTCGAATATCTCATCTTCAGGCCGTTGAACGCATTCTCAGATACCTTAAAACGGCTCCTGATCAAGGATGGGTATACAAAACCTCATCTTCAGCTCCAACATTGGTGACATATTCTGATACTGATTATGCTGGTTCTCTTGATGATCGACGGTCAACCAGTGGTTTTTGCACATATTTTGGAGGACATTTGATTACATGGCGAAGCAAGAAACAAGCGGTCGTTGCTCGATCATCAGCTGAGGCAGAATACCAGGCAATGGCATCGGTAGTTTCAGAACTGACGTGGCTTGAAAGTCTGTTTACCGATCTGGGTGTAAAGCTCTCTTCCCCAGTTCTCCTCCTCTGTGACAGCCAAGTTGCTATACATATAGCCAAGAACCTGGTCTTCCACGAGAGAACAAAGCATATTGAAGTCCAACTGTCATTTCATCCGGGAAAAGGTTCAAATGAATAAGCTCGACCTGAAGCATGTTCCGGGGACTGAACAAGTTGCGTATGTCCTCACAAAGGCTCTTTCCAGTACACTCTTCTATCAGTGTTTGTCCAAGCTTGGCGCATACGATTTGTACGCTCCAGCTTGCGGGGGAGTGTTAGAAAAGCCCATGTAAAGAGCCCATTATTGGGCCCATTCTTCCTTCTTCTCTTCTTAGTCTCACATCTTGTATAGGATTTTTTCTCACCTTCTTCCTCCTATATATTTGTATTCTCTCATTGTATTTACATACACAAGCAATACATACAAATCTTGAGCTTTCTCAACAACAACCAACCAAGAACTCGTTGTCAAACTGAGGCTTTGTTTGGCATGACGTTTTTGCTCCGGTGAGTTTGGAAAAAAACGCCACCATTATAGAATGTATGTTTGGCATGACATTGGTTATGACCACTACAAAGAAAAAACTACTTTTGAACATAAAAATGGATGAAGTTCCTTAGGTGAGGTCGGGCGGTCATGAATTATGGATCATAACCACTGTGTTCACGACTGCCACCGTTGTGCTAAACGGATCCCGAGTGTGGGAGCAACTGTCATTTCATATAAGGTAGTAAGAGTTTGACTTTGATAGAATAGGAGGGTATGATGGATGGAATAAAATACATCAATGAAACGAGGCGATCATTGATAAGTTTTATTATTAAGGAATCTACCACAACTATATACACAACTACTTGACATGGAACATATGCTCGTAAAAAACTATTGCAAGAAATTCTAGTATCTAAACTTCAAAAAAAATTCATATGAATATGACCAAAATTAATTTCAATATTTTTCATAATTTATCAAAAAAACTATTCGCTCTTATTAAACAGCTATGGGACGAAACCAATTTATTTTTAAAAGTTACCTCGTGCGGTGCGAACAAGTTTTATTAAAGATTTTGAATGCCAGTAGCCACCTGAATACAAACTTATCCAAACTATTTGTAGTAACTTTAAGTTTGCGAACCACAAGGTTATAAGTTATTTAACCTCTGCCCTAGTTCTCTCATATTTGTCTTCTGGTTATAAATGCTCAAAGAACTTTTTGCTAACTTGGCAATGCCTTTTTTGTGTTGTTTATTAAAACCTTGTCATCCAGATCTTGTGTGTACATGAATCACTCAATGGAAATCCTTAACTCTTCGTGTGCATCTCGTCCACACATTCACTGAAGGGCAATGCGGATGCAAAATAGCTCCATCACCCAAGTAATTTGAACATAACTGGAAATACTTTAAAATTTTATAACCCATACGGTTTAAGGAATACATCGTTTTGGAAAAAAACATATGAATAAAAGAATGAGGAATGCTATGTCCAAAGTAGAGTTGGATAGTTTTCTGAATTATAAAAGAAAAACTTCTAGTGTAGATACAATATACTAGTGTCTGTTAACAAATTTTCCCAATAAAATTTGATGCTAAAAGGATGTCACGTGATTGAGGAAACATGATATAAATATTTAAAAATTCAAGAGATGTTCATTATTGTGTTAAACATTGAAGAATAAAACTCAAAGAAAAGAAATGAAAATATATAATGAAATATGGATATTAAAAGATCTTCCATATCAAAGAATCACGTTTGATTATTGCCAGAAAAACCTATTACAGAAGCAATTTATTTCTAAAATAACTATTGAAAAATGATAACAATGGAAAATATTTTCCTGGTTTTAATTCATCATAAAATGACATCCGATCAAATACACCGAGAATTGATTTTGCATGCATTAGAAGAAAAAAAGAGGTATCAAAGGTATGCAAGAATTATTAAAGATATGTACTATACAACATTTAATAGTGTTAGTAGTGGATTGATCAAGAGTTTTCAAATCCAACAGGATTACAAAAAGAATCAATATTGTGTCCATATCTTTCTGAATTAGTAATGGAGAACCTTACACATGATATTCAATGCGCGTTAGGCGAAGTTAATAATGGTTGCTGGAGTTATTAAAATCAAGGTTGTCAGGATCGTGATCCAGATCATAGAATCTTACGATCCTACAATCCAGATTGTGTAAATCAATGCTGATTTTGTAAAGCGATCCTCGATCCAACCCTACTGTCAGATCCGATTCTACCTCGAAACGATCTCATGTAGGATCTCGATCCGTGACAACCTTTAAAATATGTATGATAGAGCATTTACTAGTAACAGTGGATTGACCAAGCATATGTATGATAGAAATGAGTATTTATTGGTACTAGCAGTGGGTTGCCCAAGAGCTTTTAGTTTATAGTAGGATTACATAAAGAATCATTATTGAGTATATATCTTTTTGTACTGGTAATGGATATGCATACAAAATATATTTAAACTGAGGTGCTTAATTTATAGAAATGACATAATTCCTCTTCGGGTAAATAAATAGTAGATAACTAAATTGACAATAATGGAAATGAAAATGAATAAGATGAGATTGACGCAACTTCATTGCCACTATGACAACCCTGTCACCTTCTATTACGGTTTGATGAATGTCCGTAACACCTTCCAAGAAGCCAACATAGTCAAGCTTCACATCACGCAACCCACCCATCTTGCCTCCAACTTGATAAATTCTTCAGTTGCTGCTCTCCTCCTCCCCTCATCATCATTACAAATCATATACTCGCATAATTGCAACCTTTAAAATCTATAGTCGCCAGCCTACTCTCCGAGTTTCAACCACCATTCAACCAATTAAATGACCTCCCACATCGACACCCATATGACCACCGCATACACCTACAACCTCATTCCAACAATTAATACTCTCCCAAACCGCTATCCAACTTTTAGAAATATGAGCTTGAAAAGAAGGCGTAGTTAACTTGTCAAGATTCTTGATGGCATTCATCCAACCACGCAGTAGCCCATTCTCCTCACTTGCCTCCTAGTCCATGAAAAAAAACAAGTATTGGCTCTTCCGTGTTGATTATCGTGCCTTGAACACCATCACCATCTATGATAGCTTCCTCATACGCACTGTAGATAAGTTATTGGATGAAGGGATGAACACATACAGCGCCATCTACTTCCCCAATATAGATCTTCACTACAATTTCCATTGAAGCCACATTCACTAGATCAATGTTATGTGGCGTGACGGTGCCAGTTATCTTCATTGTGTTATTTTGTGTTATTTTACATTTCTGTGCTCATTTGTCGTAAGCCCAAATGAGGGGCATGATTGGTGAACTTAAATAGCGGCCGGTTGGGCCTTGATGACAAGAAGAAAATTAAAACTAAAAATCTCTCTCTTATTTCCCTCTTCCTCTCACTCTCTCACTAACTCCACGGGAAAACCCGTGAGTTCGCCCTAGGCGCAACCCGTGCGGGTATTGCCCCCCCCCCCCCCCTTCTGCCGCATCTCCTCCACCGCCGTCACTGCCCCCTCCACGGGTTACTAGATCTAAGGGGAAGGTTCATAACAATCGCATCCCAACAGCAGCCTTCAGCACCCACCTCAGCCACTATAAATACATGCCTTTTTGCTCTGACTGCCACATCAACCCACCTTTCAAGCAAGCCATGAACAACCATTTCACCTATTTAAAAATCATGTTTGCGTCTGCTTCGACAACATTCATGTCTGCAACCCTACTTGTCTGCTCATCAGGAGCACCACGCTCAAATCCTTTTGACTGCTCCTAGCCAACCATTTCACATCAACATCCAAATACCTATTCCACTCCACCAACTTGAATCCATAGTCCACATTTATCCTTCTATATCATACATGTTGATCCCTCCAAATTCGGCCTTCATTTGTCAACATTTTTACCCTCTTCATGGAACTCGTTGGCTACTATCAATGCTCTAACACTACGTCATCATTGTTGGCACCCGCAATGAGCTTCTTCGGAAGAATTCCTCCGACTGGTATATGGCGGCCAAACTTGCCTTCACACATCTCAAACAGGACCATACCAAAAAAGCAATCCTATACCTCCCTGACTTTAACTCCCCCTTCACCCACAACACTGACAATCCTATACCTCCCCGACTTTAACTCCCCCTTCACCCACAACACTGAATCCTCCAACATAGACATTAGTGCAGCACTTCCTAGCATGGCCACTGGCTCGCATTCTACCGCCATACTCTCCACATAATGAAAGTCGCTTTCACATAAGAACATGAGATTTACGCAATTACTGGGATTGTCCAAAAATGGAGCCGCTACTTCCTCATTTGCATCGATCACCATAAACATCTAATTCAAAAACCGATCAATCCATGGAGCAACACTTCGGTACTTCTGTCTACACAAACTCCTAGGACACTCTTACCACATTATCTACAAACCTAGTTGCGATAACCAAGTCGTTGACACCGCCCCCACTTCTCACATGCCAAATTCTAATGTAAAACAAACATTAGTGATACTCCAGGGTTTCGTTACTACTAATGTCATTATATACCAACCACAACCACCTTTTCATACCTGCAAACTTCATCCCCTTCAAAGCCATCCTCTCTGAATGTGAGCACACTCAATGGCCATTCTTGTTTGCTTCCTACTTTTACTTGCCAATCAATCACTTGTCGGTCTACTGCAACCCATCAAAATCTAGCACCAAGCCTATGAAGATATTTTCATGGACTTCATCAACTACCATCCAACTTACACTCAACAAAGCCACCATCTTCGTCGCTGTCTCTCCAAATGTCCATTTCATGCCCTTAACTTCGATTCTCCACTGCTCCACTTGTCATAGAACATTTACGCAATTTTTTTGTATGGACCCTTTCAAATTGTTTCCTATATAGGCATTGTGCCCTATCAACTACATCTCTCGAACGGCGCCCACATTCACTCATTCTTCCACGTCTCCCACCTAGCCATATGTCGAGCCTTTTTCGCGACTATCCCATTTGGATCTGTCCCCACACAACAATGTTGAAGTTGATGCATCACCCAACTCGAATCTTCAGGTTGTTTGTAAAGTGGGGATGATGTGATCACACACTCATAAGCTCTTTGCCGATCAAACATTTGGAAACCTCCTTAAATCATTGTCGTGAACCTCTCATGAACTTACATGTTGAGAACAATGATGTTGGGCAGTGGGCACTCAAATTTTGGGTACCTATTCAAGTACTATCTACTCTCCCATCAAATGGTCCGTCGACCGAAGAATACAAACTAATCAAAAAAGAATTTGTAATTTGTGATTACTTAACACAACTGTTTGTTGATAATTAAGAGACAATATATAAAACATATTATTTGTCCTTGGAGTATAGAAGACACTGAACTTCATAAACTCTAATCTTTTCCATTCCTCCACCCCTTTATTGGAGCTTCTCTCTTGCCAGAGAAGATATTATATCATAGAATGGATATGCAAAAAATTATGAAGAAAAACTTAAAGAATGATAATATTAGAGGAATGGTTGGAGGGTCATCTATTTAAGTTGTTTATACATGTACAACAAAGGCTACAAAATGCACACTTGGACATGCACATAAAATTAGTGCTGGAGAATAAAGAAGGACAAGAGATAGATCCAACAAAATATGGATAGTAGTTATTCAAAATGATTTGCAAAGGATAAATTTATTACCTAGGGAAGCACTTAGAAGAAACAAAAAAATAGGTATTCATAAAGTCAGAAATCAACAATTGAATAAGACGAATCATGCTGAGCACAAAAATATCATAAAGGAATAAGGAATAAATCTCTTTTGCATAAATTTTACTGAGTGAATGTTGATTTTACATTAATCATACTTCCACGTTTTTTAACTTTACTGAATTCAGACATGTGTGTTATAATATTCAAGCCTCTACCACTGCATAAATGGTTGCTACAAACTTTGTTTGGAACCAATGCTATATCTCATACATTAAAGCCCATCTATAAGTCTAAGATTCATACCAGTAAGTGTCAATATTCTCTCAAAATATGATAGCCTCTTAGTATTGTTGAAGTTAAGAATACATATCATCATATCCAACCATGTGTAATTCAAATTAGAGAAACCAAGCTTATATTCCACTGAAGGGAACGGAGCTTCAAAATGAGCATTTTCTGCATTGCAGCTAACATGTCTTAATAGCATCTGAATGTCGTGCACTTCTGCACGATAAAACAAATGCTACATAAATGCTAGAAAAGTTTAAAAACCAGATGCACCCACCCCACTAAATACAAAAACAACTAACCACCAACAAATTTCAAAACAATATGGAATATCACTTGTTTTAGTCATGGTTTATCGCTGATATCATTCAACACAAACATACATGATACCATGAAATCATAACATCTACAGGTATCACATTTTTCATTCCTAGGAATAGAGAAAAGTCATAACAAGTAAAGTTGAGATATAAGCCGCTTGAAACCAATAAATAAATAGAGTTAAAAACAATCTTAAAATCCTATTAAAAAATGGAAGAACTAATATATGATGGCATACCTTGAAATCATCTATTCGAGTCCCTACGAAAGAGTATGCGTAACAATCAAGCAATAGGGTATAGTACTACTAAAATTCAGAAATCTATCTACTTTGTACACTTAAAGCGGATAACAGATAAAGTATAAGAAGAAGATTTTTCATGTTGCCCCACTTCAAATAAACAAGATTTGTATGATTGGGTGCAGTACGTATTTGTAGAAGAACACAATAAATAGAAAGAAAAAATGGATATTTTATTATTACTTATTAAAAAAAAATCAATTTTACATCAAGTGTACACACAACTATTTATAGAGAGGAGTGAAGACGAGTAAACTCCATCCAATGATGCATGACTAAACTTTAAACAGAAAATGGGCCCTCCAATGGCTATTGGAAGGGCCGTTTATACAAATTATTTCATGATATAGTGGTAGAGGTCTTTGTGAGGATGTCAGAAACCTGCCCAAGAGCAAGCACATGTCACAAGTCCAATTTCTTAAGCTACACTTTTTCCCGAACAAAATGACAATCAAACTTGATATGTTTGGTACATTAATGAAACACGGGATTTTTTGCAATATGAATAGTCGTTTGGTTGTCACAAAAGAGAATGACCGGATAGGATAGTTTAACACCTAGATCATTCAGAAGACTCACCATGTAAGTTCAGAAACGACAAAAGTCATTAATCGGTACTCAGCTTCTGCAGATGAACGTGCAACCATAGTTTGCTTCTTACTCAACCAGTTGACAAGATGTCCACCAAAGTATGTGCAGAATCCAATCGTGGATCGTTGATCATCAAGAGAGCCAGTATAATCAACATCAAAGTAAGCCACAAGAGATAAGGAGGGAGGAGCTTATACGGCCTTGTCCCGAAGCAGTCTTTAAGTATCGAAGGATAAACTCAATCGTCTGAAGATGAGAGATTTGTGGAGCTTGCATGAAACAACTGACCACCCCAACAACAAAGCATATATTCAGTCTTGTAACTGTAAGATAAATTAGCTTGCCCACAAGAAGGCGATAGTACTCTGGGTTAGGGAGGAGCAGATTAGAGTCGGAAGTACAGGCGCAGAGCTTGTGGTTAACAACCATATGTTGGTCATCAAGTTTGCATCCAGAGTAGTCAGTATCATGAAGAAGGATAAGAAAGTATTTCTGTTAAGAGTCTTAAGACAAAATGTAACAACCCGGTTGTATGTTATTGTAATAATAATGATAATAATAATAAGATAATTAAAAAAAATAAAAATAAAACCTAATCTGACCCCCCTCCCCTCTCATTTAACCGAGTCGAGCCCCCTCTTTCCCCCGATTCCGTAACCCGCTGGCCTGGGTCTTCTTCCCGCAGGAAAGCCGCAAGTCGTCGCCAGTTTCCGCCGCTGCTCCCGCGCGATGTCCCGCTCCCGACTCCGCCTCCAGCCGCTCCTGCTCGCGCGTCTCTTGCCTTGACGCCTCCTCTGCGCACTTACCGGCGTGATCTCCTCCCAAAGCCGGCAACAGCAGATCCTTCTCCCCCTTCGACTACTTCTCCCCCCTCCATGGCCGACGCCGCTTGCTGCTCCTCCTTCTCCCTTCCTCCAAGGCCTGCAGCAGCTCTCCCTTCCAGCAGCCCTCTTCCCTCTCGGTTTTGACCGACTTTTGGCTCGAAGAACGGATAGGGTTTACTCCCTCTTCCTAGGGTTTGCTCGTTTTTTGCCTCTACTCAGATTTTGGGCTCCGAATCGGATTCCTTTTGGTATGGATCTTCCTCCTTTCACCCTTATTCAGATTTTCTTATATAACCCTAAAGCGTTATTATGCCTCAATTTGCGTATATTTTTGTGGATCCAAGTTTTTGTCTCTCTCGCAATCAACTAATCTCGTAATATTTGTGATTTCCAGCGCAGCTTCTCGACTCAAGTGATGAAATTTCTCCTAAGTCCTCTCTGAATTAGGGTTTTCGTCAGCCTAAGCACCGCAAAGCCTTCGTCTCCGCGTGGTGTCTCTTCTCCCCTCACTCACGAGGGAGGTATATCTCTTAGCCGGCTTTGATTCAATTTTTGTAGCGAATAATTGCCTGTGTTAGCGTAGTCGTATTTTGTTATATTCGCTTCCGTCGTTCTTGAACAGGTTCGCTTGAGGAGTGTCAATTTTGTTAGCGCCGCTTAGCCGCCGCCGCCAATTTCAACTTTTTTAAGGCAAGTAGAGATTCCTCTCTCTTGGAAGCATAGTGTCTAATTAATGTCTCTGTTTTTTGATTACATGTATGCATTTCTTTATATAATTGATCTGTCAAATGAATTTAATTCATGAATGCCTAGTTGGATAAATTAGTAGTTTAGGGTTCAATATGTTGGAATGTCATGAGTTTGAGATTATGTCTGACTTTTATTTGGATATTAAATTAGATGAATGATTTTATCTCATTTGATGAGTAGTGAGTAGAATGATAGAATATCGAGCACGAGCAACAAGTGTCATGATGATAATTGTGATGAATTTTGGTTTAGCAGATATATGATTGATGTCTTTATATAATGCTTGTATCGTACATGCCTTTCTTGGGAGATGTTTGTGTCATAATGATAGTCAAAAATATTTATGTTTAGCAACCAAATGATGATTTGTGATTTTATATTAAATGTTCAGATCAAACACATGTTTACTTGGGAAATAATAGTGTCTTGGAATAGATCAATTTAAATGAATATTTGGTGTCCAAGAAACTGAAGAAATGTAATCGTACCACTCGCAAATACTTGAACCCGCTAAATATATTGCTCCATATCCAGTTTTGTTTGTGTCATCGAATCTTGTGTCAACGAACCTTGTGCCATCGAATCTGTTGTCATCGAATCTGGTTTCTTAGGTCTGTTCTAAGACTTGAGCGAATGTTGCTCCGTAACTCAATTCCTCTCTTGACGCGTTTATGAACTCTAATCTTGTACAATTTGAATCACCAAATTTGTCTCAGTTCTTGATATGTTATGAATCTCCTAAATTTTGAATCTTTAAAAATCATTAATGTCATAAGCAACCAGTGAAAGGTAGTGCTAAATTGATGTGACGTCTTGAATCAAATTTACGCTTGACTGACAACGAAAACCAATAAATGGTCATAGCAAGCACAACTGTTTTGATAAGACTTGCATTTAGACTTACTTTAGAATCACGTGCATCAAATAAAACACTTCCATCTTCCACTGATTACAGCTAATGACGTTTCTGGATCTGTCTATATGTTATACTCCGGAGTAGTCTAAGAAACTAGCTTGTTCTGTTTAGCTCTTTTATTTGTTGGTCATTGAATAGTTTTGCTTCATGAAAAACTGGTACGCTTATACATATTTGCTTTTGTTACTGTGTTGTACTTTACTTTGCTCACCCTGTTTATTTCAATGTTCTGAGTCTTTTCCTTTCTGTTTTGGAATTGCCTTAACTTTAGTGTCAGCGCCGTCAGGTTCCTGAGCCCGAACTGCATCAAGCTTCTGCTTTCCGATGATTGATCGTCTAGCCGTGTCAGGTTTGATGTTTTGATTCATTTCTTTTACTGTCAGATGTTTTTTATGTGATAATTATGAATAGTAATACATGGGTAACTGCTAGGCTCTTAAATATCATGTACTAGAATTTGATGTTAATGCATGTGCACCCTCTTTTGAATCATAATTGCATGAAATCTATAATAGTACCCTGTAAAAATATGAATTTTTACAAAATACATGTGCATCAAATTCTCACCATTTTAAAACTCTAACAGCTTCCGCAATAAAATTAAACTGTTTTTCTCTAAATTAAATATTTTAAAACTATTTTCAGTTTTCTCTACATCCGCCTTAGCAGGCATGGATTTATTTCCGCCCATGTCTGTGGCATCACGGCCCGCCCGAGGCGCACTCTGACTTATGTTGAGAGGGGTTGTGACACAAAACAAGACTATCAGGTCAACGAACCACCTCAATGCTAAGAAAGTATCAGATGTCAGGTACTTCATGATCATCATTATACTATTGAGATCATCGCCAGAGATGAGGATATCATTGACATACACCAAAAGTATCATCGTGTCTGACGAACAGTGATGAACGAATAGAGAAAAGTCAGCCGAGCTTCGAGTGAAGCCAAAATCATAAATGACCTGATTGAACTCATCAAACCAAGTCCGTTGAGACTGTTTGAGACCATAAAGAGATTTCTTGAGGTGACAAACAAGAAACTCCCACATGGTCTCATAACTAGGAGACTGTTGCATGTAGGTAATCTCAGCGAGGTCGCCATTCGGGAATGTATTTTTGATGTCCAATTGATGCAACGACCAATGTCGATGAACAGACAGGGAGATCAAGACCTGAACAATATTCAACTTTGCAGCGGGTGAGAATGTCTCCCTGTAGTCGAGACCATATTGTTGAGTGAATCCACGAGCCATTGAGCGAGCTTTCAGATGTGCAACCATCCCATCAGGGTTGTGCTTCATAGTGAAAACTCAATTACAACCAACATAAGTTTGGTCAGGAGGAAGAGAAACAAGATTCCATGTGCAATTAGCCTAAAGTGCGGCCATTTCCTAAACCAAGACGACCCGCCACACTGGATGCTGAAGAACCTCCTGCAGAGGAGTGGAAATAAAGGACAAAATGGCTGCAAAATTGTGAAGCGTCAAAGATAAGGGATGTAATGAAACATAATTTGAAATAGGTTGAGTGATGGATGGTGAGGGTGAATCAGCAACCAGCGGAGTATCAGCAAGTAGGGGCGGCTCTCGTGGGGCAGTAGGCCGAGGAAGTCGTCGTTTGTAGGCACAAAGAGGGGGAGAAGGTAGCGAGGAAAGGAACACACTTGGAGGAGTGCGAAGTAGGGGATTTAGTTCGGTGGTGGTAGGCACTTGAGGATGTGGAAGGCTGAGGGTGAAAGGTAAGGTGTCAGATTGGTGGAAAGGTTGATGTTCATTGAATGTGACAACGACTGAGGTGAAAAGTTTCTGATTAGATGGGGAATAACAGACGTAGCCCTTCTAAGAGCGAGAATAGTCAACAAACATACATTTAGTAGCACGAGTTGCCAACTTGTCCACGACAGGGCCAAGATGGTGGACATAGCAAACATAACCAAAGATGCAAGGCGTCATGGAAAAGGGAGAGGTGGATGGGTAGAGGATGGGAAATGGCATCACAAAGTATAGGATAGAGAAGGACATGCGGTTAATGAAGTAGCAGGCAGTGGAGACGGTGAAATGTCAACAGACGTTTGGAACCTACATTTGAAACATGAGGGCTCTGGCCACCTCGAGGAGGTGACAATTTTTTCATTCGGCCGTGCCATTTTGTTAAGGTGTATAAAGAGAAGAGGCTTGGTGAATAATGCACAACGCAACACTGGTGTCCTCCAAGCAATGACTAGTATATTTGCGTGCATTGTCGGTGCGAAGAACTTTGAGGGACCACGAGAACTGGGTCTTAGTCTCAGCGAGAAAAGAGAGGAAGATTCGTAGTAACTTAGAGCGATCGCGTATCGTATATAACCATGTCAGGCGAGAATGATCATCAATAAAACAATAAAAGTAACAATGTAGTGATTACTAGAAACAATAACAGTTTTGTAGGGGTCCAAATATCAGAAGGCACTAAATCAAAAGGAGCAGTGCTTCGAGCACAATATGAAGAAATAGTAGAATGATAATATTCTCGTAAATACAGGATTCACATTGAAAATCGAAAAGGGGGAAATAAGGAAGAGCCCACTTGAGGATAGGAAGAGAAGCATGCCCAAAATGTCAGTGCCAGTCAATGGAGGTGACAGAGGAGAGAATCGAGGAGGGGTGATCCTGATGTGATCTAAAATTAGGGTTGTAGTTTTAAAATATAAAAGAGCGATCTCTTCAAAATAATTATAGCGCGAAGGGGATCTTCGCGTGCTATTTCTAACGAATAAACGACCGAAGCGTCACAAACACTCGCAAAGCTACCGCACGATTAAAGCGGCGTCATGAGACAAAATTCCATAAGCACGAAAATATGGTGGTGGCATCCACGCGTTTGGAAATAACGACATTCAAGAGATGAAATTAGTAGAGCAAGCTCCAACAATTAACTATTCATTTAAAATTTGAACATAAAACTGAGGGGTGTTTGCAAGCAAGAGAGTTGAGAGGTATACCACATGGGAAGAGGCAGTGGATGGACTAGAGGAGGAATGAAGGAGGTCTGGCGGTGGAGCTGGCGGAGGAGCTGGCGGTGGACAAGGAGCAGCAGCCTCAATCAACTGGAATAGGTGGTCGGTGCCTTGACAGTGCTCTGGAAGGGTTCTGGCAGCAGACAGGTCGGTTGGCGGAGCTTTGCAGGAGGATTCCGTCGAGCAGGAGAAAGCTGGAAAGTTGTGGCCGGATCTGGAGGAGAATCCAGTGGCGGCTGGGTCGTCGAATGCAATGGGGGAGAGCCCGAAAGGAAGCGGTGGAGGTTTCTTGTGGTGGTCTTGTGGGAGGAGTTAGGCGCTGGAAGTGGCGGTGAAAGTTCCGTCAGAGAAGGAGACGCAGAAAGGGGACGGGTTGCAGGCGGGCTCCGGCTTCAACGACGGAGGCAAGGTGCGGTGCGACAGGATTTGACGGGCCGGCGGGGCTCTGGCGCTGAGAGGAGGAGGCGGAACAGTGGATAGAGGTTGGCGGCGCTGGGGAAAAATTGAATGAAACCAGAACGGTTCATTCAACTCATTCCCAGCCGGGTTCCAACAGTGAGAGGGGGTTTTCTTTTATAACAGCAGGGTTGGGGTTTCACATTTGGAAGGCTTTGGGCTATTGGCACGCCATGAAATTGGTTTGATGTTTAGAGGGCTTTGGGAATGGGCTGACTAGGCTTTTCAAGTGGACAAAAGTATGAGATTTTTAAATAGGCCTCTCAAGGAGGCTAATTTTGTGACAGAAATATTTAAATAAAATAGTTAAATGACTAAGCTTGCTCTAATTAATTTATCTCCTAAAATACCGAACATATGCATTTAGGGTCTCGTTGACCGGTCACACCAATGAGTCAAACAAAATTGCGCGAGAGATATGCGCGATACAAAATACACTCAAGCGTTCATAACATGCACGTTACAACACAACGCTACAAAACAAACCAAAAAATGCGCAAAAACGTGTGCTACAAAAATAAAAAAACATGTGCGATAATAATAATAATAACGAAGTGACGCGGGTTGCATCAGATGCAGAGTATACAACACATTGGAGAATTGGTTGCGACTAATGATATTCTGAGTCCAATCCTGCATGACACAGGAAGAAGAAGAAAACATGCTTAAGCCATAATGATCCTGAACTGACAAAAAGGAGGTGAAACTGAAAGACGAGAACACAAAGGACAGAGCAGAGAGGAAGAGTTGGAGTACGAGGCACATCGCCAGAGCCACAAACAAGGGTGGTATCACCATTAGCTACCGTGATAAACTTAAGAGACGAGCAACTGAATACCGAGAAGGTTTCTCCGGGGAGATGTGGTTGGTAGCCCCAGAGTCTGTGATCCACACCTGACTGTGAGAAAAATAGGAGATACCTGTGAGGGAGGTAGAGACGGCGGGTTCAGAGGTCAGAGTGAACATCCCTGGTAACTGTTGGAGTTCCTCGCGCGGGGCGTCAATGTCGGAGCGGGAAGTGGAAAGGCCATCCACTATAAGAGAAGCATGAGGCGCGGCAGGCGAGAGCGGCAAGAGTTCAAGTTTCTTGAAGAAAGTGGCATCTGTATGATTTGGGCGGCCACAATAAGTACAAGTCGAGTAGTCGGCCAAGAAGAATGAGGGCGACCATCTAGTCCATCGTCGCGAGAGCCATGAGGACCACGCCGAGACCTAGGAGGTGGGAGCATGGCTGGGGAGTGTCACAGAAGAGCAGGTGAAGATGGTAACACAATATCGGAAGGCAGAGTTGGTCCACATCAGAGAGACGAAACAGCGTGCAAGGAAAGAATGGTTGCGCAATGCTGTGAAAATGAGGGCGTAGTTGGTCCATCATGAGAGTTATGCCAACCGCCTCCTTCTGGGCGCACTAGACAACTAAGTCCAATGAGGGCGGTTGGTGCTGAAACCAAGCCTCAACGAGAGTCTTGGACGTGGCCACAATGAAGGTAAGGCCACGAGTCCCACAAGAGTCAACCACCTGGAGCCCAATAAAGAGATATCACAGAGATGTTTGAAACTGTCCTTCCCAAAATAAAGAGACTGAAGCTCGTCCTGCATAGCTTTGGTAGTCTTATGGTATATGGTCAAGCGGTAGGGCTCAAACTCCATAGAATTGAGAAGCTAAGACTGAACTCGACTATCATCACAGAGCCATTGTTTTGTAGGTTTAGCTGAAGAAGCTCGGGTGCCATGATGAAGTAGCCTCTTGGTTTGAAGAACTCAGCGCATAGAGTGCACTTATTCCATGAAATTTTGCCTGCAATTGAGGGAAATAGTGGTAATCCTTAATGTATTGCGTACATCAGAGTGGGGAGCCGGTGAAAATCCGGTAGACGTGCCCACGACCACCACAAGGGAGGAACACCGTTGTGTTGGAGAGAAAATCAGAGAAGCTGAGGCGGCAGACAGACGAGCTCTATGGTCAAAAAGAGCTCTGCAGCAGGAGACATAGGCTTCATTTGGTGCGGCGGTAGCGTTTGCTCCAGGCGGATCGAAATGCAGAGTTGGAACCGGAGGGGGGAGGCGGGGTTGGAAAAGCGGCGTTTGAGGGGCTTTTTATTCTTGCGGCGGGTGCAAACGGAGCAAACGCCGCCGGCGCCCCATTCCGGCGAAAACGCCAAAACAAACGAAGCCATGCTTCATTTTGCGGCGGTACCCGCCGTGGAACCTGGCGGCGTTTGCTCCATTTGTTTACCCGCCGTCCACGCCCGGCGAAAACGCCGAAACAAACGAAGCCATAGTCACAGGTGCTCGCAACAGGCTTAACAACGCGACGGACTTGGCAGCAGACAAACAACGGTCACAAGAGCTTGGCAGTCACAAGAATCAGCAATGGACATACAAGAGCTCAACAGACACAGTTAGCGGACTCGACAACGGAGTCAACAACGGACTCAATTGCTCGACGGTCACAGGACTCAGCAGCGAACGCACAAGAGCTCAACAGACACAATTAGTAGAGCAATGGACTCAACAACAAAATCAAGAGCTCGATGGACTCAGCAACTCAGCGGTCACAAGAAGACGCGTCAGAAAAACGAGCTTTACGGACACATAATCGGCGGTAACAGCGAATACTGCGGCGACAAAGGATGCAAAGAGCTCGTCAGGTAAAGCACGATGACGGGCTCAGCAGGTTGTGCGTCCAGAGGGAGAGACCGCAGAGAGTGTTGAAATGGTTGGCGCCCGGGGTACGATTTTTTTGCGCAGAGAAGTTTTGTTAACCTGGAATTCGCGACTAGTTCGCATTGCCTTCCAAACCGTGCGGCCTGTGATTTCTAGTCGTCGTCCACAGCAAGCCAGCTAGTCCTCAGAGAAGCCGTGCGGCCTCCTTGTCAGGCCGTCGTCAGGGCCGGCCCAGCTCAGCGCCAAGTCCCAGGGGCCAAGCCGCTCAGCTCGCCTGGGGAAATCCGCCACGCGGTTTCCCGCTTTTTCCCTTGTTTGTTTGTTTGTTTGTCTCCCGTCACCTCAGCCCGATTTTCATGTACCCCGGGCAGCCGATAATTTAAGCCCTGCCTGTTTGGGCAGGCCCCCGAGCCTATAAATAGGGGGGTAGCACTCCCCAAGACACGCTGACTCGAATCCAGGATCTCGCTTGTCAAAAGTTGCGGTCTCGAGACTTGTGTCTTGCGGCCTGCCAACCGGCCGACTTCTCCTCTTTCTTTTCTCTCCTCTCTAAGTGTAACCACTACATTTTAAATCAAAGGAAAGCCCGTCGCAGGAGTGGCTTTTAGCCGCGGCGGGCGAACTTTGTTGTTGTCGCCGCAAGCGGCCCCTCATTTTCTCTTCCCTAACCGTTAAAGTAACCGGCTGCTCGACAGTTCCTCATCAACCTCCTCCATCATCTCCACTAGATCGAACACCGTTACCTGGTGGTGTCATTTCTGCATCAACAGTTAACACGCGACCTTCAGATCTCGAGTAGTCAGTGAATTCAGCGGATTCTCAGTGTCAGACCGCTATAGCCGCTATTAGTCGGCGACTAGTTCAGCAAACCGCAATATTGCCGGTTACCACCATCAAACCGGCACCAGTATTGGAGAACCGCCGGTCTTCCAACCGGCATGTCCTGTAAACTATCCGCTTGATCAAGCCGCAGCTGCTCAGCGGTCTCAAAATACGAGTTGGCTATCATCTCCTCCTATTCGCAATGGATCTCCTGAAGGTACGAGATGACTGTAATTTCTTGTCAGCAGCTATGGATCTCTTAAAGAGGCAAGGTGGTTCTCATCCTAATGATGTGGCGTTTGACGGTGATAATGAATCTTCTATCGATCAGGTTGAGCATCTGTTGCAACCTGAAGCGGAAGAGGTCTTCAACCTGATGTGTCTACATAAGCTTGATTAGGATAAGCGGTCATGTTTGCTCTACGGCGTTCACGAGGAGGGTTGAAGACCTCTTCCGCTTCAGGTCGCAACACATGCTCAACTCGATCAATAGAAGATTCATTATCACCGTCAAGCGCCACATCATTAGGATGAGAACCACCTTGCCTCTTTAAGAGATCCATAGCGGCTGACAAGAAATTACAGTCATCTCGTCCCTTCAGGAGATCCATTGCGAATAGGAGGAGATGATATCCAACTCGTATTTTGAGACCGCTGAGCAACTGCGGCTTGATCAAGCGGATAGTTTACAGGACAAGCCGGTTGGAAGACCGGAGGTTCTCCAATACTGGTGCCGGTTTGACGGTGGTAACCGGCAATATTGCGGTTTGCTGAACTAACCGCCGACTAATAGCGGCTATAGCGGTCTGGCACTGAGAATACGGTGAATTCACCGACTACTCAAGATCTGAAGACCCGAGTAGTTCGCATTGCCGGTTAACATAAATTTCTCAACGAAAAAGTCGTAGTGAGTGGGTCGCCAATCCACGGCTATAAAAGGGGAAGCAGAGCAAGGAAGGGCACATAAGAGAAGCGTGAGAGTCGTAGTTACGGGAATGGCGAGCTCGCAGAGCCAAAAAGACGAGCTTGCGTTCATGAAAAATAGCGACTCAGAAATGCCCAAAATCAATGAGAACGCAGACTCAATCGTGTAAGGTCTGAATCAAATGGATAACCTCTCTCTGATATCATGAAGAAGAACCCAATAAATAGAAAGGAAAATGGATATTTTATTATTCCTTATCAAAAGAAGCCAATTTACATCAAGAGTATACACAACTATTTATAGAGAGGATTGGAGACTCAACTCCATCCTATGATGTGGACTAAACTATAAATAGAAAATGGGCCCTCCAATGGGTCATTGGATGGGCCATTTACACAAACTTATTTCAAGAACTTGGGGAGAGATTAATAAACAAGTTTTGGTGCTTCTCGAATTATTTTTTACTTTGGAGGTGCGTAGTAAAACATTATCTCTCGGGGAAAATAAAACAGAGGAAGCCCGAGGGGAGTTGGATTGGAGGAAGGAGACGAACAAGAATTTGAAGAGAAGATAGATAAGAGGAATTAAAAAAGAACTACAAAATTACTTATTATTAGCACAAGTTTTACGGTCATCAGTACATCCCTATTTATACATATCATTCTTAAAGGACAGTTGGACCATAATCCAACAGTTAATTCCTTCTATTGGTTGAACCATGAGATTACAGATCGTTGTGCTGGAATTCATCTAATGGTGAGGCAATGTTGTAGCCGTATGTGTAACGCTTTTCTTCGTAAACTGAGAGATCAAAACGCTACAAAAGCAGTAGGGCACAATAAGCAACGACTGTGTTGCTCTGTTTATACTCTGCGTTGTGTTAAGGCTTCGTTTATGTGAAGCTTATTTGGAGAGAGCACCGTAATCTAGGAACTTTTGGAAGCTGAAAACCGAAGTGAAGTCGACAGAGTCGCGTGTATCGATGCCGTCGGATCTAGTCTCGTAGTCTATGGCTCTGGACGTGGAGAAGTAGCGGACCTTCTGTGTAGTGGTTGTTGGGGATCCTTCGAGGAGGGTTGCGTCGGTTCTAGAGCTAAGGTGCGGGAAAATGCTGGATCTAGCCTAGGGAAAGGGTGGCGGATTGATCAGCAGAATGTTGAACGGATTGGCACATCTTGCTGATTTGTTCCTCCGATCGAATAATCCGTTGATCCGAGCAGTGTTTATGAGCAGCCAGTTGATCACTAATAGTATTGTTTTCTTTCCAAAACCCGGTACAAATTTCTTGTTGGCCGGTGGCCAAATTTTTTTTAAGCCAGGTATTGGGAGGATCAAATATGCAGGCCATGGTTGTAGAAAGAAGTCGCAATAATGGTAATGTGGGAGTTCTCAACAAGAGCAGCACCATTGAAAGATCATTGCTAGAGGAGAATGAGAACATGCGAAGCCCGAGGGGAGTTGGGCTACAGGAAGGGGACAAAGAGAGATTCGAGAGAAGACAGCGAAGAGGAATTAAGAAAAAAAAGAACTAGAGAATTATTTATGATTAACAAGAGTTTGACAGCCATTATTGCATCCCTATTTATACACATCGTTCTTTAATTCTTTCTATTGGTTGAAACATGAATGAGATTGCTGATCGCGGTGCTGGATTTCATTTACCGGTGATGAAATGTTGTAGCCAAATGTGTAGAGCTTTTCCTTGTGAAGTGAGAGATCAGAACGCTACAGATAGATTCATATAAGTTAACATTTGTAGTGTATTGCAGTATATCTCATTCATATGCTCTCAGAGAATGGGCCTAATTCCATGTTCCACAGACACACTTGCAAGAACGTATCCTGCCAACATGTGTAGATCCGGGGCGGGAATTGTTAGCTCCGTTTACTAATAAAAAAACTATAAAACAGTAACAAACCGCAGACAGCTTCCATAATAAAAGCATCTAAGTATGAAATTCGATATGAATCTTCAATTGCTTTCATGGATTAATGGAAAAGAAAAAGGCATTACCTCAAGGGAAAAAACTTTTCATGGAGCCTCCGAATCATTTAGAAAGAATTCATCTCCAGGCAATATGATCTCCTCTCCGTCAACATCCTCGCAGCACTACTGTATGGCTCCTCAAATGCATTCAACACACATGAGAAATCAGAGGATTTGCCACTTGCACAACCTCCAGCAGTTTCTCTGGGCCTCTCTTCACTGGGCTGGATTGCCACCAGCGTAGCCCCCTTCAGCACCATTCCACAAGGAATCTCGAGCAGTGGTGCATACCACAGCCTCATACTAAGTGCTGGCATTAAGGTCCTCTGCGATGAACCAGATGCAGAGACAGGCCTCACAGTTAACTCCTGCAGCTGATGTCTATTCATGCTCAGCACCCCTTGTCCATCAACATCCGTGAGATCCAAAAACTCCAATGTCTCGTGATCGCTGACAATGGGCTGGAGGAGGTAGTGGCGAGCAGAGGCGGCAATCAGGGAGCTGATTGTCCACAGAACCCTAAGCTTAAGGCCTCCGCTGGTGTAGAACGATTCAGGGATGCTGGCGTTGTCTTCTTCGCCGCAGAGGTCCGGAGCAGGATTAGGGTTTCCGAACTTTGCGGAGAGTGATGAAGAGGAGAGGACGGAGGAAGCGCCGAGAATAACGCAACTGTGGATGGTGGAGCCAAATTCGGCTTTCCACTTGAGAAGTACGCCGTCGTCGACTCCCAGCTCGCCAGCAGGGAGCTCGATCCGGAGGCGACGAATCTCCTTGAACTTCTTCAGCACCTCGGATGGGGAGTGGTGAGAAACTTCGGAGAAGGAAGATTCGGCATATGAAAGGCGCTTGGTAGTGGAAGAGGAGAGGATCTGACCAAGGGCGTGAATAGGGCGCACGATTCCACACAAAACGATGCGCGCGAAGTGAGAGAAGACGTTGCGGGTCTTCCCGGCGGCAGCAGAACTTCCGGCGGAAGAAGACGAAGTGGACGTATCGTCGGATATGACGCAGTCGACACGGACCGAAACGTTGTCGACGAGAGTAGCGAGGGAGAAGAATCGGCGAGAGACGACGCAGCAGCGCCCTAGCGCCTTCACGTCGCTGATTTGGTTGAAGATGACGAGGATAATCGAATCGGGCAGGCGATCGAAGAGATCCATACCTTGATCCTCCTCCACCAAAGCCGACGCAGCTAATCCGTCGCCGATCCGAAGCTCCGGCAGATCCGCCACCACCCCCGACATTAAATCGAATGGTGTGAGAGAGAAAAAAAAAGAAAAATGAACAGAAACAATACGAAGAGACCGGAAGAAGGCTTAGAAAACAATTATCCGCCGTCGACGGGACGAAGCCGCGTGGGTGGCCGGCGGAAGATGACGGGAAGTAAAGAGCAAGTCGTTGGGCTTATCCTAATCTACCACAAAGACAGACGCCGAGGAGGCGGAGGTGGAAGCCGGCCCCAGACCTACGACGACGACAACGCTTTTATGTCCTTTTTATTTGCCTTTATATTTCGGAGCCACCGAAACCGCGAATGCATACATATATATATATACCAGTATCTTTGCAACGGGCTCGATGCTCTCGGGCGGTCTTCGTGCGCAACAGGCGGGCTTCGCCCGTCTGCTCACGGGCTTCGCCCATGCTTGATGCTCCAGACGGGCTTCGGCCGCATAGAAGCGGGCCCCGCTTTAACGCAATTCACCGGCGCGGCACCGCAACCGTCAGTCGCGTCCATGACATGCTTATGTGCACTAATAATCATCATAGTGGTTGAAGTGCAAACAAAAAAGCAGCGAAAGAAACCACAAAAATTAAACAATTCCTATCATCTCCAAATCAATGCTTCGTGAATAAAAAACAAAACAGGTATTGTTTTTAAAATAGGTATTGTTTTTAAAATCGGTGAACAGTCGGGGAAGATTAACTCGCAAAAAACTACTCACAATCGCGGTAATTCAAGACTAAAGAGTAGTCTCAACTCATCCATACCATCAATGTTTCAGCAGCAGAGCCACATTGTATGCTCTCTCCAAAATCCTGAAGCAAGATAAGTATTACACAATCAAAAATAAAAAATCGGAGGAAGACAGTAATAATGTAGTCTAGAAATTTTCATTGTTGAATTAATTGGATATAAGTGGCGGGATGACTATATTTTTTCATTGTGGAATTAAATGCTCAACACGTTCTTGGCTCTAGCCTTCTGTAATGCCAGCAGTCAACTTAAAATCAGTTGGTTTCAGATTAGATTCATGTGATCTAACCGTTTATCAAACAGCGTAGACCCAACAGGAACACAAACAGGGTATTATTAGATGAACAACATGTATATTTTCTCACCACAATATACACATCCAATTTTAAAATAATTGATTATACATGAAGAGAGAAGTTGATCTATATTATGCACATCATTTCTTCTCAGTAAATGTATAGCCATTGAAAATGGTGCCGCTGTGCACCATCATTCTCAGACTTCTTTGAGCTGTGAGAACACAATTGTAGTTGAATGTGTCCACTCCACGGTGCTATTCTAATGCTCTTATCGAGGAAACACCTCTGCCCCTCCACCTGAAGACCATGCCTCCTCTCAGCTTGAAGGTTGTCAACCCGTCGCACCCCCTATCAATGGCCATGGGCCACGTGGCAAGTCTGACAGCTACGCACGACAGTGTATTGTGCGACGCCAGATTCTGTCCATTGTATTTGCTCTTGAATTGGATCTCCAATTTCAATTCCATTCCATCTTCATTATTACATTCCATTCCATCTTCATTGATGTTGGATCTCCAATTTCAATTCAGATAAGCAAATTCGGTCAATCACTGTTTGATTGTAAATTTCTTATTTGTAAAGCATATGTACTTGTCAATCAATTTTTTTTTACTTTTAAACCATTTCTATTTGTCTTATCGCTTTGGAAGCACACATTAAAACATTGTAAAACATCTTTAGATTATTATCTCAATTCATATAAAGCTTCAATATAGTATTAATGATATTAAAAAATATGCAAACACTGAAATATTTATCCCAAATTGACTCAAACTGCACATATAACATTGTGGGCAGCAAGAAAAATAAAACAACGGATAAGAGAACCAAGAATACCAACCCACTGAATTTACAGTCAGACTACTTTGAGATGAATTGATGATTTAATATTTGATCGGTCAATTGACAGCATGGAGATTTCTGCAATAAATTCATAACATCAAAACCAGATTAGCAAAATGAGACAAAAGCTACAAAAGTAAACAAATAAATTCATAACATTAAAACCATAGTAGGATGGAGAGAGAGATACCATCTCAAACTGCTTCAAATTAAGAAATATAATTCAGCAATTAAGTCAGTTCAAACAAATCAATATCTACCGCTAATTGAGTTGTTAATCACTACGAAGCGAAGTATATAGTTCTCAATAATAGTGTAGGTTGTGTGCATATTATAGGCAAGAGGAGATAAAATCTACAAACGTAAACAAATAAATTCATGACATCAAAAGCAGATTAGGATAGAGAGAGATATACCATCTCAAACTGCTTCAATTGAGACTGAGAAGAGTAACAAACGCCAACAATTTCTTCGCTGAAGCACGGGTGGAAGCAACTGCTCTTCAAAGGGAGAACTGAATATAAAGCACCGGTGGCAGCTGAAGCAAGACAGAATTAAACGAAAAAGGGAAAAAATGCACAGATGAGAAAACTGCAAGGTGCGTAACAGAGCTTTGGAGGAGGAAGCCGCAACAGAAAATTATTTTTAGGGAACTTACCAGCACTGTGCGGAACAGAGAGGTACGTCAGTTGAAGACGCCGGACCTTAGAAGGCCGAGTCGCAGAAGAGAGAGCAGCGGAGGAGGAAGCCTCAGCCGACGGATATAACGACGGCGAGTCGATGATCGGAGACCGGCGACGACACTTCTCCCAGAGACTGTCTCCGGCGATGGGGCAACAACGGAGATGAGATGGCGCATGGCGCGCGAACAGGAGGAACTGCGGGCTTTTGTTGCGATCGCGAATAGGGTTAGGGAAGATGGTCGGGGCTTTAAAATAAGCGCGACGGTGAGTCGATGATTGGAGACCGGCGACGACACTTCTCCTAGAGATTTTCTCCGGCGATGGGGCAATGACGGAGATGAGATGGCGCTCGGCGCGCGAAGAGGAGCAACTGCGGGCTTTTGTTGCGAGCGCGAATAGGGTTAGGGAAGATAGCTGGGGCTTTAAAATAAGCGAGGATTCGTGGTGTTGTCCCCTTAAGAGGCAAAAATATGAGCTGCACCGTCGATTGCACAAACAGTAGCACGAAGCGGAAGCGGCGGAGGGGTAGATTCGGCAAAATATCGCCGTGACCGACGACATGAAAGAGCGATGTAGGGTTGGACGGTGCAGGCGGCGCATGGAACGGGTAGCGGCGGGGGTTTTTGCGGGAATTGACTTCCGTGACGAAGAGAAGAGGAACACGCTTATTAATAATAGATATATATATATATATATATATATATATATATATATATATATATATATATATATATATATATATATATGTAGATGCGAAGGCAAGAACAAAAATCGAGTTGCGATAGTGACATAGCAAAATTTGGGATGTAGTAATTAGTATATAAATATTGACATAGTTGATAGTGTAAAAGTAAGGAAAATAACATGTTTATCTCTGCTGAAGATGCGAAGCCAAGGAGGTGCTTGTTGAATACTACAGGGAAGGAACCACCAAGATATCTAATAATTGCTATGTCAAATTGTGCATAATAAAAAAACTATATCCAAATGTTAAATGATAGCTAGACGGGAGGAAACTAAGCAGGGAAAGATCGCCTAATGGTTGTGCGTGTTTCTCCATCATTCAATTCCCTCTTTCTCTTTATCTTTGTGGTTGTCTAATTGATCTGTCTTTCATCCAGAAATTTCAGGCTCTAAAAACCGGCATGCATGAAGCTGCATGCAGCGCCGGGCCGCAGAGCGGGGTAGATGGATTTGGTGTTTGCGGAAGTGGCATCATCAAGATTTATATCAAACTAAACACTTAATTATGCACAGAAATTAACAGTAATTAGCCGCTCTAATTAATTATACTAAAGCTAGCTGCTGTAAGGTCAGTTTGTTCATATGTCCTCTTCTGCTAATTAATTGTATTGCCTCGTGCAGGATTCAATATCCATAATTATGGACGCAAATTAACATTAATTAGCTGGTCTAATTAATTATACTAAAGCTAGTTGCTGCAAGGTCATTTTGTTCCTATATCCTCTATGGATAATTTTTTTTATTGCTTCATGGAGGAATCAATATCCATAAATCATTATGACAAAGCTTATGCAACATAAATTTCAAAGGGCTCAAGAACATTATCTCATGAAACATCAATGGGAACAACAAATTCAGCAAGAGTGGAAATATCAAAGTTGTAATTACACATGAAGCAAACCTATTTGGAAGATTCAGATTCTGAGATCAGCTGTGAAATGAAGGCGGGGAGAGAGTTTTTCCGACCAAATGGAAGCTTCGGATTTTGAGATAGCTGTGAAATGAAGCGGAATTGCTGAATATTAAAGAAATAGGCAGATCAGTTTCAAAGCTTTACCCCACAACATTGAAGAAACAACTTCTGTCCGACGGTATAACTCTCCTCACCACAATGTCGTCCATGTCAACCTGAGAAGAAAAACACAGTTTCAGCTTTTCGGGATCCCAAAGTCCTCAACAGAGTCAAGGATCAACAATTTGGAGGAAAATTAAACCAATCCACAGCTGAGAATCAGCAAAAAATTCAAGGCAGAGGAGCCAGATGCCAAAACAATGGGAAGAAATATAAAATTCACACAGTTAAAATAAAGAACCTGAATTTGATGAGTTTAGTTGGGTTCAATCCTCTATGCGAGACGGCTTCAATTTGCTCACCCTCAAAATCTGAAATGTAAAATTTGACATTCAAAAGTTTGAGTTCTAGCAAAACTAAAGCAAATGAACGGAGTTTAGCAAAAATCACACTTTTGTAGGCAAATATTTGTATGAGTTTCGAAGCATAAGGAGAAGTAGAATAAAATAAATTAAGTTTCCACACCCTAGTGATGAAATCGGTGTTTCCCTCAGATCTTCTGCCCAGAATCCTGGTAGGTAGTACATTTCCATTGCAGTTTGAATTGCAGCAACAATTCTCTAATGAATTGGGGCACCCCAAATTTATGTAAACCAAATGTTAATAGCAAGCATATACAGAAGAATAACAGGAACTAATAGAGATTAAGGGACGTTTTTGGAAGCAAAAGAAATGTAATAACTAATAATATCATTGCACAATTGAGATATCATGAGAGAACACGAAATACTTAGCATCAGTAAAAATGAAGCAACATTGATGAAGACAGCAGCACAACGTCCCGTTGGTCCTTGCAGCTATCAGACAAAATTGAAACTCCAAAATTAGTTCCCATCCACATATCAACTCATAAACCAAAAATATTGAATCTGTCATCTCAAACAATAGTGAAATTTCAGTTTTGTGTATCTGTGCAAATTTATACATGCAGTAAACTTTACTCATAATTTTGTTTTCCAACTTCAATTGCACATCAATAACAATGACGCCATATCTGGAGCATAACTACGAATAAATAACTTCATAACATGATGCATAACATCCTGATATGATGATTGAGCAAATAAAAGTTACCAAATCTTCATTTTATCCCAACTTATTTTAACTGTACCTGTGAAATATGGTACCCAACAGGATTTCACCTGCAAGTTGGTTTATCTGTACCTGAGAAATCTGCTACCCAAGAGGATTTCACCAACTTATTTTATCTGTACCTAAGAGGATTTCAGTTCGCAAAGCTGTACCTGAGAAATCTGGTAGCCAAGAGGATTTCTCGGGTACAGATTTTATCTTGGGTTAAAATGAAGTTGGGATAAATTGAAGTTGACATAAAATTAGACAGATATCATTATTGTTGAAGAACAATATTGAAGCAAGAATATTTGAACAAACCAAATGGAAAAATGATCTAAAATAACCCACTCAAACAGCAGCCTCGGGCATACAATACCAATTAACCGGAGAAATGTTAAACACAAAATTAGGTATGCAATTACCTGCGTGAGGAGGAGAGCCGGGGAGGAAGACAGGCGTCGTAGCTTGCTGCAAAATGGCTGGATGAGGATTACTGTTGCGAGATCGCCGCTTGCGGAATTGTGAAATGGCGCAGTGACAGGATGCGATATCGAGATGTGGAGTTGCTGGCTGGATGTGAAATCTGGAGCCGCCTAAATGAGCACAGGGGATGCGGGTTCACTATCGCCGCCTGCTGCGAAATCGTCGTGACACGGAGTTGCCGCTAAACACAAAATTAGGTATGCAGTTATCTGCGTGAGGAGGAGAGCCGGGGAGGAAGACAGGCGTCGTAGCTTGCTGCGAAATGGCTGGATGAGGATTACTGTTGTGAGATCGCCGCTTGTGGAATTGTGAAATGGCGCAGTGACAGGATGCGATATCGAGATGTGGAGTTACTGGCTGGATGTGAAATCTGGAGCCGCCTAAATGAGCACAGGGGATGCGGGTTCACTATCGCCGCCTGCTGCGAAATCGTCGTGACACGGAGTTGCCGCTGCTCGCTTCGAAATGGCCTGGATATGGAGAATCTGCGCCGCCGCTGCCTCCTTCGAAACTGCCAGAGATTTTGCGCCAATCTCCTCGATCCAGGTTTTTCCCTAACCCGATTTTGGAAAGGATCAAGAAAGTCGTGGCTCCGTGAACGACGTGTGTGCAGAAGAGCGCCTACGCTGGCGCTTGCAGAGCAGGAGAAAGAACTAAGAAGCCGCGCCTATGCGATCTGCTGGCGCTTGCAGAGGAAATAGGCAGACGGGCGGCCGGGGTTTTTCGGGGAAATCACCTGTGACGGAGAGAACACAATGAGCCTTATTAAGTATAGATATATATCTTGTCAAAAGCATCACAGTTTTGAGTAGGCATAATACCGTACTTACAACTAATTTTTCAAGTCTTTTGAAAATACGTCTTTTACATGTATTTTTAGAAAAAGTTTCAAACACGAAAGTTGTACAAGACGTATTTTTAAAAGAGATTAACTCTTGATGTATTTCCAAAGTACGTCTTGTACATATATTTTTAGGAAAAGTATTCAACACGAAAGTTGTAAATCTCGACGATATCTACAACTTTCGTGTTGAATACTTTTCCTAAAAATGTATGTATAAGACGTATTTTCAAAAGACACAAAAAATTAGAAGAAAGTACGATGCACCTAATCAAAAGTGCAATACTCATAACAATTTCTTTTTTTCAACTCTAATATATGCGTATATGAGTATATGACTACGTTATTGATTGTTTTAATTATTTAGGATAATTTTATTTGCAGTCCTCAAACTGATAATTGCAGTTATCATATCGAATTTGCAGTCTCACACATTAAAACATGATTTCAAGTTTTGGTTTAGGCTTCGTTTGTGAGAGCTTATTTTTATCGGTTAAGCGGTTATGAATCAGATCTTAATTGAATTTGTGTAATTAGATTTGTTTTGGTTGGCTTACAGACTTGGAGGAATTCATTAGTCTATGCTCCAACCAATTTCAGAGAACTACCAAATGAGAGGATGATAAATAAAAGCCCAAGAGTTTTAGGAAAATGCAAACAGAAATACGGAGTCTTTTTCGGCATCTGCTTGTCAGCAAAGCCAATATAATCTTTGTGGTGGCAGAAGCCGGCGATGTCCAACAAAATAGGCGGCGAATGGAGGGGTGCTCGTGGTTGCGGGCACAGGAACGCAAAAATGTCCGGCTAAACAGGATTAGGAATGGCGGAAGATGGCGACGCCCGGCAAAATCGGTGGCGATTGCCGGCGAATTGAGGTAGAAGGTTGTCACGGGCACAAGAATGCCAAAAAAAATGGGGGCAGTAATTTTTACCGGTCCCGGACCGGGACAGGTAAAAGACCGGTCCCGGATCGGGACCGATCAAAAGACTTCTAAAAGATCGGTCATTTTACAAATTTTAGTAAGAGACCGATCATTTTTAGTCATTTTAATAAAAGCTAGACCGGACTAAAGACCTGTTGTTGAAACCGAAAACTCGATCTCTTGTGAAGTTCACCCTTGGGGAAGGGGTGATCGCGCACCTACTTCTCTCCTGCAAGTAATTTTTCCTAAAAATGCATGTACAAGACGTATTTCTAAAAGTGACTAAATTTTGATGTATTTTCAAAGTACGTCTTGTACATATATTTTTAGGAAAAGTGTTCAACACGAAAGTTGTAGATCTACAACTTTCGTGTTGAATATTTTTTCCTAAAAATATATGTATAAGACGTATTTTCAAAAGACGCAAAAAATAGGAGAAAGTATGGTGCACCTAATCAAAAGTGCAATACTCATAACAATTTCCTTTTTTATTCAACCCTAATATATGAGTATATGACTACGTTATTGATTGTTTTAATTATTTAGGATAATTTTATTTGCAGTCCTCAAACTGATAATTGCAGTTATCATATCGAATTTGCAGTCTCACACATTAAAACATGATTTCAAGTTTTGGTTTAGGCTTCGTTTGTGAGGGCTTATTTTTATCGGTCAAGCGGTTATGAATCAGATCTTAATTGAATTTGTGTAATTAGATTTGTTTTGGTTGGCTTAAAGACTTGAAAGAATTCATTAGTCTATGCTCCAACCAATTTCAGAGAACTACCTAATGAGAGGATGATAAATAAAAGCCCAAGAGTTTTTGGAAAATGCAAACAGAAATACGGAGTCTTTTTCGGTATCTGCTTGCCAGCAAAGCCAATATAATCTTCGTGGTGGCAGAAGCCGGCGATGTCTAGCGAAATAGGCGGCGAACGGAGGGGTGCTCGTGGTTGCGGGCACAGGAACGCAGAAATGTACGACTAAATAGGATTAGAAATGACAGAAGATGGCGACGTCCGGCGAAATTGGTGGTGATTGCCGGCGAATTGAGGTAGAAGGTTGTCACGGGCACAAGAATGCCGAAAAAATGGGGGTAGTAATTTTTACTGGTCCCGGACCGGGACAGGTAAAAGACCGGTCCCGGATCGGGACAGATCAAAAGACTTGTAAAAGATCGGTCATTTTACTAATTTTAGTAAGAGACCGATCATTTTTAGTCATTTTAGTAAAAGACCGGACTAAAGACAAGTTGTTGAAACTGAAAACTCGATCACTTGTGGAGTTCACCCTTGGGGAAAGGGTGATCGCGCACCTACTTCTCTCCTGCAAGTAATTTTTCCTAAAAATGCATGTATAAGACGTATTTCTAAAAGAGACTAAATCTTGATGTATTTCCAAATTACCTCTTGTACATATATTTTCTATAACTTTTGTGTTGAATACTTTTCCTAAAAATGTATGTATAAGACGTATTTTTAAAAAAACGCAAAAAATTAGGAGAAAGTACGGTGCATCTAATCAAAAGTGCAATACTCATAACAATTTCCTTTTTTATTCAACCCTAATATATGAGTATATGACTACGTTATTGATTGTTTTAATTATTTAGGATAATTTTATTTGCAGTCCTCAAACTGATAATTGTAGTTATCATATCGAATTTGCAGTCTCACACATTAAAACATGATTTCAAGTTTTGGTTTAGGCTTTGTTTGTGAGGGCTTATTTTTATCGGTCAAACGGTTATGAATCAAATCTTAATTGAATTTGTGTAATTAGATTTGTTTTGGTTGGCTTAAAGACTTGGAAGAATTCATTAGTCTATGCTCCAACTAATTTCAGAGAACTACCAAATGAGAGGATGATAAATAAAAGCCCAAGAGTTTTAGGAGAATGCAAACAGAAATACAGAGTCTTTTTCGGCATCTGCTTGCCAGCAAAGCCAATATAATTATTATGGTGGCAGAAGCCGGTGATGTCCAGCGAAATAGGAGGCGAACGGAGGGGTGCTCGTGGTTGCGGGCACAGGAGCGCAAAAATGTCCGGCTAAATAGGATTAGGAATGGCGGAAGATGGCGACACCCGGCGAAATCGGTGGCGATTGCCGGCGAATTGAGGTAGAAGGTTGTCACGGGCACTAGAATGCCGAAAAAATGGGGGCAGTAATTTTTACCGGTCCCGGACCCTGACCGATCAAAAGACTTGTAAAAGATCGGTCATTTTACTAATTTTAGTAAGAGACTGATCATTTTTAGTCATTTTAGTAAAAGACCGGACTAAAGACCTGTTGTTGAAACTGAAAACTCGATCTCTTGTGGAGTTCACCCTTGGGGAAGAGATGATCGCGCACTTACTTCTCTCCTGCAAGCAAAACAACAAACGAAGCAAAGAATTACTAACCCAAGGGCTCAACGTGGAGGACCCACCACACACCCGAAAAATCTTAGAGCGTTTCCCCTCCTTAGCCAAAGACCGAGCTAAGGTAACCTCAGAAAGCGCTTAGAAGATCAGAGAGCAAGTGGGCACCAGAAGTATGCTTTCTGAGGTACCCCTTGGGTCATATTTATAGATTTCTGAAAACGGCCTGCAAATAGCCAACTCCCGCTGTTCTGAATGGCTATGTGCAGTCCAGGTTGGCATGCTAACAACGTAACTCTGCTGTCCTGAAAGGCTATGGGCAGGCCAGCGGGGGCAAAATAGTAAAAGATACCTCATTGATCAACGGGCGAGTAGCCCTCGGCTGTCTCTACTCGGCAATGGCGGCGAGCACGGGCACGAACTTCCCTACTCGCGGGCTGTGAGTCTTCCAAGCTGTCCGGACTCCGCGAGCTATCTGGAGGTCAGCAAGAAGGTCGAGAGAATGATGAACGTCGAGCTCCGTTCGACGAACGCCGAGCTTAGTTCGTCGAACGTCGAACTCGCGAGGTTGGTCGAACTCGTGTGACCTGCGCCGGGCTCGCCTGGGCGAACTGGATGTTGTCGAGCCCCGCGTCTCTCTTGGTGCTCGCCCGTCTCAGAAAAAAGGGGGGCCGCCTGTCTGGTTTCTGTCGGGCTCACTCACTGGATACGGGGTTGTACACCTGTAAAAAAGATCGGTCCTGAACCGGTCCGGTCCGGGACCGGACTAGGACCGATCCTCCAGTCCCAGCCTGTCCTCCTCCAGAGGAGGAACAGCGGTCCCGAACCAGGACTGGTTTGAGCGGGATCGGTCCGAGACCGGTCGGCCAAAAGACCGGTCCCGAACCGGCCCAACAGTCTTTTTGTGCAGGACTGGCTGTAACTATTCAATTCTGGCCGACAAATATAAGCACCATTTATTTATTTCTCTACAAAATTTTTAAAAAATTTATAATTTCAGCCCTCGAGCATTCATTCTCCCGAGACTACTATTTATCTAATTATTTAAGGGTGTTGTTATAAGCAAATTCATTTTGGTTGTCAGCAGACCATAATAAATCTGGTTCACTTGTTTTTCCTCTTATTTCCAACCTAAAAAGAAGGTTGTTAGCAAACCTATTATATAACCCGATTTTCTAACCTAAAATCTCATTTCTTTCCTCCTGACCTTTTCTTTTGCCCTAGTCGCTCGCTGCAACCATGTTACCGCAGGAGTGGAGAAGGCCCCTCGTCGCTCGCAGCAGCCCTGATTCCACCGGCGTGGGGAAGGTTTGTTATCGCCCGGAGCAAAGGGCCTCCGCCAGTGTTAAGCCCGTGTTTGGTACATTGGAAAATGTGTACCAGATTTGGAGAAGCCTCACCTAACTCAATGATATTCATCAAGGTGTATTTGATGTTGTGTTGAGTTTGAATGTGCAGGTTAAGGAAATGCAGAAAAAATTTCTAAATACAAGTGTCGACACTTGAGAAAAATTGTGTAGACACATGGGAAAGGTTGTGTCGACACCATGAGCCAGATTGTGTCGACACACAGGACTTGTGTTGACACACAGAAAATCTGTCGACAACAACTGTGTCGACACACGGGACTTATGTCGACACATTCCAGAATTCTGTCGACAACACTTATGTCGACACACAAGACTTGTGTCGACACACTCCAGAATTCTGTCGACATCAACTTTGTCGAGACTAGAAGCTGTTGTGTCGACACACAGGACTTGTGTCGACACACACCAGAATTCTGTCGACACCAACTTTGTCGAGACTAGAAGCTGTTGTGTCGACACACAAGTCTTGTGTTGACACATTCCACTGAAGCTGTGTCAAGAAGATATAGAAGGACTGTGTCGACATCATCAAGAGTTGTGTCGACATATGGTCTATTTGTGTCGATACATTTGAAGTATTGTCTCGACACTTTGCTGCTGAGTTAAAGTTCAATGAAGGATCAAGTATCACGACTGAAGACTTGACAGCTGTCATAACCAACAAAGCTGTTACATCTGTTAGAGTTGTCAGAAGGTTGTTATGAACCGGATCAGCCGGTAACCTCGGATGGAGCCTATATAAAGACATGTTCTATCATCAGATAAACAGTACTGGAAATATCCAAGAGAGAGGAACAACTAAGAAGAAGAATAGAAGTCTTCATCCAGAAATCAAAAAGTATTTGACAGATCCTGAACAAGTCTGCAAGAAGAATTCAGAGTCACATCTGAAAAAGATAAGGAAGCTGGATTGAAGATCATCTCCAACTTCACAAGAAGATCAACCTTACTTTGTTCAAATTCAAGAATCTTTGAAGAAGCTAAGACAGGTTGGATCTAAAGCAGTCAGATCTATCAAGAACTGACAAAGAAACCTTCTACCCATTCTCTCTCTACCTGGGTGAAGGTTCTATTTGTTTGATAAACAATTTCTTTGTTGGATCTTTTATAGATCTGAGTGTAAGAGAGTTATCTCTCTGAGTTGTAAGCCTAAATTTATAAAAGTTGAGGTAGGGCTGAGCGCCTGAGGTAGGGGAATCAGTTCTCTGAGTTGTAGGCCTGGGAAAAGGTTGAGATAGGGCTTAATTGCCTGAGTTGTAGGAGTGTGGACTCACTCTGAGATAGGGTTCTCTGGAAGAATCTAAGTTGTAGGCCTGGGAAAAGGCTGAGGTAGGGCTTAATTGCCTGAGTTGTAGGAGTGTGGACTCACTCTGAGGTAGGATTCTCTGGAAGAATCTGAGTTGTAGGACTTGCTGAAGTCTGAGCTGTAGGGACCTTTCAAGATTCTGAGTTGTAAGATATGAGGATCTGAGAAGAAAGAAGGGAGTTAGGCTGAATCTAGTATACTGCTAGATAGGCGAAAGGGGAAAGTGGATGTACCCATTACTTGGGGAACCACTATAAAACTGTGTGTATTTTGTGTTGGATGTGTTTTCTTTTATCTGTGTTGTGACAGGTTGCATAAGAGGTCTAATAGTGATAAATTTGCCTGGCTAAACAATAAAAAGGAATTGAACCTATTCACCCCCCTCTAGGTGTTTAGGACATCTTGAAACAAATTCTTTCAGCTCGTTTACTTACTGCGTCTTGCCTTCACCGCCTCCGATCCTCCCAAATCCAAGGTCTGCAAAGGGCCTCCGCCGGCGTGCAGCGTCTCGCCTCCTCTGCCTCCGATCCTCCCAAAGTCAAGGTCCGCAAAGGGCCTCCGCCGGCGTGCAGCTTTTCGCCTCCGCCTCCTCTGATCCTCCCAAAGCCAAGGTCCGCAAATTTTTGGTTGTTCTTGTTGTTATTAGATTTCTACATGGATTTCTACATAGATTTCTCATTTTCCGCAAATTTTTGGTTGTACTCCCGGTTGTTCATGAACCTGAATTGATAGATTTTTTTCTTAACTGTTAAATGGAGATATAATTGAGCATTAAATTTGCATTATTAGTACTTTTGTAACAAGTGTTCCTCTCGAGCTGAAGTATATGGCTTTACTTGCGTAGGAATTGAACATTGCTCCAGCAAACCATTCATGCGCAGGAATTGAACCTTGCAATCCGTCACTATTTGAAATTGTATTGTCAGATGGACCACTTTCACAAGAGAAAATGTCAAAGTTATCAATGGGAGAAAGTAAGCAAAAGAACAAATTATATGATAGAGTCCGCCGACAACTACCTTCTTATTTTTTTGATCAATGAGTTTATGTTTTTGATGTACCCGCGAATGACCATTGTGGATTCTGTGTCATTAGTGAATCAATGAACATGGATAATAATTCACAACAAGTTAGAGAGGACTTAATGGATGAATTGGTGAAAAGAGAAACACTATATGAGACACTTTTTGGAGCTTCTAGAAAAATGGAATTAGTAAACAACCTTGAGTGCAAATACTCGCCGGCACCATTTGAAAAGTGGATGTCCATGCCAGATATGAAGTTAATTATATCCTCTTGTTACAATATTGGTGTGGTTTTAATCTCACGAAATCAGAGTATGATGTTTTTGTCATTGGACTTCGCACTTCCTCAACACCCAAATGTAATTTTTATTGGCTTTGTGAATGGTAATCATTTTGTGAGGCTATGCATGAAAGAAAGATGTATATTGCCTCAACTTTACTGCTCATGGCAAAGATATCATACACAAATAGCGAGTTCATGAGAAAGTATTTTCAACAACAAATCATGAAAGGTATAAATTTTAAGTTCAAAATTCATAGTCCATTAAATCACTTACAATTGTGCTAACAATGTTTAATTATATTGCAGAATATTTTATGGAGTATTAAAGACAAACAACTTCATGTGAATCGACAATCGACAACAAATTGAGAAATGTATACATTTTGATTTATTTTCCTAAGCATATTAATTTATACATAATATTGGTAATATTATTTTAATCTATTGCAAAAAATTTTAGGTGAATTGACCATTTTGTAGCAAAATGACGTGATTATTAGTCAACTTTTGTAATGTTAAGTGATATACTATATTACAAATATTTTTTATGTGCTTTTTTAAAGTTTTTTGAGTCGTTTGCTAGTAACCATTGAGTTTCTAAATAGCTAATTTCAGATTTTATGATTTGCTAGTAGTAAAGATTTGTTGACAATCAAAATGAGTTTGTTTATAACAACACCCTTATTTAAATAACAGCCAATATTTAATTCATTGTGAAATAAAACTATAATAATATGGTGTTGTTATTAGCAAACTCGATTTTGTTACTAGCAAACTAGAAAAAAAACAGATTCAGTCATTTTTTGCATTTTTTTTTCTTCCCAAAAATTAATACTAGCAAACCAATCTTGTTTTTTATACAATTTTTGCATTTTTTTAATTTTGAGCACCAAATATTTCTCATTTGAAAAAGTGATCAACATAAAAATATAGATCTCGATGATAATTACAACTTTCATGTTGACTAGTTTTTGATTTGAAGTCATTTAGGCCTCCAATGTGGACCTGAAAAAAGACACGCACGGAACGAGTCATCCGTACAGATTTTCGGCGTGATTTTTTCCAGGGCCCAAATCGGACTGCTTCAAATCAAATGTTGTTGTAGATCTCGACGAGATTTACAACTTTCATGTTGAACACTTTTTAATTTGAAATCGTTTAAGCCCCCGATTTGGCTCCCGAGAAAAGTCACGCCGATCTCGGGCGTCCGTACACATGTTCGGCGTGACTTTTTTTCGGGGCCAAATCGGGGGTCTAAATTGCTTTAAATCAAAACTTATTCAACATGAAAATTGTAGATCACGTCGAGATCTACAACTTTAATGTTGAACACTTCTCATGAAAATGTACGTATAAGATGCATTTCAAAAAAACGCGTATATTCTTTTAACTCATATATACAGCACACTATTATAGGAATTAGAGATCCAATATATTTCTAAACCGGACGATATTTTGTTTAAAGATTTTGATGCAAATGATGATATTATGTTGAAAAATGAGTTTTGGCCATACTAAACAAAATTTTGCGACATTTTGACTCATTTCTAATGCTAACATAAGCGATTGAATGAATATATTTGAAATCATCTGTAATGTCATTATATGTAGTTGGTTGTTTTGAAAGAATGTTTTAAATAAAATTTAATTTTTTTAAAAAAAAATTATGTTTGTTTGGTAGTAACAAAATGATTTTAAAATAACTATTTTGAAAAATGAGAGTTTGCTAATAGTAATGATTTGCTAGAAAACGAATTGAGTTTGCTAGTAACAGCACCCTAATAATAACTAGTGACTGTGCACGAGCCTCTCGTGCACGATGGTACTCCCACAACTCATAAACTCTCATGCACACAACGAAATCAAGCAACGTGCGGAGAAAAGTGCTTCGGGGTTTGCAAGCGGGGGAGTGTCCTCGTGTCAGGCACTCGTATATATATGTTTTATACAAAGAAACGTTAGTTTATGCCTCACATGGTAAGGGGGTGGGAGTCGGCGCAAGAGGAATCGCCGCGGGGGTTGAGTCAGAGGTGGCCGGTGGAGGTGGGGGTTGGAGACGGAGCTTTCAACCCCATTTTTTGCTTCTCTGCGAGAGCAAACACTGCAAACGCCATCGCCCGGCGTTTGTTTTTCCACCTTGCGGCGATGTCTGCTCCCACACCGGCATGAAAACGGTGAAACAAATGATGCCTTAGTTGAAAGTTTTGGTCCGTACATAATTTATCCACGGTCGAATCTTATTGATGAATATTTTGTTAGATAAATCTCGTCGAGACGATCAATATCCACAATAAGAACTGTTGCAGGCTAACTCGATGCCCAGGTCGGACCAGATTCAATTGGACTGCCTTAGCTTGCGGGGCGGTCGAGTGCGCACACAGTCAGAGAAAAGGAAAGATCGACTCAAGATGTGATGACGTGGAAAAACCCCTCAATTGAATACAAAACCACTTGACCGGATCTATGACGGTCAAAATCCACTAGCTGCTTGCGATTACAGTGCGTTTGTAGAATCGGGGAGACATGCCGCTCCCGTTACAACTTCAGGTGAGAGAAGAGGACTACAGCTCCCCGCGGGCAACAGGCTGCGTCGCGGGAGCGTTTTGGGTACTAGAATTCGAGTGGCGGCACTGGTGCTCTGTAGCTTGGATTGCGGGTCCGTCGCACGCCTACTTGCAAGGATCGTCTTCTTCCTCCTTTGCTCACTCTGGGACTTATGCGTTTTCCGGCTGGTGGTGCTCTGGTGGTCTGTGGTGGCTCGATGTAGCTGGAGGATGACCTGAGTGAGGAGTCCGACAGAGCTCTGACCTGAGGAAGAAGATGACCAGGAGCCAAAAAGTGAAGATTGAGGAGGCCCTGAGGCTCCTTTTATAGCCTCCAGGAGAGGTTCATGACGGGCCCCACCACCAATGTAGTGGGTTAGTGGGTGGTTACCGACCAAATCAGACGGCGAGGAAAGCCCACCATGATCGGACGGTGGGCAGGCCGTCCATGGTGGTGGGGCGGCCGGGCGGTGGAGACGGCCGGCCGACGGCCCGACGGCGACCCGGCGGCTTGGTCGCGGCCTGGCCGGCAACCTGGCGGCGTGGCCGTAGCCTAACCGGCGGCCTAGCCGATGGCGTGGTGGCTTGGTCGCGGCCTGCAGTGGCAAGGCTGGCCTGGCCGCAAGCACGGCCAGCGGCCAGGCCGCCGGCGGCCTGGCGGCGGCCTGTCCGCTGGCCGCGGCCTGCAGCGGCAAGGCCGGCCTGGCCGTGAGCCCGGCCAGCGGCAAGGCCAGCCTGGCGACCTGGTCGCGGCCTGCAGCGGCAAGGCCGGCCTAGCGACCTGGCCGCGGCCTACAGCGGCAAGGCCGGCCTGGCGACCTGGCCGCGGCCTGCGGCGACAAGCTAGGAGGCGGCAGGCCAGGCCGGCGGCTAGTCCGGTGGAGGCGGCGGTTTCCCCCTAAAGGGGGCTGTTTTGGAGAGAGAGATAGGGTGGGCCCCACCCCCCATGTTCTCCTCATCATGGGAGGTGGGGTTGACGAGTCAACCCATGATCTCCCATTTTGGGGGGAGATCATGGTGGAGCATGCTTTATAAATGATGGTGTAACCCATTAATTGCCCCCCAAATCCTTGTTATTCGAGAGCGAAGTGAGCGAAAGAAGAAGGTTTTTCCAGTTATTCTTCCTATCCTGCTATCATGACTACCTCTCGCGAGAAGATGGAGGTGGCGAATGGCGGTGCTTCCAAGTTATCGGGAGCAAATTGCCGAAAAAGTGTTGGCCGACGAAGACGCTGAATGCGGTCACGTGCGTCCTTGTTGCGTGGTCGCGGGCTACGCCCAGGCTGGGCGCGGCTAGGCCGCACGCGACCAGACCGTGCGCGTCCAGGCCACACGCGCGGGGTCAGGCGGCGAGCACGGTTGGCCGTGCGCGTGACTGGTCGCGTGCCCAGGTCAAGCGCGCGGCAGGCCGTGCGCGAGGCGGGCCGTGCGTGCCCAAGCCGGGCGCGCGACTGTCCGCACGTGGCGGGCCGTGCGCGCCCAGGCCGCGCGCGCCCAGGCAGACGTGGCAAGCCGCGCCCGCGCCCAGGTCGCGCATGCCTAAGCCACGCGTGCCCAGGCCGCACATGGCAGGCCGCGCACGCCCAGGCCGTGAGCGCTCGTGGCAGGCCGCGCACGCGCGGGCTGTACGCGCTCCGGTCGGGCGCGCACTTGGCTGCGTGCGCACGGGAGGAGGTCACCGGCCTCGACACTCAGCTATGGGCAGCAATGACCCAAGTAGAGATGGTGTCCTCCGACAGCCATGCATCAGATCTGAAGGCCGCAGGACTTGCAGAGTACCTTGATTCACTGGACTATATGCGAGACCGCAGTTTGATTACAGAAGAGCTTCGTGACGAGATTTGGTCCAGGGAGGTGGAGCCCCAGATGAACGATGTTTGTGAGCTGGCGCTTCGACGCGGTGTCTCGAAGGCTTTTCGCCTGGTTAGCAAGAGCCTGAGATGTGACACATCCAGCCTCAGCTTTGCTGACGTTTCTGAAGACGAGCGTTCTGGCTCGGACGACGAGTAGTAGCATTTTGTTTTCGCAGCTGTGTATTTGTACTTTGTTGTTTAGCCAATCGTATTGCTTTTTTTTCGACATTCGTTGTTATCGCCCTTAGGCGCTGTTTGCCCTTTGCCGGATCATTTCAGTTTGTTTTGTTTGACATTATTCTTTTCATGTTATCTTTGTTATCTTGTATGGCATTAGTTTGGCTTTGTTAGCGCGTCTTTAGTCCGCGGCTTTGCTTGCGCGGCTTTATTTCACGGCAGAGTTTGCGCGAGGGCTGCCTGCGGCTTCTTTGTGAGGGGGCAGGTCCTCACGTGGTGCACGAGTCAGGTTTGCAGCTCAGGTTGCACGAGGGCTGCTTGCTGCTTCTTCGTGAGAGGGGCAGGCCCCAATGGGGTTGCGCGAGGCAGGCTCGCAGCTCGGGTTGCACGAGGGCTGCTTGCGACTTCTTCGTGAGAGGGGCAGGCCCCAATGGGGTTACACGAGGAAGGCTCGCGGCTCAGGTTGCACGAGGGCTGCTTGCGACTTCTTTGTGAGAGGGGCAGACCCTAATGGGGTTGCACAAGGCAAGCTCGCGCCTTAGCCATGAGGGGGGCAGGACCCTACAGGGAGTTTGCGTGAGGGTTGCTCGCATCTTGGTTTGTTGGAGAATATAAGTACTCAATCCGACTGCTGGAGAATGTGAGTACTCAATCCGGTTGCAATCACGATGGGGGCAGGCCCTGGCGACGACAAGACGTTGGTTTGTAGTAACAGCGGAGAGTGTAAGTACTCAATCCAACCGCCGGAGAATGTGGGTACTCAATCCGGTTGCAAGCGCGATGGGGGCAGGCCCTGACGATGACAAGGTGTTGGTTTGCAGTAATGGCGGAGAATGTAAGTACTCAATCCAACCGCCGGAGAATGTGGGTACTCAATCTAGTTGCAAGCGAGAGGGGGGCAGGCCCTGGCGATGACAAGGTGTTGGTTTGCAATAACGACAGGGAATGTAAGTACTCAATCCAACCACCGGAGAATGTGGGTACTAAATCCGGTTGCAAGCGCGAGGGGGGCAGGCCCTAGCGATGACAAGGTGTTGGTTTGCAGTAACGACGGAGAATGTAGGTACTCAATCCAACCGCCAAAGAATGTGGGTACTCAATCTGGTTGCAAGCGCGAGGGGGGCAGGCCCTGGCGATGACAAGGTGTTGGTTTGCAGTAACGGCAGAGAATGTAAGTACTTAATCCAACCGCCGGAGAATGTGGGCACACAATCCGGTTGTGCGACCTAGCCTGTCAATAAGTCAATTGTCGGAGAATGTAGATACTCGTCCTGGGTACAATCGCGAGGGGGGCAAGCCCTGACGATGTTAAGATGTTGAGCGACAATGTTGGCAAAGGACTTGCTTGTTCAGCTTGCAAGCTCGGCGTTACCTAAAAATTTCATATTAATATTACGGAAGCAGATATGATATTGTGTTTAAAAATAAGCATAGTCCGTGCGAGCCTGAACTCGCGACTTTTACGACCAGTGAGTGACAAGATGTAAGGGGATGCAAACAATATGAAGTAAAAAACATAGAAGGAAAAGCATCATGTAAGTCGCAAGCTGCTGGTATGCTGTGAGGGATCTTCCAGCGTCGGGGATAGCGTCCTTCCTAGGAATCTGCTGCTGGGCGTATGTTCATGTCGTCAATGCTGAAGGTGGTAGCGGATATTGGCTGTGCTTGTCTTGCGTCGCAGGCATGTGCCTCTTCTTGATCTCCGCGAACAACTCCCACTCCCCCAGGGGTTGGGAATTTCATTGCGAGATGAGAGATTGACGGTATTGCTCCAAAGGTGGATTGTACTGGCCTTCCAAAAATGACATTGTATGTTGAACTTGAATTGATCATGACAAAGTTGACATCATGGGTAGCTTGCTTCGGGAAATCTCCCATCGTGACGGGCAACGTGATTGTACCTTGGACCAGGACGAGGTGGTTGTCAAAACCATATACGGGGCCTTCTGCGGGGCTAAGATGCTGCTTAGTCAGTTTCATGCTTTCCAGGGTTGAGAGAAACAACCCATCGACCGAGCTTCCACTGTCTACCAAGATCCTTTTGACGTTCAAGCAGGGATCCCCGATCCCGGCATGGATAACGAGGGGACCCTGGTTGGGCGTCTTCAGCCCTTCGAGGTCCTTGTCATCGAATATGATGGTAATATCCTGATTTGGCTTCCTAGCTGATCCTCTTACTGAAAGTATTTGGGTTAGGGTCCCAACAATGGTCTATATGTTGCCCACCATTGGTCTCCCCCCACCAGTTCCTGTGGTGGGTTTTGCTGGTATCTTTCACGATGTTGCGTTTGCTGGTTTTGCGCTTGCCCTTTCAAAAATCTACTAAGGAGCCCTTGGCGGGCAAGATGCTCGATTTCATCTTTCAGCCCGACACACTCTTCGGTGTTGTGACCATGCGTGCAGTGGAACTCACAGTACCTTATGTGGTCAGCATTAGGGTTTTGCCGCGGTGTTCTTGGCCGCTGGAATGCCGGATCATTCTGAATTACGTACAGTATGTTAGTGCAGGTGTTATTCAGAGGGGTGTATTCTTGAAGTGGATGTTGCCCCCCAATCCTCTGAGGGTCACGTTGACGGTTGTCTCCACGGCGCTCAGCTTGACGCCGCTCTTCTTGTCTTATGAGAGTTTGTTCTTCTCCTTTCTTCCTTTTTTGTTCACCTTCAAATTGCTGGAGGTGTGCTTTGATGGCCTCGTCAGCTGCTATCTGGGCCTCAACCCAGTGAACAAGATCTGGATAACTGGGCACAGTTTCCCTCATCAGTGCTGAATAGAAGCCGCTAGGACGGAGAACCCCAAGGAACACCCCTCTTAACAGCTCTGGGTCGACACCTGGGATCTGGCGAGCTTTTGCAGAGAACTTGCGGAAGAAGTCTTTCAAGGACTCCCCTTCGTTCTGGCGGATACCTGATAAATGAGAAGGGTTGCGGACGATCCTTCGATTTGCTATGAATTGATCCATGAATTGTCTTGTTAGCTCTGTGAAGTTGGCGATGGTGCCCACCCTCATGGAGTGGAATCATGTGCGGGCTTGCCCCTTGAGGGTGGCTGGGAACACTTGACAGAGCAACTGATCGGGTGCGTTGTAGATCCTCATGATAGTAGTGAAGTGGTTGACATGTTCCAACGGATCGTCTATTCCATCGAACGTCTCGATGTTCGGTAGCTTGAAACCAAGAGGAATTGGATGTGCCAGGATTTGCGGTGCGAGGGGGGAGCCTTGGCAGAGTGGTCGATGAGCGTGAATATCCCATCGGCCAGCCTGCAGGTATTCCCCTGCGATCACCTCCCAGATTTCTTCTCGGGTGAATCTTTTGAACGGGGGAGGTCGAGCCTCGTCTCCCCAGTTGCTGCGGTGCTCCCCTGTTTTGGTTCCTCCATGAGCCTGGTGAGTGGAATTGGCGGCATCAGAGTATTCTCCGGGCGCCTCTTGTCATGGAGCATCTTGTGCCCTGACATGACTTGGCGGTGGCAGGTTAACCGGTGCTAGAGGAGGAGCAGGAGGCACTCCCAGATTCCTGAGCAGAGCAAGCATTTCAGTTTGCTACTCCTCCATCTGGCGAACACGCCCCTCAAGGGCGGTGACGGGGGCGAAGGAGGCTTCAATCTTCAATGGCACGTCCACCAAAGAGTGGGAGCGTGCGGGTTCGACATGTCCGCCAAGGGCGGAACCTTTAGTGGTGCGAGCGCTTTTTTTGCCATTGAAGTAGAACTTGGAAGTGGCAAGGCTGGTGATCTTGTTTTTTTGAAGGATGCTGAGAATCGTGTTCCTATGATGACGCCAAACTGTTGCGTGCTAACTCGATGCCCCAGTCGGACTAGATTCAATTGGACTGCCTTAGATTGCGGGACGGTCGAGCGCACACACAGTCAGAGAAAAGGAAAGATCGACTCAAGATGTGATGACGTGGAAAACCCCTCAATTGGGTAAAAAACCACATGACCAGATCTGTGTCGTTCAAAATCCACTAGCTGCTTGCGATTACAGTGTGTTTGGAGAATCGGGGCGACAGACCACTCCCGTTACAACTTGAGGTGAGAGAAGAGGACTACAGCTCCGCGCGAGCAACAGGCTGCGTCGCGGGAGCGTTTTGGGTACTAGAATTCGAGTTGCGACACTGGTGCTCTGTAGCTTGGATTGCGGGTCCGTCGCGCGCTTACTTGCAAGGATCGTCTTCTTCCTCCTTTGCTCGCTCTGGGACTTGGGCGTTTTCCGGCTGGTGGTGCTCTGGTGGTCTGTGGTGGCTCGCGGTGGCTCGACGTGGCTGGAGGATGACCTGATGGAGGAGTCCAACAGAACTCTGATCTGAGGAAGAAGATGACCAGTAGCCAAAAGGTGAAGAATGAGGAGGCCATGAAGCTTCTTTATAGCCTCCAAGAGAGGTTCATGGCGGGCCCCACCACCAATGTAGTGGGTTAGTGGGTGGTTACCCACCAAATCAGACGGTGAGGAAAGCCCACCATGATCGGACGGTGGGCAGGCCGTCCATGGTGGCGGGCGGTCGGGCGGTGGAGGCGGCCGACAAGCGGCCCGACAGCGGCCCGGCCGTCGGCCTGGCGGCTTGGCCGCGGCCTGCGGCGGCAAGGCCACCCTGACCGCAAGCACTGCCAGCGGCCAGGCCGCCGACAACCTGGGGGCTTGGCCGCGGCCTGCAGCGGCAAGGCCGGCCTGACCGCGAGCCCGGCCAGCGGCCAGGCCGCTGGCGGCGTGGCCGCGGCGTGCAGCGGCAAGGCCGGCCTGGCGGCCTGGCCGCGGCCTGCGGCGGCAAGCTAGGCGGCGGCCGGCCAGGCCGTCGGCTAGTCCGGCGGCGGCGGTGGTTTCCCCCTAAAGGGGGCGGTTTTGGAGAGAGAGAGAGAGAGAGCGGGCCCCATCCCTCATGTTCTCCTCATCATGGGAGGTGGGGTTGACTAGTCAACCTCATGATCTCCCATTTTGGGGGGAGATCATGAAGGAGCATGCTTTATAAATGATGGTGTAACCCATTAAGAACGACATGATCCGACTGCCAGATTGAAAACTATGGTATAAATTAGTTTCAATTTCATTAAATAAGACCTATAGTTTTTAATTAAAAAAAAGGAACTGCCTATATGCTACTTCTTTTAAGTTGAATTGAAGATAAGTAATAAGTGTTAACTACAGTTATTAACACTAATTATTTATTATACATTATTAATAAATTTATAAAATTAATAACATACAGTCAATATTAATTAAAACGTCACTAAAGTTTATAAAAATAACGAAGTAGTAATATATTAACTGTTAATAACATTAGAAATCATTGCCTGATTTATAACATTTATAACTAATCAATTTAATAATGTTATGTTTTTTTATAAAAAATAATGTTAATAATTGTTAGTTGCTAATTAGTTTCACTTTAATGTTAATAATTGTTAGTAATTATTATTGTGCAATAAATGTACTATAATATTACTTTATTATCTAATTATATATTTAATAGAAAATGCAAAAGTCAAATTAAACTTATATTTCTCTATGAATTAATCTCCATATTTTTTTTTTTGCTTTAAGATATCTCCTCGTCCATCTTGGCTCTTTTGCATGGGAAAATTTTTAATGCGCTCATACATAAAGATTGTGCGGGGATTGTATTTTCAGTTTAGATACTGTCATAACTGTAATTACGATCGCAATTGAACTGTATTTTTAGTTTAAATTACAGTTGTATTTGCACGTATATAATATTTGCTTTTTTTGCACTCTATCCATGTACAATATTAGAAAATATTAGGAAGATCACAGTCTTGAAAATATTAGGAAGAAAAGCTTCGTTTGTGGATCGAGAAGAACAACGTCATCTCTCACCGCAAGATCTATAAGTTAACTTGTGGAGTCGAGATTGGGCCATATGATTTAAATGAGCCTTAAATGAAACAATATTTACATGTATATTTGGACAGTATTGATCCAATTAGGTCAATTTTATTTAAATTAAGCAGTGGTGCGGGTCAACTTGAGGCGTTCTTAAGCTCGGGAGCGTCGGACGTGCAAACAGTCAAAGAAAGTGCTAATGGCTGGCAAGAGAATTGTTTGCGTGGAAAACACCGAAAAGAGAAAAATCACGGGATTGGGCCGGTGCCGGTAAAATTTTCGTTATCTTCTTGGTGTTACAAGTTTAAGTTGAGAATCCGAGAGTGATATGTCGTCTCTCGTTACAGTAGTTGTAGGAGAAAAATAAGAAACTTGTGCTCGGAAGCTGGAGCAATGTGCTCGGCTCGATCTGAAGTCTGCACCTTATGCTCGGAATCGGGAGCGATGTGCTCGGCTCGATCTAAAGTCTGCAACTGATGCTCAGAAGCGGGAGTGATGCGCTTGGCGCGATCTAGCATCGGTTGCTTGTTATGGTTGCGAGCAGGGGCGGATCCAGGATTCGAAGTAAGGGGGGGGGGCAAAAAAATTGTGAATCAAAGTATAATAAGCAAAAAATTTTCTAATTTGAAATTTTAGCATTAACAATAAAAGAAAAATTACAATATAATGTTATCTTATTTTAGTTATGCACTTCGTTTTTTCAACTCATAGAATTCATCAATGAGCACATCTTTCTCGATCTTCTCTGCTATTTCTCGTTCTATGTAGAGAGTCATGCAATTTGCCAGAAATTCATCCTCCATTTTGTTGCGTAGTCTTGTTTTAGTAAGCTTCATAGCAGAAAATGACCGTTCTGTAGTCGCTGTTGCGACCAGAAATGTCAAAATTAGCTGAATTAGCTTGTCAACAAGATAATAGGTATTTGATTTCTTCGTTTCGGCCAATTTCTCACAAAGTTTAGAAATTGTTGATAAGTTCTTTAAATCGGAATGAAAAATAATGTCTAACTAATAATGGTGCAGCTGAGGAGAACTTACAGTGAAATTTATGGAAGGAAAGTGAAGAAAACTCAAAGGTAAAGTCTGACTCATAATTTTCTCAACCCAGCACAGCCGACGTCGCCCAAATCTCGCGATAGCTGGCTGGATTCACGCCAAACAACACAGTACGACTTTGATTCCGCCGAAGGAGGCTGCCAAATCGGCAATCGAGGGAAGAACTCTTCCTAAGAGGCTCTCGGCCATCCCTAGCGGAAAGGGGAGAGGGAGCCAACTCAGATGAGAGAAGCGAGAGACAGTCTCTTTCTGTATAGGAGAGAAATTGGATCTGAAAATAAGTTTATCACTTATATTATATACATAACTTATATTTTATAATTAATAAAAACTAAAGCTACATAAACTTCAAAATCATTGGGGGGGCCCGGGCCCCCCTTGCCCTCCCTCTGGATCCGCCACTGGTTGCGAGCAACAACCTCTAGCGCAATGTGCTCGATCAACCAATGTGCACGGTGCAAATGTGTTCGGCACAATGTGCACAGTGTAATGTGTGCGGTGCAATCCCTAAGGGATCTTTGAATGCTTCCGAGAAATCTTTAAGGGATCTTCGAAGAACTCTATGATCTTTGAGGATTTTTTCGAGCGCGCGGAGAGATCTTTGAAGAAATTTTCGGAGCTCTCTCATGCGTAGGAAGCAAGATGAGATGAAAGGAGTGCCTAGAGCCCCTTTTATAGGTTTTGAGGGTGGCATTCGTGTAATTAAATGTTTAGGGGGTTCGGTTATCCGCACACCATAATCATCTAATGTACTATGCGCAGACTTATTATGGACTTTTCCGCTATGCGCACATTTATGATGGATATGGTTATGCGCACACCATAATCATATATTTTACTATAGACACATTGTTAAGCGCATTTACGTTATATGCACACTGTCATGCGAATTTCTACCACCCACGCCTCACCATCTTATATTTTATTACGCGCATATTCATTAATGGATTTGGCTATGTGCACGCTCATTACGGAGATTCGATTATACGCACCTCCAACATGGGTGGTTATACAAATGATGTGGAGGACGAGGGGCCGGCCGGTGGATGCGGTCGGCGGCAAAGGTCGGCCGATGGTACGGCCATCGTGTTAGTGAGGTTGACTTTTGATCAACCCCACTTAGTCCCCATTTTTACCACTATGTTAGCCGGGGGATGGGGATTTTGACTACCCGCACCCCAAAATTCCCATAAATTGAGAACCCTTATCAATTAGTTTGACCAAATGGGCTTATAAATAGGTCAATCGGGTCAATGGTGACTTGATTGAGATAACTATTAGCTTGAAAATAAATAGATTAAATAATGGGCATAACTCTCCTACCGTCTTATGCAATAGAAAAATTACCAAGCTTAGTTATTTTTTTATATTAAACCATCCGCATTGTTTTTATTCGAAAATATATTGTATTATAATAATAGGGGAGAACCCTTGTCTAAAAATATCTTAATTATGCCTTATTTTTATAAAATTAATCTTTAATAAAAAATTTATCATTAAATATTGAATTTTGATCACTAAAAATATTTCATCACAAAGAGATCATAAATGTCACACCACTAAATTTCTTTAATGATCAAAACATATTTCATCATTAAAAGCCATTTCATCACAAAGTGATTAGCTAACCTAACTAAGGATTGCATTAATATTTAGAATATTTTTAATAGATTGATTTTATTTATGAGGTAATTTATGAATATTTTCATCTAGGAAAGAATGTTCAATTTCATCTTGGTAAGTTACGAATTTTTTTTTACGCATATTACTCGTTCGATTACTCGAAGAAAATACCTCAAAAGCTTCACACCACCCTCATTCAAATGCCGCATTGTGCACCCCCTCGCATGAGAGTTAACCACATCGACAATGACCAACTTAACCATGAGTTCAACCATCGCGATAGTTGAGACGCTCGGTCTTAATTAAACCCACCTCAAACATCATGATCGGAGCTGTCCATAGGATCGAGCCGAATCAAGTCGCATGAATATATTAATAATAATAATCAATTATTATTATTAGAATGAAGTGCCCATCAATGAGGGGCCACCTATCTCTATCCGAATGATAGTAAACTATGATTTCAAGCTAGAACAAAACTATATAAATTTTAGAAAATTATTTCATGATCATTAATTGCAAATATTAATCAAGACAATAAATTAAGGGCATTGTCACATGCACACCACTTATCACTATGTGCACATCAAGAATTTTATTTGCAGGTCAAATTGTTAGAAAAGTATCATAATATTTTTTTTTGCTTCAAATACAAAAGACTCCTTCCCGAAATCAGCCGCCAAAACTCCAAGAAATAGAATCGCCAAGAAACAACGACAAAACGCAAGGAATCAGCGAGCAGAACTCTGGCGAACGGCGGGCCGGCAGAACTCTGGCGAATGGCAGGCGAGGACTTCCGGCGAAACAGTGAGCGGCAGACCTCTAGCAAAACAGCGGGCGCCACGAAGGAGGGTTTCAGGAGAAGAGCGGAGTGTGCTCTTAGGTTTAGTTTGGGTGGGGTTGGAAAAAAATGCTATTATTGTTTATTTTAAAAATTCGATGTGCACATAGCGAAAAGTAATGTGCACTTAGCATCACCCTAAATTAATCAGCTTATGTTATTATTTTACTTAAAATTGAAAACGATTTTCGTGTTATTAATTATTGCGGATTTCTATCGTCCACGTACTTTCCCGATGCCTCATATCCCCCCTCCCTCTGCGTAGCAAAAGATCCGTTCTACTGAATCATTCAATTATTCCTAACTACAGTCCAAATTATTATAAAATCAAAATACATATCCATACATCTATACTATAGAAAGTAATCCTAACCCTTCATCGCATTGAATACATCACTTGCTCTCACAAAATTATACTAATAAAAATGATTATGAGATTCGTACTACTCGCCTACAACATTAATATAATATTCTTAACCAACCAAACAAAATAGTTTGTACAAATATATAAAAATATATATACTAAAATTTTAAGTTGTAATTAATATAATTTTAGTACAAGACCGTTTTTCCTAACAAGTGGTCTCAGAGCCGAAGTTCTTCACGAGAAGATGGGAGACGACGCAAGGTACAAGATCGATAAATTTGATGGGGCAAATTTCACATTCTAGAAGATGCAGATCAAGGATCTGTCATACCAGAAGAAACTGTTCTTGCCTTAGGGCAGAAAAGTGAAGAAACCTGAAACGATGAAGGATGATGAATGTGAAGTTCTCGATAGAACATCCCTAGGTACAATCTGACTCATGTTATTCTCTTTTGTTGCTTTCAATATTATAAACAAGAAGACCACAAAGGATCTCATGCTCGCCTTGACAAGGATGTACGAGTTGTCGGCCTCAAACAAGATTTTCTTGATGAAACGATTATTTAACATGAAGATGTCAAATGCTGCATCGATGACCGAACATCTGAACAATTTCAACACTGTAACAAATCAGTTAAGTTCTGTCGACATCAAATTTGATGACGAGGTTAGAGCTTTGTTACTGCTTTCTTCGTTACCGGATAGTTGGGATGGTTTAGTTACTGCAGTTAGCAACTCCTCTGGAAACTCGAAGTTAAAATTCGACAACATTGTTGGACTGATGTTGAACGAAGAAGTCCGCAAAAAGGCAAATCCTGGAACTTCTAATTCTGCCCTGAATGTTGAGAGTAGAAGAAGAAACTTCGACAGGAATTATGGTAGAGGACGTTCCAAGTCTGCGTGGGGAAAACCCAAGCCGCAGAAGGGGAAGTTTGAATGCTGAAACTGCAGAAGAAGGGTCATCTAAAGCCGGACTGTACTTCCCCAAAGAAGATCTTTGGTGGGAAATCTGAGAAGGTTGTTGCAGCGAATGTTGCTATAGATGATCTAGAGGACGCTATAATCATATCTCTAGACAACAACGAGTGTTGGGTGGTTGATTCAGGCGCATCTTTTCATGCATGCCCAAACAGGAGTAGTTTTAAAAGCTTCACTAAAGGAGATCTGAGAAAAATTTACTTGGGAAACAATAAAGCATGTGATATCACTGGACAGGGAGATGTGGATATTCATCTACCAAATGGATCTGAATGAAGTCTTACGGATGTGAGGTACGTACCATGTCTGAGGAGAAATCTTATCTCGGTCAGTCAACTTGCAAAACAGGTTACATTTGCTTTTTTTGGTGACAAAACCTGGAAGCCCACTAAGAGTCCAATAGTCGCTGCTCGAGGGACCTTGGATGGTACCTTATACGTGATCAACAAGGAATTTGATTCTATTTCTATAGCAAAAACGGATGATGATGCAGAACTATGGCACAATATACTCGGGCATATGAGTGAGAAGGGAATGAAGTCCCTCATCTCAAACGACAAACTTGATGGTTTGAAGTCCGTTGATTTGGACTTCTGTGAAGACTGTGGTTTTGACAAACAAAGAAAAGTGAGTTTCTCAAAGGCTGGAAGAGAGTCCAAAACTCAAAGATTGAAGTTAGTTCACACTGATGTGTGAGGGTCTGCTGCTGCTAACTCTCTTGGTGGCTCTTCTTTTTTCGTTACCTTCATCGACGACTGCACGAGGAAGGTTTGAGTATATTTCTTAAAGCACAAATCTGATGTTTCAAAACCTGATTGGCTATGGTTGATAATGAGACAAGTCTAAAGCTGAAATGTCTTACATCTGATAATGGTGGTGAGTACTGTGACTCAGAGTTCAAGAAATTCTGTGTCAAAGCAGGAATTAGGCGTGAATACATTGTTCCAAGGACGCCACAACAGAATGACGTAGCAGAGCGTATGAACAGGACCATCACAGAACGTGCTAGGAGTATGAGGTTGCATGCCGATTTGCCAACACAATTATGGGCCGATGCAGTTAACACTGTTGTTTACTTGATAAATAGTGGACCTTCAGTTCCGCTGAAGGAAGGTTTACCCGAAGAAGCATGAAGTGAAAAAGCGGTAAAATTTTCTCACTTGAAGGTTTTTGGTTGTACAACTTACGTTCATGTTGATGCAGGATCCAGAAGTAAGATTGATGCAAAGTCCAAGAAGTGTACCTTTATTGGTTACGACTCAAATGAATTTGGGTACAAATTTTTGGACTATCAGAATAAGAAATTCATCAGGAGCATGAACATCATCTTCAATGAAAGGGAGATGTACAAGAACCAGAATAACTTTTAGAAGGAGCATCGATGAGTCCAAAAGAATCATAAAAATTCGTGGGATATACTGGAAACAGCGAGCAAGTTGAGGAAGTTCGACAATCTAATCATGCAGAGGAAGGGGAAAGAGTCGAGGAAGTAGAGGAAGCAGTGGTGGCTCCACATACCCCTACGATGGAAGTACAAAAATCTAGTAGGGTCAGTCAACCCACCCAAAGGTATGCTCTCTCTATTACTTGCTGCTAACAGATGGTTGTGAACCGGAGTGCTTCAATGAAGCGGTGAAAGCTGAAGACTTCATTAAGTGGGAGTTGGCCATGAAGGAAGAGATGGACTCTCTTGTTGGGGTTGTGGAACACTTCCGGTCCTCTTGTTTCTCACACCGGGTTCGCCCACGTGAGCTTAGAGGAATCGAAGTGTGATCCCCCCTCGACATCTCTGGGACCCACGACAGCGGGGGTCCGGGGGCGGCAGCCCCCGGCGGAGGTCCCGCTGTCCAGGGGACAGCGTCCCGGTGGGGGCTCGGGGGCAACGCCCCCGGACCAAATTTTTCTGATGGGTTTTCTTTGGATCGGCGATCGTCGAACGCTATGGTTCGACGATCGACGATCGTCGACCGGCTTTATGGTTCGACGATCGACGATCGTCGACCGGCTTTATGGTTCGACGATCGACGATCGTCGACCGGTCTTGCTGGGTCGACGATCGGGGTCGCGATCGTCGACCGGCCTTTTGGGTCGACGATCGGCGATCGTCGACCGGTCTTGCTTGGTCGACGATCGTGGTTGCCGGCAGACGTTTATATACGTTGTTTTTCCCGATTTAGGGATACAGATTCATTGCAGTCTGCGGCGGCGTATTCTTTTGGAGGCGATACGAGGTATCTCGTTGAGATCGCTCCAGAAGGTATTCTTCTTTGGTTTTCTTGTCCAGAAGAGAGGAGAAGAGGTATGATCGGATTTGATCCTTGCAACCTTTGTAATCTGTTTTTTTTTTGGTGAATACAAGAAGGAAGAAGAAGGGGAGAGAGGACGTAGCCCGGTTTTGGGTGAACCTCTGTAACATCTTGTGTTTGTGACTGCTCTATTTTTTGTTCTGTGTTTGTTATTCGATATTCGGATTTCTGCTTCTCGGCACCCCGGATTTCCTACATCTCTTATGTTAAATCAAACCTGGGATTAGCCAAACTCCCGAAGGGTAAGAAGGTACTTCACAACAAATGAGTCCACAGACTGAAGGAAGAACAATGTGGGAACAAGCGCTACAAGGCAAGACTTGTGGTAAAAGGATTTCAACAAAAGGAAGGAGTGGACTATACTAAAATCTTCTCCTCGATGGTGAAGATGACCATCATCCGGGTTGTTCTAAGCATGGTTGTATTGGAGAATTTGCACTTGGAGCAAATGAATGTGAAAAAAACGTTCTTGCATGGTGACTTGGAAGAAGAGTTGTGCATGCTACAACCAAAGAGATTTGTTGAGACTGGAGGAGAAGAAATGGTCTGCAAACTCAATAAGAGCCTATACGGTTTGAAGCAGGCTCCAAGACAATGGTACAAGAAATTTGACAGGTTTATATCAAACAATTAGTACTCAAGATGTGAGGCAGATCATTGATGTTATGTGAAGCACTTTGACAATAGTTATATTATTCTCCTTTTGTACATTGATGACATGCTGATTGCAGGATCTGACATGGAAGAAATCAAGCATTTGAAAGGTCTATTGTCTAAGGAGTTTGAGATGAAAGATTTGGGCAAAGCTAAGCAGATCCTAGGCATGAAGATCGAATGAGAGTGGAATGCGAAGACTTTGAAGTTGTCTCAAACAAACTATATTGAAAGGGTGCTTCAAAGATTCAATTTGAAGTATGTAAAGCCTGTGAGCACTCCTTTGGCTGGTCATTTTCGGCTCTCCAAAGAGCAGTCACCCAAATATGGAGTGGAACAAAAGCTAATGGAGAGAGTCCCCTATGCCTCTGCTGTAGGGATTTTGATGTATGCAATCGTTTGCACTCGCCCAGACATTGCACGTGCAGTGGGAGTCATCAGTAGATTCATGAGTAATCCAGGTAAACATCATTGGGAAGCTATAAAATGGATACTCAGGTACTTGAAGGAAACTTCAGACTTATCTCTTTGTTTTGGAAGTCCAAAAATTTCACTACATGGATATGTAGATTCGGATGTGGCTGGAGACATTGATAGTAGGAGTACCATTGGGTACGTCTTCACTTTTGGGAGCACAATAGTTTGTTGGATCTCCAGATTATAGAAGACGATTGCTCTTTCTAGCACTGAAGTTGGATACGTTGTCATCACTGAGGAAAGCAAGGAGATGATATGGTTGCAAAGCTTTATGAAGGAACTTGGCAAGGGGCAAGAGAATGGAAGGTTGTATAGTGACAATATGAGTGTCATTCATCTAGCAAAGAACGTCGCATTTCATAAAATGGATACTCAGGTACTTGAAGGAAACTTCCGACTTATCTCTTTGTTTTGGAAGTCCAAAAATCTCACTACATGGATATATGGATTCGGATGTGGCTGGAGACATTGATAGTAGGAGTACCACTGGGTACGTCTTCACTTTTGGGAGCGCAGCAGTTAGTTGGATCTCCAAATTATAGAAGACGGTTGCTCTTTCTAGCACTGAAGTTGGATACGCTGTCATCACCGAGGCAAGCAAGGAGATGATATGGTTGCAAAGCTTTATGAAGGAACTTGGCAAGGGGCAAGAGAATGGAAGGTTGCATGGTGACAATATGAGTGTCATTCATCTAGCAAAGAACGTCGCATTTCATTCAAGAACAAAACACATTCAGTTGAGGTACCATTTCATCAGGTCGCTTTTGAAATTGGGGTTCTAACATTGGAGAAGACGCTTCAGAGAATCAAGCGAACATGTTTACAAAATGTGTGAACATGGGCAAACTGAAGCTTTGGTAAGCTTCAGTTGGTCTTCAAGGCTGAAGACAAGGTGGAGCCACCCGTCGCCATTCATTGTCACTGCCATGAAGATGCTTGATGGGAGCTGCTCTTGGATGATCATTACTGGTCAATCTCCAAGTGGGAGATTGTTAATTTGTGGAGCATGACTGTGTTTGAGAGTACTGGGCACTCACTACGATTCCGCTGGCCGAGCATTTACGTAATTTTCTCCTATTTTATCCTACGTGTATGAAAGGCCACTTTCGGCCTAGAATTTTGTGTGAAAAATCAAAGGAAGAGAAGCGGCGGAAAAGAGAAGCGGTGTACTGCTGAAAAATTCGTGTGTTTTTTTGCTTGTTTTTTTGCAATTCTTGTGCGTTCAGTGGGCTTCGCTTTTCCAAACAGACAGTACCTCAATAACGACAGTGCTGCAGGACAGCTTCGCTCGCACCCAAAGTTCAGTACTCCGTCTGTCGATCAATCTTCTAATGTGCTCGAAGGGTGCGAGCAGAGGGAGCGTCGTCGGGCCGCGACACCGTCGTAATTGGGGTACTGTCGTGGCGGCACGGGAGTTTCCCCCATGCACTGTCACTCATTTATATACGCATGCATACATGAGCGACAAGTAGAGTGCTTCATCCCTATCCTTAACTGTGATCGTGAGAAGGCTCTGCTCCTATTAGGGCACGTTTTTTAAAAATTAAAGAATATATATAAATTAATTTCACTTTTTTTAACATTAAAGGAAAAAAAAACAGTAGTGACAACATATCCGTACTCAAGATAACATCAAAGTCAACTAAAGATGAAAAATTTTAAATCATCATGAATCTCCAAGCACTACTAGGTCAACATGGTGTTGACACTAAAGCCATATGGGGCAAAAGTTTACTCTCAAACAGTAGATAATAATAGCAAACAAGATACCTTAAATAAATAAGTGGCAGAGGCTTGAACACTATTTTCTAACCTGAAGAAGCTCTCCAAGTCACATAAATTAACTTACAATAAATTACTGAGAAATTGAGCAGCGTATGAAGCTACACCGCCCGGCCGCATCTGTCACAGCTTTGCTTGGCGGTTGGTGCGTCGGATTTCTGTTTTTGTTTCTGCATCTTTGGTAGATCTAACTCGAGGACGTCTTTCAAAGCCTTTGACGCTTCACTGAGTTCCGCCCGACTAAAAACCGAGAAGATCCAAAATTAGAAATTTGGAACATGAATGCTGAGTTTGAGGGTAAAAATTGTTAAATGTTGAAAGAAGAACTAATCCCTTGATAAGAACTCAAATTGGGAGGTAAAATATGGTGTCTCGGTCTTCTTCAAGAACAACATAGTTTTCTAAGATCAACATGCTTTTCTTAACTAGAACAGCACTACTGCTTTATACGGTTTGAGGAGATGGGAGGGAATGCAATTGTAAGAGCATTCATAATTACGTGGGCAAAAATATGATTCCAGCCCCTCAATTTTATAACATTTTTAGTCCATGAACTATTTGTTTGCATGATTTTGGCTTCTCAACTCTGCAAATCGAGTGAAATAGGTCCCCTCTAGCCATGCAAAATTGTTGATTTGCAAAGTTTAGGGACCAAAATCATGCAAAAAAGTAATTTAGGGACTAAAGGGTTACAAAATTAAGGGACTGAAGTCATATTTTTGTTTAAAAACAAGAAGCGCTGAGGCAGCACCGGGCCGTTGATGGAAGCATGGATGAAGATCGCAGACAAGAGCGGCAGGAGTCCTTGTCAAGAGGAATAGATGCCACTCCCTTCGATGGAATCAAACAGTGATTCCGTCGATGGGAGCAGGAAGGGAGCTGCTCGATGGGGGCTTTAGCAGCGCAGGACGGGATCAAATCAAGAGGAAGAGGCGGAAATCAGAGAGAGGAAGCCATTAAAAAATTATGCCGCCAACAATTAAGCTGTGTTTGGCGCGGCTTATTTGCTCTGGTGAGGTTGGACAAAAACGTCATTGTCATAAAATGAATGTTTGGTATCACAAACGTTACAAAAAGAAACTAGTTTGAGACATAACATTTTGGTATGACAATGACATTTTTATCCAACCTCACCGGAGCAAATAAGTCGCGATAAGCCGCGCCAAACGCTGCCTTAGGGCAACAAAATTTCAGGGAGGAGTCAATTCCTACATTGATACCATGTAGAAAGAAATGAAAAGAAAATGGAAGGTGCAATTTTATTCTTCCACATAGAGACAAATTTATAGGAATTACAACGGACTCACAAAATTAACCCACAAAATGGGACTAAACTCCGAACATACTAAATACCCAAATATTAATAACTCTAACGAGTTCTAATGTAATTGATAGGTTTGTGTTTTCCTAAGAAATGTGAACAAAACACATTTTTTCATTGACCATTTCTTACCCAATTCTAATCAAAACTTGGAAAAAAAATTTATTGGGTAATCATTGTGACTCATGTCCTCTCCCCTACAAGAAAAATATTAATTTTTCATCAACCAAACAAGAAAAAAAAATCTCCTCACCCAATTTCTCCTCAACCAACTAAGGCTCCGTTTGGGGGGACTTATTTTCACCGGTCAAGCGGTTACGACCGCATGAACCAGACCATAATTAAGGTCCGGTTCATGCGGTCGTAACCTCTTGGCCGGTGAAAATAAATCCTCCCAAACGGAGCCTAAGTGGAAACTACTATCATTTCTTTACCAGTTTCATTTCCTTTCCTTCAATTTCTTAAGAAAAAATTAATTCATATAATTACTAACTGCTTACCTAATACATAGCGGAGGAGCGAGACGTATGATGGTGTCATGAGTGGGCTTGGCTAGAATGCCTCGTTCCTTCAGTTTAAGGCACAAATCATAAGCAGATACAGGAGAAAGGGCTTCATTTTGAAGGTCTACTGCATTGAGTAAACCTTTCCCTCGAACTTCTTTTATAATTTGGGGGAATTTATGTTGAATCTTCATCAACTGATCCCTAAATTCATGACCTAGATCAGCAGCCCTGAAAAGAGATAAATAAATGTTACTTTCATCCAATTACAACAAAAGTTATATGAGAATGCATCCAAAGTATTTTTTTTTTCATTGCTGAAATAGAAATAGAAGAGAGATTAAGATTGCTGACTTAAAACATTATAAAGAGATTAAGGCTTCGTTTGGGGGGACTTATTTTCACCGGTCAAGCGGTCATGACCGCATGAACCGGACTTAAATTAAGTCCGGGTTCATGCGGTCATGACTGCTTGACCGGTGAAAATAAGTCCCCCCAAACGGAGCCTAAGATTGCGGCATTGTCAGGGTGGAATGCTGATAGCAATATGATGGGGTCAGTGGGTTTGAAGAAGTCATGTTAGGAAAGTGTGATCTAGGGTAAAATAGGGGACTGATAGCCTAGTATGTGAAACCGAAGGAATTGAAAAAATGGGGAGTGATCAATGTGGTACCTGGGAGAGTGATAGTGTTAAGGAACTACTAGAGAGAAGAGAGATCTAGAGAAGAAGACGGCTAGGGTTAGAAAGGCGGGAAGAAATACCTTGTAAATATCTTACTTGCCCATCCAAAGAGGGGTTCTGAGTTATATATACCCGGAACCAAGGAGGGGCCGGCCTAAAGGGCTGGCCGGCCCCAATAGGGGCTGAACCAAACCGGTTCAGCCCCAAATCGGCGGTCTTCAGAGAGTGGGGGCTGAACCGGATGGTTCAGCCCCATTGTTATCACCTTTCTGTCGTCCCCGACGCTTGTATTGTCTTCCAAACAGCCGCGACTCGGCCCCGAGCGTAACATTCCCTTCCCCATCAACAACCAGCTTGTCCCCAAGGTGGTAGTCGGGATAAAGCTCCTTGAAATCCAGCAGATCAACCCAAGAATTGTGTGCCTCGGAGAAGTTCTTCCACTTGACCAACAGCTCTGGTCGGTACTCTGCACCCCGTCGTTTCCACTTGAGCAACAACACGGCCTCCGGAAGGGGGCGAAGCTCGCCCGCACCGGTGACCTCAGGTAAAAGAGCACTTGGTTGCACAGTGGCACCCACCTTCCGTTTGAGCAAGGACACATGAAACGTCGGGTGGATGCGAGAACCCGTAGGAAGATCTAGCTTGTAAGCGACCGGCCCCACCCTGCTGAGTACCCGAAAGGGGCCGTAATATCGAGGAGATAACTTCTGGCTGAATCGACGAGCTACAGACAATTGACGGTACAGTTGGAGCTTGAGTAAAACTTCATCACCAACTGCAAATTCCCTCTCCTTGCAATGCTTGTCAGCGTGGAGCTTCATACGGTCCTGGGCCATACGGAGGTTGTCGCGCAGTGTGACCAGCATGCGGTCCCTATCGCGCAGAGCTCTATCAACGGCGGGCAAAGTCGTGCTCCCCGGCTCATAGCTGCTCAAGGTCGGCGCAGGACGGCCGTAGACAACCTCAAAGGGGGTCATTTTGCTGGCAGAATGATAAGACGTGTTGTAACAGTACTCCGCCCAGTGCAACCAATCCGGCCAAGTGCGAGGCTCGTCCATCACAAAGCAACGCAAGTAGGTCTCGAGGCCCCGGTTTAAAACCTCTGTTTGCCCATCGGTCTGGGGGTGATGTGACGTACTGAAACGTAAACACGTCCCCTGCAGACGAAACAGTTCCTGCCAAAATTTACTCAGAAAAGTAGGGTCCCGATCAGAAATGACAGCCCGAGGAAGACCGTGCAAGCGGATAATCTCCCGAGCAAAAAGTGCAGCTACAGACTCGCCGGTATAAGGGTGATGCAAAGCAATGAAATGCACATACTTGGAGAGCTTGTCCACCACCACCAAAATCACTGATTTGCCCAGGGACTTGGGCAACCCGTCAATAAAATCCATGGAAACGGTGTCCCAAATCTGCTACGGAAGTTCTAAGGGAACAAGCAATCCAGCCGGAGAGGTCGTCTCGTACTTCTGTCGTTGGCAGATCTCACACTGTCGCACAAATTGTTGTATGTCTCGCCGCATCCCGGTCCAGAAGACATTGGATCGGGCTCTCTGGAGGGTACGAAGCACACCCGCATGGCCGCCAGCAGGTGAAGAATGGAACTCATGCATCATAACAGTCTTCCACGCTGAAGCTGGAGGAATAACCACCTTGCCATGGTGGTAAAGGCGACCATTCTGAAGATGGTAGCCGGCTTCCACGACCTCGCCCCGTTGCAAGGCCTCCACTAGAGCACGAAGCGTGGGAGTACGCATCACCTCCTCCGGTATCTCGTCCAAAGAGTCAACAAGTGGCCCGGTGATGTGGGCCACAGTAGGTTCAGGGATGCGCGAGAGAGCGTCCGCAACCACATTCCCCTTGCCTTGCAGATAGGTAATCTCATAATCATAACCCAAGAGCTTAGTGGCCCATTTCTGTTGAAGAGGCGAAGACACCCGTTGGTCTAGAAAATGCTTTAAACTCTGGTGATCAGTGCGAATCTTAAAGTGTCGGCCCAGTAGGTACGGCCGCCACATCGCCACGACATGGATAACAACCAACATTTCCTTCTCATACGTAGACAGCCCCAGGGTCCGCGGGGCAAGAGCCTTGCTGTAGAAAGCCAACGGTCGTCCTTCCTGCATCAAAACCGCCCCGATGCCCACACCGGAGGCGTCTGTCTCTAGCACAAAGTCCTTCGAGAAATCAGGCAAAGCGAGAACTGGTGTAGTGGTCATTGCCCGCTTGAGTGCCTGAAATGCCTCCTCAGCCTCCCCCGTCCAAGAGAAGGCATCCTTTTGCAGCAACTGAGTCAATGGCCGAGCTATCTTCCCATAGTCTTTCACAAACCGCCGGTAATACCCCGTCAACCCGAGGAATCCGCGAAGCGCCCGCACCGTAAGGGGTCGTGGCCAGGATATCATACTCTGAATCTTCTGGGGGTCGGCTCGGACGCCGTGACCGGAAACCAAATGTCTCAAATATTCAACCTCAAGCTGACCAAATGAGCACTTGGAACGCTTGGCGTAAAGTTTGTGCCAACGAAGAATGCTAAGGACTCGCTCAACATGGCCCACGTGGTCCTCCCCTAACCGCTGCATGCTACGCAGAGAGATTTCCTTGATAGACGACGATTTGAGACCCCGTAAGCAGAACTGTGTCTCACCCTGGTGAAACTCCATAGTCATGTGCTCTCAATCAAACGTTACCCGACGCAACTGTCGTAGCCACTGCACCCCCAAGACCATGTCCGAGCCCCGGATAGGCAACAAATATATGTCGGTGTAACCCGTATATCCTTGCATCCGAAGTGCCACACCCTTGAGTACCCCTTCACACTGTAGCTTGCTGTCATCCGCCACCATAACCTGGAAGGTCAACCCCGTATCCACCTTGTGTCCCACGCGTCGTGCCACAGGCGGATGAATGAAGTTGTGGGTGCTCCCACTATCCACCAAAATGATGACCTTCTCCTGATTCAGCCAACTCGTCAGCCTCATGGTGAGCGGGGGACTGCACCCCTCCAAAGCATGTAGAGACACCCCAAGTTCGCTCAAATCCAACCCCCCGTCCGACTCCTCCTCATGCACCACTTCCTCTACCTCTTCCTCCTGCAACATGAAGACTTGTATTTTCTGACACTTGTGGCCCGGTGTAAACTTCTCATCACAATTGAAACACAGACCCTTCTCCTTCCTGGCTGCAAGCTCGCTCCATGATAACTGTGTCACTGTCGGCTTGCTACCGACTGCTGGCTGCTGTCGTGCTGAGGCCGCAGGTGGCTTACCCGTGGCTCTAGCCTTCTGCCTGTTGACGCGTTCTTCCTGAATACGAGCCAATGTGATGGCGTGATTTAAGGATCGGGGCATGTGCGCCTGTACCTCGTCCCGAATGTGCTCCTTGAGTCCCGAAACAAAGCAACTCAAGAGCGTCCTCTCTTCCCAATGAACCCGGTTTGCCAGTTTCTCAAATTCAGTGCGATACTCCATCACGGAGCCTTTCTGTCTCAGCTTCTGCAAAAGAGCCTCGAAATCCTCATACTCTAGCGGCCCAAACCGGGCCGTAAATCCCTCCACAAATTCTCCCCACAGAACGTGCTCCCGCCCGCGCAGGAACCACTGCGTCCACTGAAACGCATCCTCCTCCAGATGGAAAGAAGCCAACTGTACCCACTGGCTTTCGGGCACATCCTGGTAACGGAAGAACAATTTTGCCTTTTGGACCCATTCCAGAGCATCCCCGACGTTGTATTTTGGAAAATTCATGTGGGTCAATTTTGGAGCCAAGTGGGGCCGCTGTGCACCTTGCCCCGGCCACCCTTGGCCATATCCGTAGCCCTCTCGCCTTCCTTGTTCAACTGGTTCCGGAAAAGCATGTCCTTGATATTGTCGTGCTCCCCACGGTGGAGGTGGTGGTTGGCCGGCCCAAGGATTGTCGTGGGCAAAGCCTCCCGGTGGTCCACCAGCCTGTGGAAAGGGAAGAATCCCTCCCGGGACGCCTGGGGCGTGCCCCGTCGCTGCAGCCGGCCGTTGGAAGCCCAGTGGTTCTTCCCCGCTCCGCCGCCAGGGGGTGCGGCCCGCGCGTGGGTCGTCGTTACCCGCAGACGGTGCGGGAGGCCCCGTCGACCCCGCTCCCATCAGCGGCTGCCGCTAGCGGTCGCTGGTTGCGCCAGGCCAAGCCGCGCCGCCATTGATGCCGCCGACTCCGCCGAATCCCGCCTCCCGCATATCGGGCGGAAGCGAGTGGTGCGATTCCGCCGCATCCGAACCCGATCCGCCGTTCTCCTCACTGATCGGGTCTTTCCCTTTCAACAGTGCCTTGATTTCCTCCATTCAGGCGTCGATCCGCTCCTCCAACCGCTGCGTTGATGTTTTCATGTTCCCCTCCATTGCGGCCACCGAATCCGTCAACCCTACGAAGTTTTCTTCTAGGGCTTCCAATCGGCTAGCCTCCTCTTGCGTACGCGTGTTCACCATGGTGGAAGGAAGTGTCTATGATACCAAATGTTAAGGAACTACTAGAGAGAAGAGAGATCTAGAGAAGAAGACGGCTAGGGTTAAAAAGGAGGGAAGAAATACCTTGTAAATATCTTGCTTGCCCATCCAAAGAGGGGTTCCGAGTTATATATACCCGGAACCAAGGAGGGGCCGGCCTAAAGGGATGGCCGGCCCCAATAGGGGCTGAACCAAACCGGTTCAGCCCCAAATCGGCGGTCTTCAGAGAGTAGGGGCTGAACCGGATGGTTCAGCCCCGTTGTTATCACCTTCCTGTCGTCCCCGACGCTTGTATTGTCTTCCAAACAGCCGCGACGCGGCTCAGTTCGTGATGAGGGCAAGCATAAGTGCTTCTTATCAAGGGTGTCGGGTTCGAGACCTGGCATCAACAACCAGCCCTGCTGAGAACAGGTGGGCCAGTGGTTGGGGTGTACGGGCCGCGACCCTGTTAAGCAAATACGAGTGGGTCTCCCGATGGGCTTACGACCCAGTATAAATAGGGCGGCAGCCCACTCGTAACATAAAAGTGCACTTTTATGTTACGAGTGGGTTGCCGCCCTATTTATACTGGGCCGTAAGCCCGGCGGGGGACCCACTCGTATTTGCTTAACAGGGTCGCGGCCCGTACACCCCAACCACTGGCCCCACCTGTTCTCAGCAGGGCTGGTTGTTGATGCCAGGTCTCGAACCCGGCACCCTTGATAAGAAGCTCTTATTCCAGCCCTCATCACCAACTGATCCGCGGCTCAGTTGGTGATGAGGGCTGGCATAAGAGCTTCTTATCAAGGGTGCCGGGTTCGAGACCTGGCATCAACAACCAGCCCTGCTGAGAACATGTGGGGTCAGTGGTTGGGGTGTACGGGCCGCGGCCCTGTTAAGCAAATACGAGTGGGTCCCCCGTTGGGCTTACGGCCCAGTATAAATAGGGGGGCAGCCCACTCGTAACAGACAGGGAGAAGTATTATGCAGATGATGGAGCGGGATCTATGGGATGTGATTGTTGGGAACGATCGTGAGGAAGAGACCTGTGAAATCGTTGGAGGAAAGAGTGTCGACATGTGGTGTACTCTGTAAAAGATCTAGCTCGGATACCATTTGTAATAATTCAACCAACAATATTTGAGGTATTGCACACTTTGATTCAACTTAGCCCATAATAAGTTGAACCTCATGGTTATATCTTTTTCCTAAGGTGGTCTATGAATACTTCTTAAAAGTTCACTCAACATAGAATATGCTCAAGAATTTCCCCTACAACTTCGATGTGAGATTCAATTCAATTGATACGATCACGACTCCGTGGACACATTGCTGCCCCATCGAGCGTCGTCAACCTAGTATCGCATGTGCTTCTCTATTTAATTATTTTGGTAATATTGATGTAATTGATAGGTGTGTGTGTGTGTGCTTATTTATGTTTGTGTGTGCACTTGTGTGTGTGTCTCTTTTTGTGTGGATATGTGAGTGTGTGTGTTGTGTGTGTGTTGAGTGTGTGTGTGTGTTGAGTATGTGTATGTGTTGAGTGTTTGTATACGCACTTGTGTGATTATTTATGTTTAGTTTTATTTTTCTTTCATCCAGTTCGTGTTATGGGTAAACATAAAGAAGGTGGTGTTAGTGTAAATTGGGAGGTCAATGATGTTTTGATTTTTTTGTAACCTGTCCCAAAGAAATTGAGTTGGGTAATCGCCCAACGACGCACTTTAGCAGAGATGGGTGGACAAATCTAACAACAGGTTTCTTTGCGCGCACGGGAAAGTCGTATGATCGAAATCAAATGAAGAATAAGTGGAATCAGCTAAAGAAAGATTGGAAATTATGGAGAGAGCTAAAGGGTCGTGAGACGGGTCTTGCCTGTGATCCAATTCGCAAAACTATTGCTGCTTAGGAAGACTGGTGGAAAGAACGCTTGAAAGTAAGTAGATCTTCGCACTTGAGAACCTTGTTTTTTAATACTTTGGTGGACGATATGTCTAATTCATACTTTTCTTCTTGTTATGTTCTTCCGAGTGCAAGGAAGTTTCAGTTTTCTGGGATATCTCCTGAGTTAGAGGAGAAACTTCATATGACGTTTAGTCAGGTCATTGCAACTGGAGATCTTGCATGGGCTCCAAATTCTAGAAACTTTGAACATGAGTCGATCGATGAATAAGATGTTTCTGCTGGATATGATACACAGAATATCAACGAGTCTCCACATTCTACCGCGGCAAAGGAGAAACGAACATCTAGGGGAAAAAGTAAGAATACTGCGAAGAAGGCAAGGAGTTCGGCTATGAATGAGTTAGTCAAAACATCACGTATTATTGGGCATTGCATGCAATATCCGCCTTGCATCCAGATATCTTCATCCTTATTCATCATTCCTGAGCTCAAAAGTATGACAGAGGTTATAGATGAGTCTCAGTTCGATTTCTACGACTATTCCACCATGTTGCTGAAGGATAAACAAAATCGAGAAACGTTTATGAGCATTCGCAAGGACAGGCGTCTTAGGTGGTTGCAGTCTCGTTATGAGAAACAAGCAGATTAGTAGGGTTTTGTTTTTCTGTGCTTTCATCTTTATTATGTTGTTGTTTGTGTTGGTTGTTTCTTTTGGACTTGTGTTTATCTGTTTATTTTGATGCAACGCACTATGTGATGGACATTATGGTGTTAATTTTTTGTGATGGTCATTATGGTGTTAAAATTGTGATGGACATTATGGTATTAATTCTCATTTATTTGTCGCAGAAGTACAATGTCATTCTCGAACATTATGGTTGATTTGTTTTATCATAATAGAGCACTTGATAGCCATCAATTTGTAACATCTGCGGCTTTTCAAATAACCGGGACAACTATATCAACTAATAGATCTTGCATGACATCTGGGCAAACAGGGGCTCGATGGACACCCGCTTAGATTTTTCAGTGTCTTTAGAATGTCAAAGGTGATATTTGGTGATTTGCTTACACTTCTCACACTTCAATATGGATTTCAAGGATCTAGGAGAACTCTACCACGTGAAGTGTTTGCAGTTATATTGTACATTTTAGGTCACAATCTATCAAAGCAACTTGCAAGTGAACAATTTCAACACTATACAGAAACGATAAGTAGATTCTTCGCAAAGGGTATTACTGCAATTAAGAGACTATCTTCTGATGTCGCTAGGCCTGTTGATCATCTTTTCAGTAATATTCTCCCACAAATTTTAAACGATGCTCGATACATGTCATTTGTCAAAGACTGTATATGAGTTATTGATGGAACACATGTGGATGCTCGAGTTCCAGCCGATCTACAAGTTTCCTGCATTGGCCGGCATGACACAACAACGCAAAATGTGATGGCGGTTTGTGATTTCAACATGTGTTTCACTTTCGCATTAGCATAATTACATTCGCAGGCATCCATCCCGCTCAGACACTCATTTTCGTGTTTGTGATGAAGACGAGCATTTCATTTACCCGGCGGGCGTTCAGAGAAGAACAGGACAGGTCAATGAAAGCTCAAGTGTAGAACATATTAGAGGGATTCGAGTAGGGGTGAATGAGATGGTGACATTGCGTGAATCCATTGTCGAACAAATATTCAGAACTTGAACGTGTTTGCAGTATCTGCATAGCCACATGTTGTATTTCGAGTTTTCGATGTTTTAATGTTTACAAGTATTTTGGAGTATTTGTAGTACATTTATATGTTTGAACTGGGCCTCGCGGTCACGGTCGCCGCCGGAAGTTAATTATAAAAAATTATGTATTGCTAGATTCTCATTTTCAATATTTATAAATATATATACATATATGACAAAAATATATTTTAAAATTTTATATAATAATTTTTTAAAAAATATAAAAAATATAACCAAAACGTCACCGCAGTTTTGCCAAACGATTCTCTGTTTTGAACAGCTCTGCAAACACAGACTATCCAAACAGATCTCTATTTCCAAAAATCAGTTTCCAACAGCTCCATCTACAAACCTGCATTTACAATAGCTCCTTTTACAACCGCAACCGCTCTATCAAATGAAGCCTAAGTATTTTTAATATTTGATGTATGCTGGTATTTACGGTTATGTCATCGACACCTATATATATAGGGCCCTAGGGGTCATGTAAGGATTATGCAAGAAAAAGTTATAAAGTTCTGTTCTCTTCCTCAAGCTATTCTCTTCTCACCCCTCCCTTCTTGAGTTTCAACCTCTCTCTCACCTCCTCCACCATTTCTAGGGTTAACAACTCATATATCCCGCTGCCATCCGATAATCCATCAAAGAGGCAGTAACAATTGTCTCACATTTGGAGAGAGGCTTTGAGAGGGAACCGGCTCTTAATTGGTTCTATAAATTGGTCCAACCTATCTATCTCGACAGGCCGCCAAGATCCCCCATCTATAATGGTTTAGTCAAACAACACTTTCTTTTTCCTTCTTAAGATCAGACAACGCCTTATCAAATACCTCGTAAATCCTTGACAAGCAGCTTCGGTTGGAACATGCGTTCTACATCTATTGATTTGAGAATAACAAATCTGATTATGTATTTGATCAAACTTGTTTTGTGTTTATAGTATGCAGGAAATACAAGTACAATAACACATAGAATGTGAATAATCAAATGAGACGAAAAGATAGATGTCGAGCTCTGAAATGGACCCTACCGCAGGGCAGTAACTCTACCGGTTGGCGTTAGCGGACGTTATAATGGGACAACTGGAAAAAGACATTCATGTAAGGATTATGCAAGAAAAGGTTATAAAGTTCTTTTCTCTTCCTCAAGCTCTTCTCTTCTCACCCCCTCCCTTCTTGGGTTTCAACCTCTCTCTCACCTCCTCCACCATTTCTAGGGTTAACAACCCTTGTATCCCGCTACCATCCGACAATCCATCAAAGAGGCAGTAACATATTGTCTCACATTTGGAGAGAGGCTATAAGAGGGAACCGCCTCTTGGAAGCTAGGTGGAGCATACCTTGTTAGTTTTATCCTCAAATCTTTCTTTTAATGATTTTTTTTCAATAATTGGTTCTATAAATTGGTCCAACCTGTCCATCTTGATAGGCCGCCAAGATCCCCCGTCTATAATGGTTCAGTCAAACAACACTTTCTTTTTCCATCTTAAGATCAGACAACACCTTATCAAATACCTCGTAAATCCTTGACAAGTAGCTTCGGTTGGAACATGCGTACCACATCTCTTGGTTTGAGAATAACAAATCTGATTATGTATTTGATCAAACTTATTGTGTTTATAGTATGCAGGAAATACGGGTACAATAACATATGGAATGTGAATAATCGAATGAGACAAAAAGATAGATGTCGAGCTCTGAAATGGACCCTACCGCAGGGCAGTAACTCTACCGGTTGGCGTTAGCAGACGTTATAATGGGACAAATGAAAAAAGACATTCAAATGAAAACATTGGCGGGAGCAACGGAGCAGATTTGTAAAGAGGTTAACGTGCGACGTTAATAGCTAAAGTGTGGCGGTAACTGAATGGCAAGACCGACATTCATCGGGATGATTGAGAAGTCAAATGGAGCATGCGATCCATCTGATGGCGGGAGCGTATACTGTGCTAATACGACGTGATAACCCTACCGCGGCATGGTAGATGTTACCTAAAGAACAAAACGCACTTACCATTTCTAGACGGCTGACGCGCTAAACTCTTCCCATTATGGGTACTGCGGGGAGGTAACACCTACTGCTGGTCCCGCTCTTTCTTTCGTGTAAATGATTAAGCCACAATTTTGAACATATTTGTGTGGGGACTCTTCCCAGACATTCAGAGCCAACCCTACATCACTCTTCATCATCAAAGGGCTTGAAGGAGGAGTTCATCAAGACTCATTCTGCACAAAGCACGAACGTGACTACAACTCCAATCTCTCTCATGTCTTCGCCCTCGCCTTCAGATCTCTCATAGGAAGTTTTTATTTGTTAAATATTGTAAATGATAGATATAGCGTAAGCTTACCTCGGGTATTGTGATCACCCTCTCATGTATATGTATATATATATACACACGAGTGACAGTGCACGGCGGGCCCCGTGACCCGCGCACGGTTCCTGGGCCCCGACAGGCTTCGCCCGGGCCCCGGAGGGCTTCGCCCGGGCCCCGGAGGGCTTCAACCGACCTCGACGGTTCTTAATATTTTTTTTATCATTATAAATTTTTTGTATTTTTAAATTATTAATTTGTTTTATTTATAAAGTTTTAAAAAAACCAAAAATTAATCTATATATGTGTGTGTGTGTGTTTATGAGATTGTATGTGTTAAATAATATATATTATTACATACAAAAAAGTGCTAATGGTCAAATGGATAAGGCACTTGACTTCTAAGCCGGGGATTCTCGGTTCGAGTCCCCCCGAGGTATATCTTTATTTTGTTATTTATTTATTACTTTCTAAATTTAGTCTCACATTGTGTGTTTTAAGAGCTTCTTCGTGTTTAAATAATAGGAGAGGAATGCCTCATTTGAAATTTGAAATAAAGCGGGCTGGGTTGGTTAGAGCGTGCGGGCTGTATGAAAATCGGGCCTTGCTGGACAGATCAAGTTATATGCAGAGCTAGTCTCATCTGTTTGAATTTTTTTAAATTCTTTAGGATAAAATGGTAATTTCTTATTGTAGGGTAGTAGCCTTGTTAAAATTATAGTTTAGGACCCCCTACAACCCTAGATGTAGGATCCCTATGAAAAATAAATGGACGGTCCTGATTGATTGGATGGTATGTCAATGATCGAACGGTTGAGATATTATGATCTAACCAGATCTGACGGTTCAAATTGATTGGATGGTATGTCAGAGTTACCTGGTATGTCTAGAAAGTATTTCTTTATATATAATGTATATATAGGGTTATTTATCGGGACCTCCCCTTGAAATTTGCGTAATTACAGCTTGCACCTGATGTAGGGTAGGCTATGGGGTGCACCACCTAGACTCTATATGCAACACAACCATCGGTTCTCGCAACAAATTAATTGAGCAATGACAATTAGTAACGCCACAAACAAACAATTGCAACAAAATTATTTTTTTAATATTGAGCGAATTTCTTTGTTGGCTTTCCTCCGCTCGGAGGGCCAAAAGCGAAGCGCGCGCGGCGAAGAGATCCTCCTGCAAGTTAACAATCAATCGGCGCCAAAATACCCCAAACAAGCTCCAAGCAAATATGAGATTAGCCAATAATAATACCAAGAAAAGTACAACCAAATCACAAAGATAACTCGAGACTAGGGGCTGATTTTGGGCAATGGAGGTGGAGGGCTCGGGTGGCGTAAATCGGATGCCGGGTAGTGGAACCGGAGGTGGAGATAGCGGTTGGGGCTGTTTTGGTGGTGGATGAAGGGATCAGAGAGGAAACGGGTGAATCCGGAAGAATACACGTAGATCCGGACTCGGGAGGGCGGATCCGGTAATGGAGAGTCGGATCCGGGTTAGGGAGAGTAGATCGGGTGATGGGAGGGTAGATCGGGGCAACTAGAACCCGGATCGTTGGGAATAGTGAGAAAGGGGTTAAGGAAGGTGGCTCCACGGGTTTAGGAAGGGGGAAGGTGGGTTGGCGGGCTGCGGGGAGGCGGAGGAAGGGCTGCGGGCTGGCTGCGGGCTGGCTGCGGGTAGGCGGAGGAAGGGGCTGCGGCTGGCTGCAGGTAGGCGGAGGAAGGGGCTGCGGCTGGCTGCAGGTAGGTGGAGGAAGTGGCTGCGGGCTGGCTGCAGGTAGGCGGAGGAAGGGGCGGCGGGCTGGCTGCAGGTAGGCGGAGGAAGGGGGAGAATAATAGGAAGACTTACCCCAATGCGTCGGCACCAAGGGTCCCCGGCGTCGGCACCGCGAGATGACCACCGGAAGTAGGGAAGAAGACCTCTCCAACTTCAGCAATCAAAACCTAAAATCAGCCCTCCTAATACTATTTATAAGAAACAAGCATTAGGGCATCCCATCAAACGGCTATGATTGGCCGGTGGGTTTGCCCTAAAATAAACTAAACACATGTCCAAAAAAATACATAAATATATGATTTTGATTCGCGGCGACGTGCCGGACGCAACCGCGGGGTCGGATCGGCGATCCGATCACGTCTTCCGGCGGGAATAAATGAACGTGGGTCCCGCTCCATCCTGTGCACGATCCGATGGACTCCCATCAACTCCCCCCGACTGAAAAGCATTCATCTCCGAGGAATGGAGACGATCGTACTGGAGTCGAAGTCCGGGGGCAAGTCGATCAAGCTCTGCCGGTAATATCCACGCGTCGTCAGCGTCAGTACGGCCCCGCCAATGAACCAAGTAGCGAAGGCGCGGCCCGTCCGTGGTGGGGACAATCTGGTGGGATCTGATCTCAGTGATGCTCTCATCCCTCATGGTGGGATCCGGTGCGGGTGGTGATGCCGGCTGTGGCACCAAAGGCGACGAACTCCCAGGGGAAAGGGTATCAGTAGTGGGCGGGCTGTGGTGGCAAGCTGGCGTGGGTGGGGCGGTGGGGAAGGAAGGCAAGGGGGAAGAAGGCGGATCACCTCCACTGCTCGGGTCCCCATAGTCATGAGGCTCGTAATAGGGTGTCAGATCCTCGATATTAAAAACTGGATGAATCCCCATACTTGCCGGGATATCTAGCCTGTAGGCGTTTGTCCCGATCCGACTAATAACTGAGAAAGGACCCATTCGCCTGGCGCTTAGCTTCTTGGCAGACCCCGAAGGGAGCCTCTCCGGGCGGACTCGTACCATCACCCGTTCGCCAATATTAAAAATACGCTCTCGTCTTCGTTGATCTGCGTGGGTTTTATAATTTTCATTGCTCATATTAATACGTCGACGAACCGACTCATGCAACTCATGCAGATGCTGTGCAAATGATTCGGCCGACTCACTAGGACGGGACTCTAACGGGCTCAGAATAAGGTCAATGGGCTTCCTGGGGTCATAACCTGACACTATATGAAATGGACTCAACCCAGTAGTCCTATTGACGGAGCTATTATATGCAAACTCGGCGACCGGAAGGTCTAAGTCCCAACTACTCACTCGCTCTCCCACCAGACACCTCAACAAGTTCCCTAAACTCCTATTTACTACCTCTGTCTGGCCATCCGTCTGTGGGTGGTAGGCAGTCAAGAACTTAAGGGTGGTGCCAGTCTTGAGCCACAGGGTCTTCCAGAAGTAGCTCATAAATCTCATGTCGCGGTCCGATACGATGGACTTGGGAAGGCCGTGTAATCGGAAAACGTCCCTCATGAAAATGGATGCAACGTGGGTCGCGTCCGCCGTCTTGTGGCATGCAATAAAATGAGCCATCTTCGAAAAGCGATCAACCACCACGAAGATGGAATCGTGCTTCCGAAGAGTGCGGGGAAGTCCAAGAACGAAGTCCATGCTAAGGTCCTCCCAAGGTCGACGTGGGACCGGTAATGGAGTATATAGGCCCGCATTCTGCTTCGTGCCCTTGGCCGTCTGGCAGGTACGGCAGTGGCGGACGACTCTAGTCACATCCTTCCTAAGCGTGGGCCAGTAGAGACGGTCCTCCACAATGGCTATAGACTTATCGCGCCCAAAATGTCCGGCGGCCCCGCCCGCATGCAACTCCCAAATCAGAAAATCACGATACGATGTCCGGGGAACGCATAGGCGGGATCCATGGTATAGATATCCCTCGAAGATCTGATATCCCTCAACGGGGTCTGGGGGATCTCGGGATAGGGCGGTGTAAATCTCACCAAAATCAGGGCACGTCGGATACTCTAAGATCACGCGCTCAAGCCCGTCGACACGTACGGCCATAGTCTGAAGCAAGGAGACACGGCGACTCAGGGCGTCCGCAGGTTTGTTCTCAATACCAGCTCGGTGTTTAAGAACATAGTGGAAGTCCTGTAAATATTCAACCCACTTAGCATGCCGATGCCCCAGCTTGCGCTGAGAATCTAAATAGCGTAACGTCTGGTGGTCGGAATAAAGCACAAACTCCTGAGGGAGGAGGTAGTGCCTCCAGTAGCGTAAGGACTGGACAATCGCATAAAGCTCTCGATCGTAGTTCGAATATTTCTGCTTCGCCTCGTTTAACTTCTCACTAAAGTAGGAGACATGATGTCCCTCTTGGCTCAATACGCCACCGATACCGACTCCAGACGCGTCGCAAGCGACCTCAAAAGCACGGCTAAAATCAGGAAGCCTCAGAACTGGGGCCGTCGTTAGCCTCTCTTTAATCTCCTCGAAGGCTCTAGTGGCAGCGGGGGTCCACTGAAACTCTCCCTTCTTGAGACAGCTCGTGAAGGGGGCCATGATCGTGTTGAACCCCGGGACAAACCTCCTGTAGAAGGTGGCAAGCCCATGAAAGCTGCGAGCCTCGTGGATAGTCGTAGGCACAGGCCAGTCTCGAATACATTGGACCTTTTCGGGGTCAACATATACTCCAGTCGAAGATATAATGAATCCAAGGAAGTGGACGGATTCAGAAAGAAATGCACACTTCTTCAGATTCACATACAATTTCTCCCGGCGGAGGGTGCTGAAAAGAAGCATCAAATGATCGAGGTGGGCAGCCTGTGTCTGGCTGTAGATCAGTTCGTCGTCAAAGTATACAACCAGAAACTTGCCCATGTAGGGTCGCAACATCTGCGTCATAACTCTCATAAATGTACTAGGTGCGTTCGAAAGCCCGAATGGCATGACTAGCCACTCATAGAGACCATCCTTAGTCTTGAAGGCGGTCTTCCATTCGTCTCCCTCACGCACTCTGATCTGGTGGTACCCACTACGCAGATCGATCTTGGTAAAGATCTGGGCACCAGACATGGTGTCCAATATATCATCTAGTCGAGGAATGGGAAAACGGTACTTGACCGTGATCTTGTTTATGGCGCGGCTATCGACGCACATACGCCAGCTGCCGTCCTTCTTAGGGGTAAGAAGGGCGGGAACAGCACACGGACTCATACTCTCACGAATAAATTGCTTCCGTAGAAGCTCGTCGACTTGCCGTTTGAGCTCGGCGTGTTCATCTGGATGCATACGATAGTGGGGGAGGTTCGGGAGGGAAGCTCCCGGAATCAAATCTATGGCGTGCTGGATATCTCGCTGCGGGGGTAGCTCATCGGGGAGTTCGTCGGGCATAATGTCCGCGAACTCATCCAAAAGGGGATGTACCACTCGTGGGTGGTCAACAGAGGGGCCCTCAGATACCTGAGTGGCGGCGACAACATACATAATATCCGCCTCGATACTGTCGCGGAGAAACTCGCCACGTCTCAGAATGTGCAACGGTCTCGAAGCACTCGTACTCACGGAAGGCTCAACCACACCCTTCGATCTCTCCCTGGGCTGGGTGGGTGTCAAGGTAATCTTCCGCCCCTTGTCATAGAAGACACACGTGTTCGAGCGGCCGAAACACGTGACGTCACGATCAAACAACCAGGGGCGTCCAAGCAGCACATGCGCGACGTCCATGGGAATGACGTCACACCATACCCGGTCCTGGAAGGATGCGATGCTGATCGGTACTAAGCAACGCTGGGTCACCTGAATCGCGGTCTTGTCGACCCAGACGACACGATAGGGGTGGGGGTGAGGCTCTGCCTTCACCTGCATACGATCAAGCCCCTTCTGAGCTATGATGTTCACGCAACTCCCACTGCCGATGGCTAATTTGCAGGGTCCGCCTGCACTAGGGAAATAGGTGTAGAAGATGGTAGTGCGGCGCCAGTCCTCATCTGCACGTGGGGTGTGTAGGAGGCGCCTAATCACGCCCATCTCTAAAGACTTCTCGGCGTCGCTCTCCCAACCTTCTTCAACAGTGGCTCTAATTTCTTCCGTGCCCTCTACACCCTCCTCTAGATCGTGTTCCTCCTCCTCAACCAACAGGGTCCGCGTAGGGCAGTGGGCCGCTATGTGTCCCCTGCCCGAGCACCTAAAACACTGAATACCCCCAGGCCTCGGGCCCTCAGTAGCGATAGCCTTCCCCTTCATGTCAGGAGTGACTCGAGGGGGGGTGGCTGTAGCAGTCTGGGCCGGAGCGGGCTTCCTAAACGTCGACGAATCCGTCCGGGAAGGAAACTGCTTCGTACTAGAAGTGCGAAGGTACTGCTCATACTCCAGAGCGAGCTGGAATATCTGGTCTACCGTCTCTAAGCGATGGGGAATCAGCTCTCTCCGGAGGTCCGAACGGAGGCCTGCCTTGAATCGAGAGGCAGTGGCGATGAGTTCCTCCGAAATATCGCTCCTAACCACTAACTCGTCGAATCGACCCATATACTCGGTCACCGTGAGCGTTCCCTGATGCAAGTTCTGTAATTGCTCGAATAACTGATCCCGGTAGGACGCAGGGAGGTACTTCTCGCTCAGCCTCTGCTTCATCTCTCCCCATCTGGTGATAGGGTAATAGCCGTCACGCTCTAAGGATCTCTCGACACTAATCCAATATACCTTGGCCTGCCCGACTAACTTCATCTTGGCAAACCGGACACAACGTTCTTCACTCATGTCGTACCAATCAAAATAGTGGTCCCTGTCAAGGAGCCAATCACTAAAGGCCTTCGGGTCCAAGCGGTCGTCGAACGTCGGGGCATCGAGGCGAATCCGACGGGTGATGTCAAAAGCGCGGTCGCCTCTCCGCGGGTCAGGATAATCATCAGGATCATCGTCACGGTCATAATCGTGTCGAGCGGGCGGGGGTCCGCGCTCACGTTGACCCGGCGGATAATACTCGTCGCGACGCTGGTCATGGCGACCGAGCGGGGGCACGCGGTTCCAAGGGCCAGGCTGTCGTGGCATACGGTAATCCTCCCACGGGGGTGGGGGTCGGCCACGAGGTGGCTCTGGGTTCCGCCATGCTGGCGGGGTGGGGGCTCTCACGGGGACCTCCCGGTGGTAGCGGTCTGCAGGTGGCGGATCATCTTTGACCCGCTGCCCGCGACGGGGAGAGTCGCCCGGGTCACCCGCGATCTCATGGTCGTGTAGGGAGGGAGCATCTCTAGCGTGCTCTATCAGATCTAGACGACGAGTCACCGCGGCGATATCGTGACGCACATTCTCGAATTGGGTACCCATTGCGTCAAAGCGTTCTAGAATAAGGCGCTGGAAGTCGGTGGTAGCGGTATTCGAATTCGAGCCCGCTGCCCGGTCGTTGGTGGCTGGTGGATCTACCATGCTTCTAAATGTCCTACCACTATGGAGCATGCAAAATGGCCCGACCTGGGCTCTGATACCAACTGATGTAGGGTAGGCTATGGGGTGCACCACCTAGACTCTATATGCAACACAACCATCGGTTCTCGCAACAAATTAATTGAGCAATGACAATTAGTAACGCCACAAGCAAACAATTGCAACAAAATTATTTTTTTAATATTGAGCGAATTTCTTTGTTGGCTTTCCTCCGCTCGGAGGGCCAAAAGCGAAGCGCGCGCGACGAAGAGATCCTCCTGCAAGTTAACAATCAATCGGCGCCAAAATACCCCAAACAAGCTCCAAGCAAATATGAGATTAGCCAATAATAATACCAAGAAAAGTACAACCAAATCACAAAGATAACTCGAGACTAGGGGCTGATTTTGGGCAATGGAGGTGGAGGGCTCGGGTGGCGTAGATCGGATGCCGGGTAGTGGAACCGGAGGTGGAGATAGCGGTTGGGGCTGTTTTGGTGGTGGATGAAGGGATCAGAGAGGAAACGGGTGAATCCGGAAGAATACACGTAGATCCGGACTCGGGAGGGCGGATCCGGTAATGGAGAGTCGGATCCGGGTTAGGGAGAGTAGATCGGGTGATGGGAGGGTAGATCGGGGCAACTAGAACCCGGATCGTTGGGAATAGTGAGAAAGGGGTTAAGGAAGGTGGCTCCACGGGTTTAGGAAGGGGGAAGGTGGGTTGGCGGGCTGCGGGGAGGCGGAGGAAGGGGCTGCGGGTAGGCGGAGGAAGGGGCTGCGGCTGGCTGCAGGTAGGCGGAGGAAGGGGCTGCGGCTGGCTGCAGGTAGGCGGAGGAAGTGGCTGCGGGCTGGCTGCAGGTAGGCGGAGGAAGGGGCGGCGGGCTGGCTGCAGGTAGGCGGAGGAAGGGGGAGAATAATAGTAAGACTTACCCCAAGGCGTCGGCACCAAGGGTCCACGGCGTCGGCACCGCGAGATGACCACCGGAAGTAGGGAAGAAGACCTCTCCAACTTCAGCAATCAAAACCTAAAATCAGCCCTCCTAATCCTATTTATAAGAAACAAGCATTAGGACATCTCATCAAACGCCTATGATTGGCCGGTGGGTTTGCCCTAAAATAAACTAAACACATGTCCAAAAAATACATAAATATATGATTTTGATTCGCGGCGACGTGCCGGACGCAACCGCGGGGTCGGATCGGCGATTCGATCACGTCTTCCGGCGGGAATAAATGAACGTGGGTCCCGCTCCATCCTGTGCACGATCCGATGGACTCCCATCAGCACCCCTCTAACTTTCTAAATTACAAAAACCTCCCTTCAATGTTTACATCTCAAACATCCATGAACAAAAGTACCCCCCTGGAGTAAATCTTCAGGGGTGTCTTTTTGTGCATGAATGTTATGAAATGTAAACATTGAGGGGACGTAACTATAATTTTGAAAGTTAGAGGGGTGCAAGATGCAATTACGCAAACTTCGAGGGGAGGTCCCGGTAAATTACCCTATATATACCATATTGTTGTGATAACATGAGAAATTTATTCATTTTATCATGGTATCAGAGCTTTAGGGCGTCCGTTTGTTCTGCCCACAAGCCAATCCTGCTTCGTCCGCTAGTCCAGCATTTGCTCACGCTCACTCCACCCGCTCCAGTGCTCACCAACGGTTGTTCGTTCAGCTGTCAGTTGCTCGTCCAGCGCTCGCCAACACTCGTTTGCTTCCGTCGATCCTGATCTCCCGCTTCCATCGATCGCTATTTCCGCCGATCGTGATCCAGCTTCCGTTGATCGCTGCTTTTGATCGTTGTTTCTCGCGATCCTGTTCCCGTCGCTGGTATCCCGATCGCTGCTTACGGGTCGACATCCTGCAACCGATCGCTGCTCCCAGCCGCAACATGTTCTTTTCCCGATCCGGCGTCGACATCGACACCTTCCGCCTGAATCCTAACTGATGGCCTTGTTCTCCTCTTCCTACGGCAGATCCCGCAGCCCCGACCACCTCCGTTGTCCTTCTTCTGATCCTGCAGCTCCGACCTCCTCGGTTGATTTTCTCGATGGCATCTGGTGCTCGTCCTCCTCTGACACCTTCTGCAGCTCAGTCTGGTGCTTCTCGTTGCCCGTTTGTCCGTTGTCACTACTATCAGTGTCTTGGTCATGTCAAATCTGAGTGTCGCAAGTTTCAGAAGGTTAGGCAGTCTGGTCAGCAGCGTGCTCCCGGTGCACCTTCCGCACATTTTTCAGTTCCGACACAGTCTCTCCGTATCTGAGCTTGCTCAGCTGATTGCCCAACAGTTCTCCCAGTTTTCATTGCCTCGCTCCTCAGCCTTCGTCCTTCCACCGGATGCTTCTGCTTCCTCTGTCTCTCAGCCGGCTACCTCCGCCCCTGCAAGTATCTCTCTCTTCGTATCTCTCCCTCTGACTGTTTGCTTGACTCTGGAGCCTCCTTTCACATGACATATGATGTCACTCATCTCTTGTTCTGTCAATCCGTCTCCTCTGACCTTAATATCATGGTAGCAGATGTCACCATTCTCCCCATCACCAGTCGTGGCCTCCTTGACACCAGTTTTTTCCATGTTTCTGATATTACCTACATACTCAAGTTATCCATGAACCTTATATCCGCAAGCCAGCTCACATCTCACGGTTGTCTTGTTATTTTTGATGAGTTTACATGTTGTGTGTAGGATCTTCTGACTGTGACACTCCTTGGAGCTGGCCGTCGTCGTAGCGGGGTGTATGTCCTTGACCGTCTCTATCTTCCATCCACTTCATCGTCACTGACAGCTTCCACCCTTAGTCTTCCTTCAGTGGGCTTCTCCTAGTGGAATCATCGTCTTGGCCAACCCAGTGGTTCGCGTCTTGCATCTCTCATTATTCATGGTTTTCTTGGTCATATTTTTGTTGATCGGTCTCACTCTTGTATGGGTTGTAAGCTTGATAAACAACTACAACTTTCATATTCATCTAGTGAGTCTAAGACTCAACGTCCTTTTGATATAGTTCATTTTGATATATGGATACCACACCTTTTATATCAAAGGACGGACATCGGTGTTATTTTTCTTTGTCGATGACTGCTCTTGTTATTGTTAGGTCTACTTTATGCATTCTCGTTCTGAATTTTTTCATATTTACGTTACTTTTTCTACTATGGTGTGCACCAAGTTTTCTGCTTCCATATGTATTTTTCGCTCTGACTCAGGGGGAGTACTTCTCTCATGCTTTTCGCGATCTGCTAGCTAACTACCCACGTCACTCTCCTTCAGCTTGTTTGTCCTGGTGCTCACGCTCAAAATGGCACCGCCGAAAGGAAACATCGCCACATTATTGAGATAGCCCGCACCCTCCTCATCTCCTCTCACATTTCTCCTCAATTTTGGGCTGAGGCTGTTTCCACTATTGTCTACCTTATTAACCTGCAGCCTTCCACTTTCCTTCAGGGCCAGAGTTCTAGTGTGTTCCTGTACTCTCAACCCCCACATTACAATCATCTTCGTGTTTTTTTGTTGTCGGTGCTATGTTCTACTCCCTCCACGTGAGTGTACCAAGCTCTCTGCTCAGTCTGTTCCTTGTGCTTTTCTTGGATACAGTACATAGCACAAGGGCTATCAATGTTATGACCTTGTTGCACGTTGATTTCGCATCTCACGTGATGTCACATTTGACGAGTCTCACCCTTTCTTTGTGTCCTCTGTCCCATTGACCTCACACTCACCTGTTACTCCCTCTGGCGTGCAGTTTTTCACCCTTCCCATCTCCCCGTCTCCAATATATCCACCTCCTCTCCTCCAGTATGTCCACCTCCTCTTCCTTTGCCGCAATCTACACCACTTCCAACCTCTCCAATCTCACCTCCGACCTCTCCAGTCTCACCTCCTTACTTCTCTCATTCGCCACCCACTTCTCCCTCTGACGAGCTTACTGTCACCCTTCCATATCACTATATTCGTTGTCCCATTTTTATTCCCTCGCCTTCAGTACCCCCAGACTTAGTACATGTCTCCTCCAGCGAGTGTCATGTGGATGATCCTCTTGCGCGTTGCTATCCACTTTGTGAGAGACATCCTTCCAACCGTCTTAGCCTTGCTACACTACCGCTAGACTTGTCTGCCCTTCCTGCTACTGCCTATGGTACTCTAGAGCCAACTTCCTACTGTGAGACTGTCGAGATACCTGAGTGGCAGACTGTCATGTCTGTTGAGTTGGAGGCACTCGAGCACATTCGTGCCTATGAGTTTGTCTCTCTTCCACCCGGTGCTGTGTCTATTACTTGCAAGTGGTCTTCAAGGTCAAGACCCGCTCAGATGGTTCTGTGGAGAGGTACAATGCTCGACTTATGACTTGTGGTTTTTCAACAGGAGCATGGATGAGACTATGACGAGACCTTTATTCCAGTCGCCCACATGACTATTGTACGTACTCTTATTCCAGTTGCAACGTTCGTCACTGGTCTTTGTTCCAGCTCGACGTGAACAATGTCTTTCTTCACGGCGACCTTCGGCAGGAGGTATACATGCTTCTTCCTCCCGGTCTATCCTCTCCTGCAGGCCTTGTCTACCGCTTATGGCGAGCTCTTTACGGGCTCAAGCAGGCGCCCCAAGCGTGGTTTGCATGTTTCATCTCAGCCATTACAATTGTCGGTTTTCAGCCGATTCCACATGATCCAGCCCTGTTTGTGCACTCCTCTCGTGGTTGGGCTCTTATGTTACTTTATGTGGATGATATGATTATTACTGGTGATGATCCTTCTCATATGGCCTTCGCCAAACATCATCTTCAGCAGCAGTTTCAGATGACAGATTTTAGACAGTTGAGCTACTTCTTGGTCCTTGAGGTCACCGCTACAGACCGTGGTTTTCAGCTCTCTCAGCGGTGTTACACATCAGATCTCTTAGCTCGAGCTGCTCTCTCTGTCTCTCACACCGTGAACACCCCTATGGAGCTTCACCTTCAGTCATGTCTAGATGATGGGGTTCTACTTTCTGATCATACTCGTTGTCATCACTTTGTTGAGAGTCGCGTCTACCTCACTATTACTTGACCCTACATTGCCCATGATGTTCATGCGTTGAGTCAGTTTGTTAGTGCGCATATCTTTGTGCATTATGGTCATCTACTGCGGCTCCTGCACTACCTCTGATTGATGACTTCACGTGGTCTCTTCTTTTCTAGTTATCTGCAACTTCGTGCATACTCGGATGCTACCTGAGCCAGTGATCATGTTGATCGTCGATCTGTCACTGGTTTCTGTTTGTTCTTGGGTTCTTCCCTTATTGCATGGAAGTCTAAGAAACAGGTCGTTGTTTCTCTTTACTTTGCTCCTTCTGAGTAGCAACTTGCAGATTTGATGACCAAGCCACAGACGCGACACCAACATACCTATCTATTGTTCAAACTCTCGGTGTATAATCCTTCGTGAGTTTGAGGGGGGTGTTAAATATTGTATATGGTAGATATAACGTAGACTTATATCGGGTATTGTGATTACCCTCTCGTGTATATATATATGTGTATACTCTATTGTTGTGATAACATGAGAAAATGATTCATTCTATGATTTCTATCATTATTTACAGAAATTTTATTTCTCTTATCTCGCATTTTCTCTTTTTCTTTTGGTAACTATTTTTGTGACGGTAGAAAAATTTGCCCGTGTTGGCGACTAGGCCATGTGAGGCCTTGGGAGGTAATTTGTCTGTGTGTTGGCGACTAGGCCCGTGGACAACTCAGTTGGTGATGAGAGCTCTAGTGAAAGACTCTTATCTAGAAGGTCGGGTGTTCCATCCCGGGCCTCAACAACCTATCGTTTTTTGGTGATGGGGGCGGATGATGGTTGGGGTGTATGGGTTGCAACCCTAATGAAAGCCGCCTTGGTGAGATTTTAGGGTGGGCCCCTGGTAGTGATATCAGGGTGGCAGGTAGGTGTGACATCTGTTCTGCGTCATATGCAGCTCAGTTGGTGATGAGAGCTCTGGTGAAAGACTCTTATTTAGAAGATTTACATAAAAGACAATATACTAATTAAAAATACATATAATAAAGGATAAACTTGGAGAGACAAAACTGAATCTTCTCTCACCATGTGGGTCGTCAAGTGCGTATATCATCATCCATCAACTAATTTAATTGCAAACCCCGTTTTATAGTAAATAACTCTAATAAGAGATAACCAAATCAAATCATACGCACCAGCGATACATTACTTTTAGTTAATAATTTACAAAGATATTTATCACTGATATTTAACAAAAAATTTAAAGTACCTTTGTTCAAGTCCTTCTTCAATAATAACTTCTAATGCAGCAATGGCAACGGCACTTGCCAAAGGATTTCCACCAAATGTGCTGAAAAATTCAAAAATACCAAATTAACAAATTTTGATTCTTGAGTAACACCAAGCAGATGAATACTGATTTGCTGAGATTTCATTCAGATTACCAACAATTCATTTTTACAAATACTTGGATTTTCTTAAGCACATTTCCTATCAAAAATGTCAAATTTACAAACCATTCCAAACATAATCTTCTCCAGGCAAAATGTAGAGTACCTGCCATGTTCTCCAGGTTTGATGCAAAGCATGACATCCTTGTCAGAAAGCACAGCACTAACAGGTAAAACTCCAGCACCTAATGCTTTCCCTAAGATCTATAACAGATAAATATTGAGCTTAGATTGATAATATGAAATTATAGGTAAAAGCTGTATATATATGGCTTTAATGGTGGCTCAGAGATCGAAAATTGGCCCGATTCTGACTCGGATCGAACTCGTACAGAACCCAAACAATCCAAGCCACGAGTCAAAATTCAGCTTGATTTTCCATTCAAGCCAACCTTGGATTTGATTAAGACGGTTCGAAATTAAATAAAAATAAATATATATATATATAATGCATATTTTATTCCGATATTTCTAAGGATGTGCTTATCTTGCTCAATTGGTAGTGATATGCTCGTTCTTGGAATGAATTGGTGTTTGATCCTACTCGACTTTGTCTCTCAATAGTGGCTATACTAATTTTTGTTTTCTAGTACCTAATTAATTTTGATCCCCTTTCAAGCGGGGCCTCAGGTTAATAATAGCCTCAACTATACTTGGACATGCTTTGGCGATAAGAGTATAGTAACTATACAACCATAGTCTGATGAGTTAGTGCCTTTGAAGAAATACCGAGATGCATATACAGACATCACAGCCAAGATAACTATCCTCAAAATAAAAACTAGGCCCTGTATGGGAGAGCAGTGGAGAGTAGTAGTGATTGTGAATGAAGTTATGAAAAACGCATGTAATGTTTGAGTAGGTGCGGTCATAAATGTTATTTTACAAAATGCAGATAAACCGCTGTCACTTGGGCCCGAAAAAACTAACATGAATGTTCAAAATGCACATAAACCACCATCAATGCACTTGCTACTACGGGTTCACATCGACGCCGTTCAAATGCCACAGTTGTCCTAAATGGAGCCTAAATTAAACAACAAAAAGCTCACCACAAGATCAGGCCGGATGTTTTCCCAATCACAAGCAAGCATTCTTCCAGTGCGAGCTATACCAGTTTGAATTTCATCAGCAATCATCAAAATGTTGTGCTTGGAACAGAGATCCCTCACGGCCTTCAAATATCCATCAGGTGGAACTATGACCTAGACATGTATAGCATAAATTAGGCAAATAACAAAAAACCACTAGTGCCAACACAAAAAAATCCAGAAAAGTGTAAATTGTTTATCATTTAACTTTACGAGACGGGAGTACGTGGAGAAATGATATGCACATACATACATATATATCATACATATAAAGGGGTGCGCACAGCGCGGGTTGGTGTGGTATGGGCTCAAACCACAACCGCCAAACAAGGCTGTGGTTTTGGCCGGAGAAAAACCGCACCACACCGAAAGTTTGCGGTGTGGCTTCAGTGTGATGCGATTTTTTGCAGTGTAGCTCTGATGCGGTGCTATTTTTTGCATGCTAATTATTGGATGACTTGAAAAAAAAACAAAGTAGAAACACAATTTTTTATAGTTTATTCTAAAAATAATGCAATAAAAAACATCTCATATATAGCATTATGATAAAATTATCATCCAACTAAATTTAAGTCAAGCATTAGTTCAAGCTTTAGAATAATGAAGTTTTGCATAGAGAAGTCAGAGACAAAAGCTCATAAAACCATGCAACATATAGAAGAGTTAAAAAATAATAGTACCTTTGGCTGTTATGTTGCATCTTTGCATTCAACTTCATATCAGTGTGGTGCAATAGTTTGTTAACAATATTGCTATATATTTTAAGGGTAAAGTACTTATGACACTCTTATATTGTATAGGAAAGACATTTGACCCCTTGTAAATTTCAAAAGGATTGTTGTAACCCCTAATTTTTCATAACCGGGACATTTGACCCCCTACAAATTCTTTCAACATGGGGTCAAATGTCTCAGTTATGAAAATTTAGGGGTTACAACAGCCTTTTTAAACTTAAAGGGGGTAAAATGTCTTTCATCTACAATATAGGGGTGCCACTAGTACTTTACCCATATATATAAACCGCACCACATCGAAACTATGCGATACGATTTTAAAATGTGCAGTTTGCACGGTGTGGAGGGGTATGCAGAAAAATCAAAAACCGCACCAAACTGGCAAACTACACCACACCTCATTTCAAACTGCACTGCTCAGTTGGGGTGCGGTACGGTTTGTTGTGTTTGCAAACCGGCAACCTTTGGTGTGGTGCGATTATGTTCTACTCAAAATCATGCAAACCACACCTATTAAAATTATTTCAGGTATAATTTACAAAACCTCAGCTGTCACAAACCGAAGTCCAATATAAATTTCTGCATTGGCAAACCGATATTGATCGCAACCCGCATTTTGGTCGCAAACCACCAAGGTCCAGGAGGAGTGGAGGACCAGGTCGCAAAGCTCATTTTGGTCGAAAAATTATTTCAGGCATTATTTCTCAATCAGTCAAACAATAATTTAAGCCCTAGCGGACTGTTGTGAGTCTACCTCTCGCCTCTCGGCCCTCTCCCAACTCACGACTGTCGACCGCCTCAGTCGACTGCCGCCGACTGCCCCAGACCGCCTCCGCCGACTGTCTCTCGCTGTGTCATGCTCCATCGATTGCCGATTCCAGCGAAGGTATGAACTTGTGATTGTTTTGTTTCTCTTTTTATTCCAACCATTGGTTAGGCCTTGTGTTTCTCGGTTTCTCCTCAGTCCATGGTCATGTTTAGGGCTTGTGCTCATTCAATATCTGTGTAACTGTGCTTCTAGTTTTCTTCCAGACAAGGTTAGGGCTTCTGATTTCTGAATTTGTGATTGCTATTTGCTGTGTTTCTCCTCAATTCTTACTACAGTGTTGAGTACTTGAGCGTTGAACTGTTGATTCAATAGATTTGTTTCCCTGTTTCTTCCTGCAAATGTCCCAAGGTTAAGGATTTTCCAATTCTCCTACCATATGAAATTTATAGTGGATATGCACATGATAGATTAGGGATTCATTCAGGTGTTAAACAACTTATAGTAGTAAATCTGTAATTGTAATGGTGGTTATTTTTACTGATAGTGGTATAGCAATTAGCAATTGGTTATATTTTTATAATTCCTATTTAATGGTGTGTCTGTGTAGATTACCATATTTTTGCATGACATCCAAAAAAACCAAAGGTAAAGAACCTCTTGTGGTGGAGGCAGACAAGAATACTCAAAATATAGGAAAAGATACTGATGCGGAGCAGAGACGAGGACGCGTTTTGGGCCCGTTCGGGGCTGATTTGGCAACTTTCCATATATGTCGTACCCGGATCGACGAACGGGCTCCGCGATTGCGTCCGGAGCGTCGCGCGAGTCAAAACGCAATATTACTTTATATTTTTTGAGTTTATTTTGATGTATTTTAAGGGCTAACCCACCGGCCAATCATAGACGTTGATGGGGTTGCCCTATTTGTGTTTTCTTATAAATAGGATGTTAGGGGGGCTGGTTTGAGGCTATTGCAGAATTTGGAGAAGACTAATCCCGGATTCCAGCGATCCCACCGCGGTGCCGACGCCGTGGAACCCTAGGTGACGACTCCTAGGCCGCCAAACCTTCCTCAAGGTAACCCCCAACCCCCTCCATCATTTTCCAGCCATTCTCCCCCCTTTTCCACCGCCGGAGACCCCCAAAATTCCCCTCCCAACAGCCCCATTCCAGCCCCCGAAAGCAGCGGTTGCTGTCCAGATTACACCACTGTTCACTATTGATTTCACTGTTCATTTATATAATTCCCTGTTCACAAAGTCCATAGGCTTGCTGTATTCCTGCAGCCGACCACCATCGCCAGCCCGCCTTCCCCAGCCCCTCCGCCCCCTCTTTCCCTCCAAAACCGGCCACCCAAGGGACTTTCCAGCCCTAGCCAGCCACTCCTCCCCCTTCCCCTTCGTGGATCAACTTCCCGCCGCTCTGAAAACCCTAGATCTATTTTGATCTAGTGCTACCACCCTTCGATCCGTTATCCCCTCCACTCAAACCTTCCATTTTTGTTCGGATCCGCTCCAAATCATCGGATCTATTCACCCCCGGCCCGGATCTACTCATTTGTGGCCGAATCCGCCGTTTTACCATCTGTTACTGCCACTTTTCGCCGAAGGCAGCCACCGCCATCGCCGCTTCGCCTCCGGTTCCACTTCCGATCGCTCGTTTTGCATCCGGTTCGTCAAATCCTCCATCGCCTCGGATCAGCCCACTGCATCGTGAGTATCTCGTGGTATTGTGTTTTGTATTTGACATTTGCACTTGGTTGTTTATCTATATTTGTGCTGTGATCATAGTTTGGTAGTTGTTGTACTTTAACGCTAATATTTGTTTGTGGAATTAATCGCCGTCGCTTTCTTAGGCCCTCCGCGCGGAGGAAGTCATTGCCAAATCGCCAAAATTATTTAATTGCTTCTTTATTTTGATTAACTGCGTGGTGTTGTTAATTCTCATTGCTTAAATTAATTGTCGTCGCCATCCGACTGTTTCACTGCATGTAGCATTGCATTAGCATATCCCCTCGTACGTGCACGTAGAGTCCTAGCTTCCGAGCACCACTAGCCTACCCCTACATCATTTTGGTATCAGAGCCCAAGGTTAGGCCATTTGCATGCTTTGTAGTGGTAGGTCATATAAAGTCTTTAGGTTCATCCATGTCTAGTTATCGTCGTCGTTCGTCTCCTCCATCTGAGTATTCTAAGTCCGCTTATACCCGATCTCATAGAGTAACTTTAGAGAAATCCTCACGTTATCATGATGATTATTATCGTCTGCGACACACCACTTCCCGAGATCGTGTCGACCCACCGACACAACCTCACTATGCTAGAGATGATCAGTATGATGATTGTTGTCGTTCTTATCCTTGCACGCGAGCGGATCGTGTTGAACCTTTGACTCGACCTGATTACCTTAGGGATGACTATTTTGAGGATCCTCACTTTGAGAGAGATCTTGAGAGTCAGTTTCGTACAGTTTCCCCTTCCTTTGACGGCTCATCGAGTCTTGAGTCTTTCAGTTATTAGCTCGTGGATATTGAGTATTATCTTGATCATTTTGAGTTATTCGGCGAGCGTCGCGTTAAGTTTGCAAAACTTAGACTTTTAGATCAGGCGAGGGCATATTGTGCTAGCGTTGAGAGGACCCGCGAGCGAGACCGTCTTCGTTGCATCATTAGTTGGAGGGACATGAAACGTATATTGTGTCAAAGGTATCTGTCTTCATTGTATCGGAGTCGCTTGCTCGACCAATTATTTTCCCTTCAGCAAGGATCCATGCCTGTCGTTGAGTACATTAATTGCTTTGATGAGTTAGTTGTCAGAAGCGACATCCGAGAGGACCCAGCCATGACCACTTGCAGATTTAGATCTGGGTTTCGATCTGACATTCGTACTAAGGTGGCTTATCATAGCTCGAAGTCCCTCGAGCAGACGTGTCAGCTTGCCCTTCATTACGAACAGTATTTGATATCCGCCAGAGCTGCTCGGTTGGACCCTCACCTTGACCTCCGCAGTACGAGCCCTTCTCATACTGAGGTCACTACGATACCGACCACTGCCCTATCACCCACGATGGGAGTGATACCTGATGCGGGTTACTCTCACCCCAGCGAGATGCTTAGTCCCATGAGTGACCTATCTCTTATTTCTGACCCGTCTCTTGTGATCCAGACGAAGGGTAAGCCTGAGCGACCTATTGAGTCTGTAGTGCTGTGTCCCTCACCCACACCTCCACTTTTGGCATGTCCGGGGTTGATTAACACTCATACCCTAGACTCATGTCTTGACACCGCACCCGCAAACACATTCTTGAGCGTAGGTCTATGTCGCTTTTCCCTTGGCATTACCTTGAGCCACGTTACGACCGAGAGCTCAGAGCCTAGTGTTGACCTCGTAGTGGCTATGTCACCCATGCACGGGGGCACTACCCCTTTCGATGGTACGTATCGGGAGGACCTTGACCTTAGTGACAAGCCTTATGACGAGCCCCCTGTTGAGCCTCCTGATGATCCACCCCATCTTGGTGAGGATGAGGCTCGGGTGAGCCACACAGGTATGACGTCTCTTTCACTATCATTTTTGATCTTGCCCCAGAAAAGGGACCTTGAGCGGAGCAAGACATATGTAGGGTCTACCTTAAGGTCACTTGAGTATACTCATATTGGGAGGACCTACCTTATGACGCCTCACACTCTGGATGAGTTTTGGGACACGCCACCCGCTGAGCCACCCGATGAGTTCTTTCTTGTCTGGGACACTCACCATATTTTAAAGTCACGACTTCCAGTCGGTGCACACGATTTTCACTCAGGTGGTCGTCTCCTTTATGATGACTTTTCTTACACACCTCCTGGGGACCCCCCTGATACGCTACGTTTCCCGAGACACATTTGGCTCTTTACGAGCCCGTATTTGAGTATAGTTGTCTCTCACGGTCATCTGAGCGCTCGTCACACACAGGATGAGTTTGTCTATACTCCACCGAAAGAACCTCCTGATAGGCCACCACATTTGAGAGACATCTCAGGAATTATTGGATTTTCCTATAAGGAGTGTATTGTGTCTGTCATGTTGTCTTTGCATCATTTGCATTACCTGCATGAGTCTGCTGAGTCATTTGCACAGTACTTGCATGATTTGCACGAGTCGGACTGCCGACGAATATTAACAAGGAATGAAAATTACAAATCTCATGCAGTTAAGCGAAGGCGAGAGCAAATATTTAATGTAAGCGAGAAGGTAATGGTGCGAGTCCGCCCTAAGAGGCTCCCTTCAGGGCCTGCCAAGAAGTCAAGCGCGAGCCGATTGGGTCCGTACTCCATTATTAGTCGTATTGGGACCAACGCCTACCGACTTGACATCCCGGCCAGTATGGGAATGCACCATGTGTTTAATGTTGAAGATCTGACTCCATACTATGAACCTCATGAGTATGTGGGCCTGATCAGTGGAGATGCCCAGCCAGGCAGCCACCCCGTCATTACCATATCACCCTCATACGTCCTCACCCATTATTGACCTCCACCCACCTGGGGACTCGTCTTCTTTGGTTTCACCGCAGGCACCGCCGATCGCACCGGGATCCACCACTCGTGAGTTGAGCGTTAAGAGCTTCATGGAGACCAGACTCCACCAGTGTATTCCCACTACAGACGTTGGTGACTCTTGGGTACTTGCAGCAGAGCTTGATCGATTCGCCCCTGGACTTCGACTTCAGCACGTCCGTCTCCATTCACCGGAGATGACATCTTTTCAGTCAGGGGGAGTTGATTGGCGCAGACACTTTCCAGCGACGACACTTGGGCGACCTCTGGTGGACTTCTTCAAATTGTACGCGACATGCAGCGAGAGAATTTTGATCTCTATTCATCGGGAGATGAATTCTTTCAAGCCGAAGAGATTGATGCGGAGCAGAGACGAGGACGTGTTTTGGGCCCGTTCGGGGCTGATTTGGCAACTTTCCATATATTGCGTGCCCGGATCGACGAACGGGCTCCGTGATTGTGTCCGGAGCGTCGCCGCGAGTCAAAACGCTATATTATTTTATATTTTTTGAGTTTATTTTGATGTATTTTAAGGGCTAACCCACCGGCCAATCATAGCCGTTGATGGGGTTTCCCTAGTTTGTGTTTTCTTATAAATAGGATGCTAGGGGGCTGGTTTGAGGCTATTGCAGAATTTGGAGAAGACTAATCCCGGATTCCAGCGATCCCTCCCCGGTGCCGACGCCGTGGAACCCTACGTGACGACTCCTAGGCCGCCAAACCTTCCCCAAGGTAACCCCAACCCCCTCCATCATTTTCCAGCCATTCTCCCCCTTTTCCACCGTCGGAGACCCCCAAAATTCCCCTCCCAACAGCCCCATTCCAGCCCCCGAAAGCAGCAGTTGCTGTCCAGATTACACCACTGTTCGCTATTGATTTTACTGTTCATTTATATAATTCCATGTTCACAAAGTCCATAGGCTTGTTGTATTCCTGCAGTCGACCACCATCGCCAGCCCTCCTTCCCCAGCCCCCTCCACCCCTCTTTCCCTCCAAAACCGGCCACCCAAGGGACTTTCCAGCCCTAGCCGGCTACTCCTCCCCCTTCCCCTTCGTGGATCAACTTCCCGCCGCTCCGAAAACCCTAGATCTATTTTGATCTAGTGCTACCACCCTCCGATCTGTTATCCCCTCCACCCAAACCTTCCATTTTTGTTCGGATCCGCTCCAAATCATCGGATCTATTCACCCCCGGCCCGGATCTACTCATTTGTGGTCGGATCCGCCGTTTTACCATCCGTTACCGCCACTTTTCGCCGAAGGCAGCCATCGTCATCGCCGCTTCGCCTCTGGTTCCACTTCCGATCGCTCGTTTTGCATCCGGTTCGTCAAATCCTCCATCGCCTCGGATCAGCCCACTGCATCGTGAGTGTCTCGTGATATTGTGTTTTGTATTTGACATTTGCACTTGTTTGTTTATCTATATTTGTGTTGTGATCATAGTTTGATAGTTGTTGTACTTTTGCGCTAATATTTCTTTGTGAAATTAATCGCCGCCGCTTTCTTAGGCCCTCCGCGCGGAGGAAGTCATTGTCAAATCGCCAAAATTATTTAATTGCTTCTTTATTTTGATTAACTGCGTGGTGTTGTTAATTCTCATTACTTAAATTAATTGTCGTCGTCATCCGACTGTTTCACTGCATGTAGCATTGCATTAGCATATCCCCTCACACATGCACGTAGAGTCCTAGCTTCCGAGCACCACTAGCCTACCCCTACATCAGATACTCTTTCTCTTGTGATTGATAATGATGAATCAAAACAAAGCTCGAAGAAAGCTAAAATCAGTACTCTGATTGTAGTAAGGATAAGGTTAAATTTGCAGTGTAGGATTGGTTTATAAGATTTAAAGATAACGATTGAAGGGATAAAGTGAAGTGCAAGCATTGCTCAAAGATATATGTAGTTGATCCTCAGAAGAACGAAACTAATGCTTTAAGAGCACATATGTTAACCTTATGTCGCTTTTGGGTGAAAGATAATCAAAAAATGTTATCTTTCAGTGAGATTATAGATGGGATATCAGTTGGTTCACTAACTAATGCTTTAAGTGCAAGCTATTAAATTTGATGAAGAACAATGTTGAGTTGTCTTAGCAAAAATAATTGTAATTGACGAGTTGCCCTTCAAATATGTAGAAAATGAAGGCTCAAGTTGATAGCTCTGATATCAAGTAAAACTCTCAAAGCTACCAAGATGACACCTTGATCAAGCGGGAAACAGGCGCAGGAACACTTCAATCCAAGTTTAGTAAATCAGATGCAAGAACAGCAACAAATAGGTCATGAATTAACAATCTCTTTTACAACAAGAGGTATACATGGCGAGACATGATTTCGCCAAGTACAAACAGGAAAGTAGAAAACAACAGAAAACAGAAGCCGGGCAGACAGAGACTGAGACCGCCGAGACCGCCGCCCTGCCGAACTGAACAGCGAAGCCCGTCGAGACCGCGAGGTCGCGCGGACTACCTGTTATTCAAGCTGAAATAGAGCAGTCCGCCAACTGCAAGCCGCGTGACCGCTGAGGTCGCCTAGCCGCCAGTTACTGCGAACACACCGCTGTCGAACTGATGAACAGACCGCTCAGACCGGCGGACAGATTATTGAGCAGGAATTGCTGAAGGAGAGAAGACCGGGTGGCCGCAACTGCGACCTGCTGCAAACCGCTGATTGTAAATCGCAAGCTTTACTGATCCCTGACCGCAGTCAGCACCAAAGTCCTAGCTTCTCAGTGCTAGCCGCACAACCTGCAAACAGCAAACCGATTAACCTTCTCAACCCGCGCGGACTGAAAAACCGAGGCCGCAGCAATTAACCCACGCTCAACTTACAGTTCATACAGTTACTGTTGATGTTACGGGCGGTCCTATTTATAGGCGCGAAGAGGAGTGTGGTCACCGCCCTAGTGGATAGAGTCACCACCCCAGCCCGCAGCTAGCATCAAGCAGTCTGCTCAATCCGCAAGGACAAGGCCGGACACCAGCCAATCCGCCAGGCATCAAGGCAGAAAGTCAGTCCGCAACCAGGCGGACAGCGAACCAGTCCACACGCTGTGGCGGACACAGCACCAGCCCGCACAGCCCGCGAACAACGCAGCAACCCGCAACACCAAGTCCACGACCAACAGGCATAAACCGTCTGGTCAACAACGGACTCTGCGGACTCTACAATCAACCTGGACTTGTCACAGAACATGACCAAGTTCAGCAATAAGTGCACCTCTGGCGCGAGCTACGCGGACACAAACATCAGTCCGCTTAGTCCGCCAGAACTGATCCAGTTCGCCTAACCACGAACTCCGCGGTTACCTCCAAACCGCACCACCGGAGATCAAGGGCACATGCCAATGTCGATCTCGCGAGCACCAAAATAGTCCGCATATAGCGAACTCCGCGGACTCCAAACCAGTCCGCCCAAACCGCGGATAGTCAGCCTATCCGCACAACTACCTCCAAGGACAAACCACCAGGCCGCAATATTCAGACCGCTCAGGCTGCACTATCAGTCCGCCAGACTGTCCGCCCAGGCCACGCGGTCTGTTCGATCAACCCCCCCCCCCCCACTTTCATTTCAATAATTTCAACACTCCCCTTGAAGTGAGAAGTGGTGACCAAACCCAGAAGTCCTCATAGCCGTTCAAATGCACTCTCGTTGTCACCGCGAAGATGTCTGCAGAGTTGTCCTCGCTCCGCACATGCCCTACCGCAAGAGACCCTTCCAACACCTTCTCCTGAATGAAGTGGTGCTCAATCTCTATACGCTTGGTCCGCGCGTGACAAACTGGATTGTTAACCAGTTTCAAGGCACTCTCGTTGTCACCGCGAAGCAGAGTCGGACCTTGCACTTCTTCATAGATGTCCTCTACTAGTCTCCTCAGTCAGATGGCTTCCCGAGCTGCCAAGGCCGAAGTCTTGTACTCCGCTTCTGTAGTAGAGACGGACACTGAATTCTGCTTCTTGCTGCACCATGAAATTCCCGCTGAGCCGCATGTGAAAACATAACCAGACGTCGACTTCCGATCGTCTGAGTCTCCCTCATAATCAGCATCAGTATAACCATACAGAGTAAAAGTCGTGTCCCTCCTATATAGGAGTCTCATATCAGAAGTTCCCTTCACATACTTTAGAATATTCTTTGCCGCTATCAGATGAGGCTTCCTTGGTTCCGCTATATAACGACTAACTCGGCCTACAACATAAGCAATATCTGGCTTCATAATCGTCAAATATATCAAACTCCCAACCAGAGCTCAGAACACCAAGAAATCAGGAAGAATCCTCCCCTCATCTCGTCGAACTTTCAGGCCACGATCCAGAGGAGTGGAGCTACTCTTTCCCTCATTCAAGCTGAATCATTGAACGATCCGCTCAGTATAGCCCCTATGAGAAACGAGTATCCCGCTCTCCTTCCTCTCAACCTCGAGTTCAAGGAAATGATGGAGCTCACCCAAATCCTTCATCTCGAATAGTATAGCTAGCTCGGCCCTGAGCCTAGCTACCTCCTCCTCAGAATTCCCCGTGACGATCATGTCGTCCACGTACAACAGCACCAAGACATGAAGCTCCCCCTGCTTCTTTATGAACAGGTTTGAATATGAATCTGAAACAAAGTATCCGCAGAACTGGAGGTATTCTGCGATCTTTCCATACCAAGCACGGGGAGCTTGCTTTAACCCATAAAGAGCCTTCTGAAACTTGCAGACGTAGTCCAGATGATCTTCAGATACGCACCCTTGTGGCTGAACCATGAAGATGTCTTTATTTATCTCCCTGTAAAGAAAAGCATTCTTTACATCTAGTTGCTACATCTTCCATCCTTGCCAAGCAGCCAATGTGATCACCACCCGTACCGAAGTCATTTTTGCAACTGGACTAAACGTCTCTTCATAGTCTTCACCATACTGTTGGGAGAACCCTCGAGCAACTAGACGAGCTTTGTATCTTTCGATACTCCCATCAGCCTTCTTCTTTAGTTTGTACACTCATTTGCACGTCACAGGAGTAACACCAATGACCTTGGGTACAAGATCCCAAGTTTCGTTCCTTCTGAGGGCTTTCATCTCCTCATCCATAGCGTCATCTCACTCCTTGACTCCAATGACATCTTCAAACCTTGAAGGCTCCCGCTCATTCAGGGGGCCTGCGAAGAAACATGAGACAAAGCTCACCAGGTTTCCATCGCTGTATCGAGCTGGTAGTTTAATGGTCCTCTTCGATCTGCGAAGGGCCTAACCATTACTAACCACCTCCGCTACATCTTTTTCTCCAGCTCCATTCTCAAGCATAATAGAAGCAATACTCCCCCTGCTTCCAGAACCAGAAGTCTCTGCCCCAGAGCTTGAAGCACCTGGAGCTCCGGGTGACACCGGCAGCTCCACCAGAAGATCCTTCGCAGCTTCCTCCTGCCCACCATCAGACCTGCTCTCTTGCAGCTCAACAGAGCTACCTCCATACGACGTCAGTTCATCAAAGACAACGTCTCTTGATACCACAAACTTCTTCATCGCAGGATCCATACACTTTCATCCCTTCTTCCGCTCATCATAGCCTACAAAGACAAGCTTCCTCGCCTTTGCATCAAGCTTGGTCCTCTGAGCATCCGGGATGTGTACATAGCAGGTTGATCCAAACACCTGAAGGTGTTCAACACTGGGCTTCTCCTTGAACATCAGCTCATGAGGAGACTTCATGTTGACCGGACTCAGAGGCATCCGATTGATGATGTAGGTTGCGCAGGTCATTCCTTCCGCCCAGAAGGACCTCAGAATGCCCTTTGCATGAAGCCAACATTTGCAAGTTTCCGTCAAGTGACGGATCTTCCTCTCCGCTACTCCAATTTGTTGTGGAGTATGTGCACAAGTAAGCTCCCTCCAGATGTCTTGCTTCCTGCAGAAGTTAGAGAACTCAGTTGAGACGAACTCACCTTCGTTGTCTGTTCTCAACTTCTTGATCCGCAGACCAAGCCGACCCTCCACCAGCTCCTTGAACTCCACGAACAACCGAAAAACATCAAACTTCTCCTTCATGAAGTACACCCAAGTGTACCTCGAATAGTCATCAATCAGCACGAGCATATACCTGCTCCCTCCAAGGCTAGCCGTGACCGTTGGTCCCATCAAATCACCATGGATGCACTTCAATGGTGCTTTACTTCTGGTTTGTGATTTGTCAAATGGAAGGTGATGTGCCTTTTCATATTGACATCCCGCACAAACGTGACCATCATCGTAGGATGACAACTTAGGCAAGCCTTCCACACCAGAATTGATCCAGTTCGCCTAACCACGAACTCCGCGGTTACCTCCAAACCGCACCACCGGAGATCAAGGGCACAGGCCAATGTCGATCTCGCGAGCACCAAAATAGTCCGCATATAGCGAACTCCGCGGACTCCAAACTAGTCCGCCCAAACCGCAGATAGTCAGCCTATCTGCACAGCTACCTCCAAGGACAAACCACCAGGCCGCAATATTCAGACCGCTCAGGCCGCAGTACCAGTCCGCCAGACTGTCCGCCCAAGCCGCGCGGTCTGCTCGATCAACCTCCCTCACTTTCACTTCAATAATTTCAACATAAAAATTATTCTAATCAGTTAGAGCCAAAGTTCAACGTGACATCTCGGACGACAATTTCCAACTATTGCATTAATCTTTTCACTTTCGAGAGAAAAAAACTAAAGAAATAGATGCATTCAGAAAGAATATGTCTAATGACAAATTGACGCAGGGCGAATCTATAGGCGGCGAGAAATCTGCGACCTAACCCTACATGTTATGCAAAGCCCGGCGGATTAAGCCACGGTTAAATGATAATTAAAACATCTCACGCAGATAAATTCAAAACAAGACAGAATATCTTATTTGGGCAAAACAATTTTAGGCTTTCCTCCACGTGGAGGGACAAAGCAAGAGCGTGCGACGAATAAACCCTGCAAATCACAATAATAATCTAGGACAAATTTTACAATAATTTTTCTCCAAGCAAATATAAAATGTCTAATCCAATAAATAAATGCTGAAAATAAAAAACCAATACAACGAAATCTCACCAAATAGTGGGTTGACCAAGACACTGAAGAATCCAGAGCCGGAGATGCGTGTACGGCGATCGAGTGTGGAACCGGTGGCGTGGAAATAGCGTCAGTGGCTGTCCTCGGTGGTAGATGGTGGAATCAGACTGGAAATTGGTAGATCCTGCCCGTAGGTAGAGATCCGACGGGGGAGGGTAGATCCGACAATATGAGATTGGGTCCAGGCTGAAAAATTCTAGATCTGGGCTGATCCGAAAGGGAAAAGGCTAACAAAGGTGGATCCATGGGAAGAGGGGCCTTGGGGAGAGGGAATAGGCGGCTGGAAGTTAGGGAGGTTGCTAGGGAGGTTGCTGGGAGATGAGGGAGAGGTGTGGGGGGTGGCAGCGGGACTACAGGAGCTGGACGGTGGTTGTGGTTGGATCGTCGGCCTGGAGCATAGCTGCTGGAGGTGGATCGGGAGGGAGGAAATCAGGGGGGGAGTTGTTGGAGGCGTGCTGCTTGCTGGAGGCGGCTGAAGGAGGCGGTGGTAAGGGCAAGGGGAAAAACTATATAAAATGAATATGAAATTTCATTTTTGAATAGTAGATTTCAAGGAAGAGAGGAATTCTGGACAGCCAACGGTGGGCTGTTTTGGGGTTGTTTGGGCGGCTGTGGGAGAAGGTTTGGGAGGGGGAAAAGAAGCTTAGGGTTAGGGGTTACCTTGTGGAGGAAGATAGGCACCTAGGAGTCGTCACCTAGGGTTCCACGGAGTCGGCACCGTGGCTTGATCGCTGGAATCTGGGATTTCTCTTCACCAAATTCTACAATGATCTAAATCAGCCCACTACAAGTCTATTTATAATAAAACAAAGGCTAGGACATTCCACCTTCGACGACGATGATTGGTCGGAGGTGGGGTCACTCAATATACACTAAAATAAGCCAAAAATAATAAAGTAATATATCAAATCGATTCGCAACGCGAATATCTGCGGAGTCCGATCGTCGATCTGGGCATGCCATATCTAGGCACAAAACTGGTCATCCACTGCAAGTCCTCGTCTCTGCTCCACATCACTCTCCCCGGCTTGAAAGAATTCATCTCCTGATGAAAAGGGATCAAAATTCTCTCGATGTACGTCAGGTAAGACTCGAAGAGGTCCACCAAAGGTCGTCCAAGTGTCGTCGATGGAAGAATCTCCTCGCCAATCAACTCTTCCTGACTGAAAAACTGTCATCTCCGGTGAATGGAAACAGCCGTACTGAAGTAAAAGTCTAGGGGCGAGTCGATCGAGCTCTGCTGCAAGTACCCGGGTCTCACCAACGTCTGTAGTAGGAATGCACTGGCGGAGTCTGCTCTCCATGATGCTCTTAACGCTCAACTCACGAGTGGTGGATCTAGGTGCGATCGGCGGCACCGTAGGCAGAACCAAAGAAAACGAGTCCCCATGTGGGTGGGTGTTAGAAGTGGGTGAGTGGTGGCGGCCATCAGACGTGGGTAGGCTATGATGGTGGTAAGACAAGAGGAGTGGAGGTGTGGGCGGCTGGAAGTCCCCACTGCTTGGGTCCACATACTGGCGAGGCTCGTAGTACAGCGTCATATCTTCAACACGAAGTATCAGGTGCATACCCATACTTGCAGGGATATCAAGATCGTATGTATTTGCTTCAATCCGTCTCATGATTATATAAGGATTCATTCGCCTAACACTCAAGCTTTTAGCAAGCCTCGCACGGAGCCTCACAACGCAAATTCTCATCATCACCTGCTCGCCTTCATGAAGTACCTGCTCTTGCCAATGAACATCCGCATGTGATTTATAAAATTTATTATCATTATGGATTTCCCGTCAAACTGAATCAGGTGACACATGCAAATGAGGAACACATAAATCAACTGATTCATGCAGATAATTTAAATGACGGACGAATGACTCAACAAACTCATGCAGATAATGCAAATGATGCGAATAAAACACCACATACACAACATGCTCTTTATGGAAAAATCTAATAATGACCTGAAAATCTAACAAAGGAGATGACCTATCAGAAGGCTCTCTCGGTGGAGTGTAGAAAAACACATCCCGTATGAGACGAGTGCTCAGATGACCGTGAGAGAACGATACTCAGATACGAGCTCGTAAAGAGCCAAATGTCTCTCGGGAAACGTAGCACATCAAGGGGCTCACCAGGAGGTGTGTAAGAAAAGTCATCGCGAATGTGACGACCACCTAAATGAAAATCGTAAGCACCAACTAGAAGACATAACTCTCGAGTGTGGTGCGTGCCCCTGAAAAGAAAGAACTCGTCTGGTGGGTCAGCAGGTGGTCCCTCCCAAAACTCAGCGAGAGTGCAATGTGTTAGCAAGTAGTGCCCTAAATATTGGATGCTCCTAATAATATCCATCCTCTTGGGCAAAGTCAGGGACGATAATGGAAGAGACGTCCATAAATCGATACTAATACATGCGGGGCCCACTTGAATCTCATCCTCACCAGGATGTGGCGGATCATCCGAAGGCTCAACTGGGGGTTCGTCATAGAGCTCGTCAACAGGGTCATGATCCTCCAGATGAGTACCATCGCGAGGGGTAGTGTCCCCGTGAATGGGTGACATAGTCACTAAGGGATCAACACCCTCGGTCGTGATGTGACTCAGGGCAATGACAATGAGAGAGCGACATAGAATTTCACTCAAGAATGGATCTGTCGGCGCGGTGTCAAGACATGAGCCTAATGTAGGGGTGTTAATCAACCCAGGACATGTCGAAAGTGGAGGTGTGGGTGAGGGACACAATACTATATACTCAATAGGTCGCTTTGATTCACTCTTAGTCGGGGTCACTAGAGGAGCGTCAGAAACAAAAGATAGGTCACTCGCTAGGCAAAACAAGTATATAGGACACAGTACTATATACTCAATAGGTCGCTCTGCCTCCTGTTGGTTTTCTTTTTGTCTCTCATTATCACGGGACTCCTCAGATTACTATATTCGGTTGGATGGAACCAATTATCTTTCGTAGTCTCGTTCTGTTACTTTGGCCCTCAAGAGCCATCGTCTGATTGGCTACCTCAGTGGTACTACTCGGGCGCCTCCGGCTACCTCTCCAGATTGGCCACAATGGGACTCCGAGAACTCTTTGGTTATGTCTTGGCTGACCAACTTCATGCAGGAGTCTATTGCAAGCAACTATCTCTTTCTGGACACTGTTGCCGACATTTGGAAGCGTGTAGAAATTATCTATTCCTATCGGGGCAATGCGTCTCAGATCTTTCAGCTGCGGCGACAAATCTTCAATTTACGCCAAGGGGATCGTCGTCCCGCTACCTACTACTTGGAGTTTACCCAGCTTTACCAAGAGTATGATCATTTCGATTCGCTTACTCTCGTCTCCCCTGAAAATGAGGTGTTGGTCCGTGTACAGGAGGAATGCAACCGGATCTTCGAGTTTCTTCATGGTCTCCATCATGACCTTGATCCCATCAGTGTTCAAATTTTTGGCCGCTCTCCTCTGTCGTCCTTATCTGAGGTGTACAGTTTGGTTCGGCAAGAATATGTTCGACGGCAGATTCGTCTACATGACACTATTGTTGACGACTCTCTCTTGCCGCTCGGTTCAATCTCGTGGGCCGCTCTTTCCGTGACATTAGGGTCAGGTCTGTGGACAAGGATCATTTGACGTGTGATTACTTTGGAAAAGCCTGCCATAGTCAGGACACCTGTTTTAAGCTTCATGGATTTCCTTCTCCTCGCGGGGGTCTTGCTCCTCGTGGAGGCCGTGGCGCTAGTCGCAGTTAGGGTCGACCTTCTCCGTCTCGCTCGTCTCATCTCTCTGATGTTGTTGATGATCCTGCCCCTTATGGAGGTCTTGCTACCTCTAAGGTTCCTTCTGCTCTTTCTGTTGAGGAGATTCTCGCCTTTAGTTTGTCTTTCGTCTGTCTTTCAAGATATTTCATATACAGTGGGTGTCATCGCTCAGTTCATGCATGCACCCAAAGCACATCATGTAGAAGCCATCTATCGTATTCTTCGGTATCTAAAGTCCTTTCCTGGAAGGGGTATCGTGTTCTCCCTTGGAAAAGAATTGACTGTTGAAGTCTACACTGATGCTGATTGGGCTGGTTCAGTTGATGACAGGAGGTCCACCTCTGGTTATTGTTTTTTAGTTGGCAGTAATTTGGTAACGTGGATGAGTAAAAAATAACATGTGGTTGCTAGGTCAAGTGCAGAGGCAGAATTTAGAGCTATGGCTCATGGGATTTGCAAAGGACTATGAATTAAATCCTTGTTGAATGATCTTGGCATGGGAAATAAAGACCCTATAAGACTCTATTGCGATAGCAAAGCCGTCATTAGCATAGCTCACAATACAATCCAACATGATCGCACAAAGCATGTTGAGGTTGATTGTCACTTCATCAAAGAGAATATAAAAAGAGAAGTTGTGAGCACACCATTTCTTCCTTCAAATCAACAGCCTGTGGATGCTCTCACCAAGGGTTTACGTTAGACTGCATTCAAAAAGATTATGTGCAAGTTAGGCATGCAAAATAGCACACGCCCAACTTGAGGGAGAGTGTTAGAATTACTTTTATTTTTTTCTTATTTTGCCCTTATTGTATTCCTATATTGGAGGGGAACCCCGCTTTAATGATTATTATTTGACTTCCCTCTTTGTTAACACAAGTAAATATAGGCAAGTGTGTGTGTGTATATGTATATCTTATATATAAATAGAAATGCATAGGTGACCACCCATGGTCCTCAAGACCACAGATGGAATATTTATTTATATTTATACGAGTGACAGTGCACGGGGATCTCCCCGTGCTCCGCACGCCAGTACCCGGGCAGCGGTCGCGGGCTTCGGTCGCCGTCATCGGGCTTCGGCTGCCCCGGCGGGCTTCGGCCTCCCCCAGCGGGCTTCGCCTGCTCCCAGCGGGCTTCGCTATGGTAATTTTTTTTAATTATTTAAAATGTAAAAATAGGGGAAATGGGGAGGGGGATAGAGGTTAGGGGAATATTCCTTTTTAAAGTTAAATACATGATATAACAATTATCACAAAGACAGCATGGCTTTATTGTTTTGTATTAATCTGTTTTTTTTTTTTTTTAGGGAATGCCATAGAAAAAGAAAGTCAGCCTTTTCACGAGCTTTTTTTGTCATCTTTACGGCTTATTTAAAAAAAACAAAAACCTCCCCAAATTTTTAGTCCCACCTCGTAGGAATCAATTTTTAGTCCCCAAATTTAGAAAAGCATAAATTTTATTAGATCAGTAAGATTAACATCAATGGGAACAGATTCATAATTCATTTGATGGTCCTATTTGAGGACCACGACCAACCCAAAGTCTTTTTCATTTGATGGTCCTATATTGGAACTTGTAGGAGGTGAGATGTGTTGCTTGTGAAGTGAGAGTGTAGAAGACAAGTAGGGATGGAGGGAAAGGTGAATGAATTTGACTCATTGTGTTATTTTAGAAGTCCCAAGCAAAGTTAATTCAGTATAATCCGTATTGGATGATCATTCAATCAAATGGACCTAAGTTCTCATAGATCAATCAAAAGTTGAGCCGGTTTAAGGTCTTCACATAACATTCTTTTAAATCTGGCCGAATTAATTACTTTCAATTTCTAAATGTAATAAAAATAAGAACAATCTGATCCCTATTTTAGCTCCAAATTATGTGCGTGAAATACTTCTTTAGAACACATTTCTTTCTCCATCAATAAGTTAAGCCTTGAACTCTGCTAAACTTCATTAAGACCACATTAGTTGTGCCAATTTCTCTAGGAAAATCAATATAACTTCCCATAGTGCTCATTGTTATGGAAAAAGACCACCTTTTTTGTTCAGGTGAAGTTGCCCTCAAATATTATGTCTATTATAAACAAGCACACTTAAAATTATAATGATTGCTTAAAATTAAGAATATTTTGAACCGTCTTTGACAAAATCATTTCATCAATATAATGCCCAATTCGAGGAGTATTTCCAATTAGCATGCCAACCATCTACATACAGTTACCCTTTTGGGGCATGTTTTTGTCTTTGGATGCGTGTGTTATGAACCTCGAACACCGGGCCTAGTTAATTATTGTTATTCTTATTGTTGTCTTTATCGATTTGAGGTTAGGTGCAATCATTGTTATTTGTCTTTTTGTACGTTGTAAGCCTATATAGAGGCATGTGCCTATTTGTATGTTGGCATCAATGAAAACAAGTCTAATTCCTCAAACCCTAAAAAGATTTTGGTAGCTCTCTCCACCCGAGCTGCCAAGCCCCGCTTAGGCAGCAGCGGTTCCGGCTCCACAGTATCCCCTCTGCCTCCGTCCACCACTCTGGCGAGCACGTAACAGTGTATGATCAGTTTAACAAAGCAAAGTGCTTTTGGGTTGGCTTCACCCAACCATTTCAAGGGAAATGCAAGGGTTTCATCAGGTAATTTAACTCCTATTATCATGAAACAGTCACCCTGGACTCGATTATATATATATTGTTCAATTACCGGGACCTCCCATCAAAGTTTGTGTAATTACAGCTTGCACCCCTTTAACTTTTGAAATTGCAATCACCCCCTTCAATGTCTACATTTCATAACATACATTCACAAAAAGATCCCCGGTTATGAAATGTAAACATTGAGGGGAGGTTTTTGTAATTTTGAAAGTTAGAGGGGTGAAAGTTGTAATTACGCAAACTTCGAGGGAAGGTCCCAGTAAATAACCCTCTATATATACATATATATATAATCTCATTCTCACAGGCAAAATAATTTTCCAGAAGTGTATTAGAGGTGAGATATTCACCAAGAGAAACTGAGTTAATCAATCTTAAATCAGTGTTAACTTCTAATAACTCTTTCAAGCATAAAATCAAAATTGAATAAGAAACTTCGTTTAAGAAAATGGCATACATACACCAGCTTCTCCTTGAATGGGTTCAAATAAAAATCCGCATATCCAATCACCGTGTTCTGAAAATCAAGCAAATAGTAGTATCACAGATAGCTACATATATATATATATATAATATACGAGCATCTTCGCACGGGCTACGCCCGTGCTCGATGCTCTCGGGCGGCCTTCGGCCGCATCCAAGCGGGCTTCGCCCGCCTCTGAACGGGCTTCTCCCGTGCTCGATGCGTCGTTGCGGGGTGCGCCCACATCAAAGCGGGATGCACCCACATCAAAACATGGTGCACCCACATCAAGACGGGTAGTGCCCGCAATATATACATATGAGTACTCAAAATGACCGTAAAAAAATATAAATCAATATTACAATTTTTATTTTATAAAAAAATTTACGTTTTGTCGTAAAAACATTAATTTCACGCAATCTTTCTTTCCCTCTTCTTTCTCTCCCTTTCTCATCTCTCTCCCTTTCTCTCTCCCTCTCTCTCCTCCCCCTTTCTCCTCTCCCTTCCGCCATCTCTCTTCCTTTCTCTCTCCCTCTCTCTCCTCCCCTCTCTCTCTCATTCTCTCTCTCTCTCTCCCAACTCTCCCCCCATCACATGCTCTCTCTCATGATCCAATGGCTCTTGTTTGATCTATGGCGTGCCTCCAAATACCTATATTGTTTTATATAATAAGATATATATATATATGGTTTGAAATATATAAGCTCAAGCTTTTTAAGCTTAAAAAAACTTGAGCTGCTTCTCTCACAATACATATCGAAATTAAGCAAATAATATATGCATTTTGTATCCAAGAACGAGATTTACAACTTTCATGTTGAACATTTTTCCAAAATTTGCACGGTTTAGCCGGAATCTGACCCGAAAGGTTGTTGACTCGAATTTTGAAATTTATTATTATTATATTCATTTCGAGCCAGAAACCTTTCGGGCGAGATTCCGGCCGAACTGTGCAAATTTTGAAAAATATTCAACATGAAGTTTTTAGATCTCGTTCTTGGATACAAAATGCATATATTGTTTGTCTAATTCTGACATGTATTATGAGAGAAGCAGCTTAAGCTTTTTTAGGTCTAAAAAAGATTGAACTTATATATGTAATTCTGATATATATATATATATATATATATACTATCTTAAAAAGATATACTATGGCCTGCAAATAGCATGAGTTCAAAATAGCCTAATTACATGGACCGTCAGATTTGACTATCTTATTTTTAAGCCGCTGGATCCTGTGCTGCAAATAACCACCAAGGCCTGCAAATAAAAGAACTGAACTAAACCTAAAAAATTCTCTCTCCTAAATCCCGCACAGCAAAACTGCACCCCCCCAAATCGGCGGGGGGTGCGGGTTTTTCATTTTTTTTATAAAAAATAAAATATTAATATATATAATATATTAAAACCGTAAAATATAAAAATTATATAAAATTTATATAATATATAAATTTTTTTAATAAAAAATAATTAATATATAAAATATATATTAATATATAAAATAATTAAAAAATGTTAATTTAAATTAATATAAAAATTTAAATTGGGCGGGCGGAGCCCGCTGGGGAGGGTGCGGGCGGAGCCTGCCGGGGGTGGTGGGGCGGGCGTAGCCCGCCGTCGGCGGCCAGATACTGTGGCGCGTAGCCATCGGGCCGGAGGCCCGTGCCTGCGACTATATATATATATATATATATATATATATATATATATATATATATATATATATATATATATATATATATATACTAGCATCTTCGAACGGGCTCCGCCCGTTCTCGATGCGTCGCTGCGGGCTTCGCCCGCTTGGCATTCCGGCGGGCTTCGCCCACCCCCCCGGCGGGCTTCGCCCGCCCCCGGCGGGCTTCGCAAACCCGGTATACAATTTAAAAATTTAAAATTATTTATTAATTTAAAATTTTAATTTTCTGATTTTTTAATAATTATTTAATAATTATTTATTATTTATTAATAATATAAAGTATTTAAATATATAAAGAAATAAAAAATCGAAAAAAAAAAATAAAACCGCACGGGCAGCGCCGCTTCCGCCCGCCGCCGTCGGCGGCCTGCCCGGCGCCCACCGGCGAACCCGCCGGTGGGCGCCGGGCAGGCCGCCGGCGGCTCCGCCGCCGGCGGCGGGGTTGAGCCCGTGAGGGGGCGGGAGGGAACGATGGTATCGGGATTTTTTTGGGTTTGAACAGTGTTTTTTTGGGGGAGATTTTGATATTGGCAGGCCTTTGTTGAGATCCAATGGTGAGAAGCAAATTTTTGAAGATAGGACGGTCCAGATCTGTTTGATGGTGTGCTTTGAGATATGCCTATTGTTTTATATGATAAAGATATATATATATATATATATATATATATATATATATATATATATATATATATATATATAAAGCAATATAGGTATTTGGAGGCACACCATAGATCAAACAAGAGCCATTGGATCATGAGAGAGAGCATGAGATGGGGGGAGACAGAGGAGGGAGAGAGAGAAAGAAAGAGAGAGAGTAGAAAGAGGGTGGAGGGGTTTCTTTTATATATAATATATATATTATTATTAAAGAGAGAGAGTCTGCAAGTTGCCCGTCTGGATGCGGCCGAAGGCCGCCCGAGAGCATCGAGCACGGGCGTAGCCCGTGCGAAGATGCTCATATATATATATATATATATATATATATATATATATATATATATATGCATCACATACCCTCTTAAGTTTACACTATTACCAAATATGCTCCCAAAAAAACCATGGAGGGTCTTCGAAGATTTTTGGGGGAACATATATCTTAACAATGTTATCTTAGAGGGGAGATTTTGGTAATTTTGAAAGATAGAAAGGAGTTTTGGTAATTTTGAAATATAGAAGAGTTTTGGTATTTTTGAAAGATAGAGTGGAGGTCTCTATAATAATGCAGACTTAGAGGGGAGAATTTCATCAAACCTTTAAAAACTTTCTCCAAAGCATTGGCATCACCAAAATTAACCTTAAGCTGACCAGGAACCATGGGACCAAAACCTCGAGTTGCATCATTGTCGCAGCTCATTGATATTGCGCCCAATGTCCGTCCATGAAAACATCCACAACACGAAACTATGATAGCCTGCATGAGTAGAACAAAATCAAATTGAAAATTTTAAATTATTTCTGCACCATCTTATGATACTATGTGGTGAGAAGATTAAACAAAATTTAATTGTAGCTGATATAATTTAATGATAGAACCACCTTTCCAAAATTTAAAAAAAATAATTCATAATAAACTTCACAACATTACAATCATTAGAGATAACCTTTTCAGTTTAAGAATTTTCCCATCCTCATACAAAGAAATATCAGGTAAACACATTAGCAGATAGCAGTCTCACACAAACAACAGGGATATCAATTAAGCATCAATTGACAAAAAATTTGAGTTAACATCCATTGAATAAGAGTGCATCAATTAGGTCTCGAACCAGAAAGGAGATCTATACATTTGATCCAATTAGGTAGATCAAAAGAATTAACAGTGAATATTAAGATTGTAAGAAGTAAAATCTAAAAGAAGGAAACACCATTTTGAGAAATTATTTGATGATATTTTCAATGAAGGAATACTTGAGAGTTATTATACAAGTCGTGTATTCCGGGTTTATTTATTATTATTGTGCGTAAGTTGGTTTAGTCTCACACCGTGAGTCTTGTTGTTATGTATCGTTGTAGTCCCTATATATTCTCACGTTGTGGAATAATAAAGCAAGTTTTCTCTCGATTCAACTTGGTATCAGAGGGAAACACAAAAAAACCTAATTTTGACCTCATCCCGCTCATCCCGCGTCTGATCCAAATCTCGCGTCCCGACTCCGACCTACCCCACCCCTCCCCGGGTCCGTCCTGCTCGGCTCAGCGCCGCCCCGCTCGGCACCGACCTTGATGTCGGGCGGCCCCCATACCACCGCCGGTTGCTGAGAGGGGTGTCGTCGTCGTCCCTCCGTGATGCAGCCCGCTGTCTCTTCTCCGTGTTGTCGCCGCCGTCTCCTCTCCGTGATGAAGCCCGCCGTTGCCTCCTCTGCTTGTTGTCGCCCGACTGCCGCCTTCTCTGCCTGATGCAGCCCGGCCACCGTCTCCTCTGCTTGAGGCAGGCCGCCGTCTCCTCCGTTTGCTGTCGCCCGACTACCGCCTTCTCTGCCTGCTGCAGCCCGACAACCGTCTCCTCTGCTTGAGGCAGGCCGCCTAGTCTCTCCGGCCGCCACTTTTGCGTTTTGTTTCCTTCATGGCTGCTCCTTCCCCCGATGAATGTGACTCTTCGATGTCGTCCCCATGCGTGATTCCGCCTCAGATGAGCGACTCTCAGCAGTCTCATGGCTTCTCTGGTTCCCTGAAGATCACCAATGTCCCATTAGATGACACAAACTATCTTGAATGGTCCCGGGTGGCGCTACATGTCATCCGTAGCCACCGGATGTATGGCTACATAGATGGGACTGTTAAGGAGCCCCAACTGACTGATCTCTCTTGAAAGCGATGAGACTCAGAAAACTCTCTGGTTGTGTCCTGGCTCCTTCACTCTATGTCTCTGAAGGTTTACCGGAGTTACATGCTGATGGATTCTTCTTTTGATATATGGACCCGTGCCCGGGAGACATATTCCCAGATTGGCAGCTCTACGCAGGTTTATGAACTTACTCGCCGCATTTTGGAACTACGACAAGGATCTATGACGGCATCATCCTTCTTCTCCGAGTTCGAGCGGCTATATCAGGAGTTGGAATACTTCTCCCACTTCACTCCAGCCTGTACTGTGGATGCTGTCCAGCTACAACAACGGGAGGATCGCTTTCGTCTCCATGTTTTCTTGATGGGACTGAACATGGAGTTTGACATGGTACGGACGCATATTCTTCACCGCACTCCGCTTCCGTCCCTTCGCGAGGCCCGTCATAACTACCTCCTGGAGGCTATAAAAGAGCATCATGTCTCTTCATTTCTCACCTTTTTGCTCGGGAGTCTTCTTCTTCCTCAGGCCAGAGCTCTACCGAACTCTACCCTCGGGTCGTCTTCAAGCCGCTTACGAGCCAAGTCCCGAAGTGCGCGGAAGAAGGAAGAAGACAACCACCGTCAGCGCTCAAGCACACCAGCCACCAAGTTAGCATTTAGCACTCCTTCGACGCAGCCTGTTGCCCGTTGCGAGTCAAGAAATTCTCTCTCACCTCTAAGTTGTAACGACGAGCGGTCTGTCGCCCTCGATTCCCCAAACGCCCTGTAACCGCGAGTAGATAGTGGACTTTGACCGGCACAGATCCGGTCACGTAATTTTTTACCCAGTTGAGGGGTTTTTCCACGTAAAAATATCTTGTGTCAATTCGCTCTTTTCACTGACTGTGTGCGCGCTCGACCGTCCTGAGAGCTAAGGTGGTCCAGTTTACTCTGATCCGGTCGGGACGCCGAGTTTGCCCGCAACAACTTCATAAGAGCCTTGATATATTGCAATGCAGCTTGCATTGAATCCATCATCTCATTGTGAGCATCTAACCGACGAGTTATGGCTTTCTCCATAGTATCAACGTGTGAAGTATTATGGTTCTTGTGTGTAGCATGCAACGGAGACTAGATGGGTGGAAGAATCTAAGTTGAAGCACCGTCGACCATACACGGGAAATAGGTGTGGACGGGTAACGAATTCAAAGAGCAATGTCCTAGTCTACGAAGGAAATTATACTGCCCTAGCTTGTGGTTGATGATCTTGCAGTCTTTAGCGAGTGCATTAGGAGTTGGTACTCGGCGGTGAAGAAGTGTTGTTGGAGGAGGTGAGTCGAACCAATGATACCTCTAGGGCATCCAAGCTAGCTGGCGGTTGGGATTGGAGATTGTTAGAAAAATAATATGTAAAGGCCCATATAATGGCCCATCGTAGGCCTTCTTTCTCTTTATGTAATAGTCTCAGATCTTGAAAAATGGACTCTTCTCTTCTCTCCCTATATATATGTACTCATACTTGTATTTACACACACAAGAAGGATATACAAAGTTTTATAATTTTTCTCAAGTGTTGTTCACTTTTCTACATGTTATCAAAGCGACTCGATCCCTCTGGGCGGTCTCTGATTTTCTAATTGTCACCCCCTCCGCGGCCTCTTCTCAATCCACACTCAGTGCTTGTCATTTAACCGCACTCCGTGCTGACTGCTTAGTCTGGCTGGGCTCTTGCTTTCTCTCAGCCTGTCGCGGTCTCTTCTCAGTCTGCTGCGGCCTTGTCGGTTAGCCTGCTTCAAACCGCGACGCCATGTTATCTGCTCGTTGTGGTCTTATCTCTTGCTCGCTGCTTCTCAATCCGCTGCTCGTTGGTGGTCTTGTCTCCTGCTCGTTGTGGTCTTGTTTAGCCGTTGTTGCTCTTGCCGCTTGTGTATTGCCAGTCCGCCAGATTTGTTGTTGCTGCCTATCTGTCCCTGTCCGCGGCAGTCTGTCCGTTGTGCCTGCTTAGCCGCTTACCCGTCTTGGCGGTTAGCTGCTTTGCCTAGCCGCCTAATCGTGTGGTCATGGACTCCTTTACAGATTCTTCTCCTCCAGCCCGCTTGGTCCTTGCTCCTGAACTTCGTGAAGAGTTGAGAATCACCATCATCTCTCTTACTGGGAAGAAGAACTTTGTTGAGTGGGTGCATTCTGTCCGTCGGGTACTACAGTCAAAGGGACTTCTGCATCATCTAAATAAGGATACTCCTTCTGCACCTACTGATAACTGGCTACATGACGATGGTCGTGTTCAGACTTGGCCTCTCAACTCCCTTGATGGCGAACCTTACTGTGTGGCCATGTATCACGAGACGGTCAAGGCGATGTGGGATGAGCTTCATTCTTTGTACTCTGGCAAGGATAGTCTCCAACACTTGTACGACATCATCACTGATCTTCAGTCCCTTGACTCGGGCAGTGCTGCTGACTTAACTTCCTTTGTTGCTCGGTCTAAGACGTTGGTTGAGGCCTGGATTCAGTATCAGCCCCCGACTACGGATCTAGCTGTCCAGCACGCTCAAAAAGAAGTTGTTGGTATTGTCATGATGATGGCTCGTGTTCCGCCTCATCTTCATAGTATTCGGATTCAGATCCTTTCATCTGCTACTATTCCCTCATTCTTTGATGTGTGCTCCATGTTGTTAAAGGTTTCACCGCCTCCTGATGTTATCGGCCCTCTTTCACCGGCTCTTTCCAGCAATCTTCTACACCATTACTCCTTCTCCCTCCCCCTACCCGTAGGGAACGTACAGGCTCTCGGGGGAGGAGTCGAGGTGGCCGGTCAAGGCCTAAGTGTTCTTTTTGTGGTAAGGATGGACATCTTGAGGCGACCTGCTATCGCAAACTTGGTCTCCCTCCTCGTCCAAATGCTTTTGTTGTTCTTAGCACTTCTGCCACTCGTGTTGATCTTGTTGAAGTCCGCCTCCAACTTCAACAACTTCAAGGGTTGCTCCACAACTCACCTGCCTTCATTGCCTCCGTCTCTCATGAAGGTATCGCTTGTCTCTCCACTAGTCTGCATTGGATAGTGGATTCAGGTGCTACTCACCATATAACCTCCTTGAAGCCACCCCAATACTTGGATTATCCGCATCCAAAGATTATCATCATAGTCAATGGCAACACTGCTCCTGTCTCCAGCTCTGCTGATATAACTCTCAATCTCTCCATTTCTCTTCGCTCAGCTCTCCATATCCCGGGCAATCCATTTAATTTACTTTATGTTAGTCGTCTTACTACTGATTTGGATTGCTCTATCACATTCACTTCTTCTTCGTTTCTTATGCATGACCGACGAACACAGAGTATCATTGGTAAAGGATGACTGCACAACGGGTTCTACCTTCTTGATGTCTCCCCTACCGTTCTCTCCTTTGTCTCTTCTGTTGACTGGCATCGGCATCTTGGGCATGCTCCTCTTCCGGTTCTCAAGAAGGCTCTTCTTGATGTTCCTCTTGCGGCTTCTACATGTGATTCTTGTATTTTGGGGAAACAACATCGTTACTTTTTTCCTACTCACTGTACCTGGAGCTCTTCTCCCTTTATGTTAGTGCAATCTAATGTTTAAGGCCCGTAAAAAATAACAAGTGTGTCTGGTTATCGTTATTTTATCACCTTTATTGATGATTATTCTCGAATGACATGATTATACTTATTTCGTGATCGCTTCGAGCTTCCTTGAGTATTCCGGGCTTTCATTCTTGAGACTCGCACACAATTCTCCGACAACATCAAAACACTCTGGACGGATAATGCTCGAGAATACACTAGTCATGTGTTCGATAATCTTTGCTCTGAATTTGAGATTATTCATCAGACTTCATGGGCATATTCTCCTCAATAAAACGGTGTGGCTGAGCGCAAAAATAGACATTTTCTTGATGTTGCTCGCTCGCTCATGATTCAAATGCATGTTCACAAAGCTTATTGGCACTTTGTGGATTCGGTGGCGTGTTATCTCATTAACCGTCTTCCCTCCTTCATACTCAACAACGTCACCCCGTTCAGCCTCATCTTCCCTTCCACACCTTCATTCCCTCTCACATCCTTGAATATTTGGTTGTACTTGCTATGTTCATTTGCTAGGTCCCTCCACCGACAAGTTCAACCCTCGGGCAGCCAAACATATGTTCGTTGGTTATTCCCGTATTCAAAAAAAGTATGTTTGCTACTCTCTCACTCATCCGCAAGATGACTGTTTCGGCGGATGTTACCTTTCTGGAAGATCAACCGTTTTTCTCCATTCCTAACACCATCTCTTCCACCACCATCATTACCAAGACCGGTTATCCCAATTACGTCTCCTCCACCACCACCACCACTCCTCCCCAACCCAGCTCCGGTTCTCCACAAATCCCATCTTCTTTGTGTCTATACTCATCGACCTTCGAGCTCCGTCGCCCCGCTGCAGTCGGCTCAACCTCTGGCACTCTGCGGCCTGTCAACCCAACCCCTGCCTCCACGGCCCATCCCATGGCAAATTATGTATCCTTACATCGCCTGACCTCGGCGTTTCACATCTTTGCTACTTCATTATCCTCTATTTTTGTCTCTGACTCTGTGTAGGAGGCTCTCCAACATCCGGCATGGACGGGCAGTCATGAACAAATAAATGACGACCCTCTGAGCTAATCAGACGTAGGATCTGGTTTCTCTTCCTTCGGGACAGACTACTGTTGGATGTAAATGAGTCTTTGTCATCAAGCATGCCCCTAATGAAACGATTGATCGTCCTAAGGCCTGTCCGGTGGCTCGTGGATTTACTCAACAACAGGGTCTCGATTATGAGGAAACATTCTCTCCATTGGCCAAGCTAAACACGGTTCGTGTCCTCCTCTCCATTGTTGTGTATCGTCAATGGCCCTTACATCAACTCGATATCAAGATATGTTTTTCTCAATGGTGATCTCCAAGAAACTGTCTACATACAACAGCCTCCAGGGTTTAAGACCACAGGGGAGTCCCGAGTTTGTCACCTTAAGAAGTCGATTTATGGTCTCAAACAATCTCCTTGGACATGGTTTGATGAGTACAGTAGGGTTGTTCGGAAAGTTGGATTTACTCGGAGCTCGGCAGATTTCTCTTTGTTCACTCGACATAGAACAACAGGAACGATTCTTCTTTTGGTGTATGTCGATGACATCCTAATCACGGGAGATGATTCAAAGGGAATGCAAGTGGAATCTATTTTCCAAACAAAAAATCTGTGGAATCTTCGATACTTCATTGGCCCTGAGATTGCAAGACGTCCTGATGGCTTTGTCCTATCTCAACGGAAGTACTGTCTCGACCTTCTTCAGGATGCTGGCTATTCTGGATGCTAGCCGGTTAATACTCATATGGATATCAATCACAAGTTGTGTGCACATGCTTCTGACACAGATCTTCTTCTTCTTTGTTGTTGAGGTTGTCAGCTGATTTATGCATTCTTCTCGAATGTCTCATCTACAAGTTGTCGAACATATTCTAAGATACCTGAAAACAGCTCCTAGTCAAGGGCTGGCATACAAAACTTCTTCCTCGTCTACTCCAACATTGGTTGCGTATTCAGACGTTGATTATGCTGGTTTCCTGGATGATCGGTGTTCCACCGACTGATTTTGTACTTACTTCGGAGGTCATCTTGTTACCTAACGGGAGTAAGAAACAGTGTATGGTTACTCGATCTTCAGCCGAAGCTGAGTACCGTTCGATGACGTCTGTTGTATCTGAGCTCACATGGCTTGAGAGTCTCCTAGGTGATATGGGACTATGAGAGTAAAACTTTCCTCACTAGCTACCTTACTCTGTGACAGTCAAGCTGTTATACACATAGCTAAGAATCATATCTTCCATGAAAGAACAAAACACATTGAAGTTGACTATCACTTCATTCGGGAAAAAGTTCAAATGAAGAAGCTGGAATTGAAACATGTTCCAGCTACTGATCAAGTTGCTGATATTCTCACTAAGGCCCCATCAAGTGCTCTATTTTATCAATTCTTATTCCAGCCAGGTGCCTACGACTTGTACGCTCCAGCTTGCGGGGGAGTGTTAGAAAAAGAACATGTAAAGGCTCATATAATGGCTCATCATAGGTATTCTTCCCCTTTATGTAATAGTCCCACATCTTGAAAAGGAGACTTTTTTTTCTCCTCTCTATATATGTACTCATACTTGTATTTACACACACAAGAAGGATATACAAAATTTTACAGTTTTTCCCAAGTGTTCGTGCACTTTTCTACAGGTATTAATACAAAAGAAGATAGGGTGAGGTAGAGAGAAATTCTATGGCACCTCCTTACCATCTCTAGGCTCAAATTATCAAATAGAATTACCAAGCATAAAGAGTTTCAAGGAAATACATGGGCACGTAAGCCAAATCATCTAGAGGCAAACTTGTAATTAATTGTAAAATGAAATAACTAGTGCAAAAAATAAAAGATATGTGGTTCCACTAGCCGTCAATGGCATCCGTCGTTATTAAGTCCTTCCTCGTTGCTTTTCGTGTGTGAACCCTCCATATGCTTGTGTCTACTTCTCCACCGTCGGTGTCAGGCTCCGTAACATAAATCCTATAAACATCGACTAAAATGTGCATTATAAGAAAATCCAAGGTGCAATGCATGTCACATTTATCTTGTATTGATTATTGAAACAAAAACACTCAAAAATGTATCTTCTCATCATGAATAATTTTCTCACCTCATCCTTGGGAATCTTCTTCTTCTCATACCCCCATTTCCGTGCCAACTTCAGTGCAGTTTCGACGCCTTCAGCACCTGTATTCATAGGCAGCACCATGTCATACCCAAATAGACGTGTCACATATTCCGCAAAGATTGGAAATTTATCATTGTGAAATGCCCTAGAACTAAGGGTAAGCCTCTGGGCCTGCTCCATTAGAGCCTTCAAGACTTTTGGATGACAATGTCCCTACAAAAATTCCCCAAAAGATAGTCAACAAAAGCTCCACAATTTAACATACTATAATGTACAATTCTAATAATAGTTTAGAAAACTATCTTAGAAAAAACTCTCAAGATGTTAAATAAAATTTATGCATGAGTTGGAAACAGGGTAAGTTATATAAAATTCCACTAGCAATACCTGATTAACAGCTGAGTATGCTGAGAGAAAATCAATGTACTTGTTTCCTTCTGGATCCCATATACAAGTGCCCTTTGCTTGAGAAAATACCATAGGAATTGGGTGGTAGCTGCAGATTAATCATAGTTAGAAGCAAAGGAGAAAAAATGAGGGGACCATATAAGTAGGTGATCAGCAGACAAATGTAGATCCTATTTAAAGCCCTTTTGATTATAGGTTTAAAAGCTACATAATCCATGAAAATTTTGAATTTACAAAATTCACGTTTGTGCAAAACATAGTAAATTCAAATAGTGCTTGTAACAACTTCACCAAGTGGAAAGATTGGTGGTACAAAACCTACAAAACCAGTCCCTAACATAGAAAACTCAATCTTGTATAAAACCTGCAAGATTGAGTGTGATCCTTTCTTCATGTGGTTGTTTTGTTGGAGACTCCAGGATTCTCTAGCCTTTGATGCATTCGCCAATGTTGTCCGTTGAGAAACCTTCTTTCTTGAGGAGGAGAATGATAGCATCAATGCAGAGAAACTTGAATTTCCCTAAATAACTCAATCTCCAATCTTCTAATTGAGTTGATGAAAAATATAACTCTCCCCTTCAACCTTCAATGCACTTGAAATTAAAACTCCTTGTAAACCTCTTGCCATCAATATCTATTCTTGTCAAAGAAACCCTGGAAATACGCTCCTTATAATTAGGCATGAAGAGTCTCGTGTGCTAATGCCCGACATTAGTGATTAAAGCTGACATTAGTGAAGTATTTCTATCATACTGGATCTGGAGCAAGAGCTTACGTCCTGGGCGGTAGTACTTACGCCCAGAACGTTTGTGAACAATTTGAAGCCTCCGCACATGCAGCAGATCTAGAACAATCAGGAAGTAAGTTATTGCCCTGGGCATTAATGAATAACACCAGTATTAGAGTGTAATTGTGCACTAACGCAGGAATCAACGCTGACATCGTTTCTCCGATAGAAGTACTGTTAACTAAGGCTCGGGCATTAGTGACTAACGACATCGTTATATTAAAGTACAATAATTTGTCTCTATTCCAGATATGCAAGGATGGGATAAATCTTTGTAGGGTACTCGGTTGGTAATGGAGATGAATGTTTGGTACCAATTATCACTGATGACGCTTGTTGGTTTGATGCCCCCGTTGTTCTTACTACTCTTCGAGCTATGGGGTCATCTGGAGACGTCAAGACCCGAATGGAGCACATTATGTTATTGTTGGATCCTAGTAGCCTACGGCTAAAGAGCATGGTCCGCATGGAAATCACTTTGCTTAACCAGTTAAGCTGCCTATTCAAAATCCTGCTCAGCAGGGGGTGCACATCAATCGGCAATCACCCCCAGCTGATACTTCAATCGGCGAATGGTTGGGCTTGATGGAAGAGCAAAGGGGCAGGATCAAGAATTGGAAATAATATATTTATGGGACAATATATTAAAATATATTGTACGCAATATATTGTATTGTCTAATTAACAATAACAATATATTGTATTGTTATTTTGACAATAACAATATATTGACAATAATATTGTAAATTTAAAATTTTAAAAATATATATAATATATATAACAAAAATACTAAAAAAGATTTATGAGCTAGAGCCTAGAGGTGTCACACCTCTCAATCTTTTTTTCAATTCATTTACAACTGCTTGATTTGATTACAGCCGCACCTCTCAATCTTTCGTATTAGAATCATTAGATGAATCTCAGCCACATGATCATGGGAGATCGGACGGAGCTCGATATTTTGATCTGTAAGCCTTTATTACCCCTCTTCTTCGCACGCATCACTTCGCAATCGAATATTTTCAAAGACATGCCGAAGGCTACTACCACGTACTTCGGAAGCGTTGGTTTTCCTCAAATAAAATCGAGATTTATGGGAATTTGGTGTTTGTTGTTGTGAATGAAAAAACAATTGATGATGAAAACCAAAGCGACGAAGATGAGAAGTTGAACTTTTGAAATGCTATATTATATTGTCTGTTTGTAACTTTGAATATTGAATTTTGAAACTTTTGAAATGCTATATTATATTATTTGTTTGAAACTTTTAAAAAAATTACAATATATTGTATTTGCATTTCTAGCATTTACAATATGCTATATTGTATTGTTAGCATTGCAATACCAATATATTGTATTGTTAGCAATACAATATCAGTATATTACATTGTTTATTCTCAAAATTACAATACAATATCAGATAGTATTGTTCCAATCTCTGGGCAGGATGGAGAAGGGGTAGATTTGAATGGAGGAAGTGGTTAATAATTATCACTCTGAGTGATTACTTTGGACTCAACAGTTCATCTATACCGGGTCGAGCATGTTCGTGTATAATTCATAGATGAATGTCGTTGTTCCTTCGATACAAAAACAAATTTGCTATAAATCAATGTCATGGAAGCATTAATAGCTAACATTTTGTATATCAATCAATCGGTTGTTCTGATTATCTACATAGTTTAGATTTAAGTGAAACCAAATAATTGACAGAACAGAAAGAAGGCAAATGAAAGTAAGAAAACTAATTCATATTCAATTCATAAATCTACAGTTTCCAAACTAACATCACACTCCCGAATCTAAAATAAATGAAATGAAATAGTCGCAATCTTAAACCCGTAGGCAATACCAACAACAGAAAACGATGCAACATAACCCAACATCAAGCCCAGGCGAACACGAAGACAAAGCCCTACCATAATTAAGTTTAAGAAGAGGCGCCTACTTGTGAGCACTATGCTTCTGCTCCGATCTGATAAGCTCCTCGGAGGAGGAAGACGCCGCGATCTTCTCCGTAGCGGTGACCATCCTCCTGCTCTGTGCAATTCGGAAGCTCGTTCTCCAAGCAGATTGTATCGGCTTCCTCGCAAACTCCATCGGATACAAATGCTGATTCTTTTGTAGAGGGAGGAGAGAAGAATTGGATTAGGGTTTGGGGAAAGAATGAGAGAGGGGGCTTCGATCAAAGCAATGAGTAATCTCTGGTGCGTTTGAGCTTTGGGAGTTTTACTTGGGCACGGAGATGAATTTAAGATAATCACGCTTTCGGATTTTTTAATAATTATTAATTTAATTAATAGTAGAAGCTCGGAAGCTCCAATTAAATCATTGTCTATCCGCAGTCTATATTAATTAATATATATAGGTGTCTATGTGTAACTTTGTATCTATATCTATCTCTAAGCTTGGATAATGATGTATAATAGTTTAAAAAATAAAAATAAAACACTCCCTAATTTATATTCTTGTCTTGGAATAACTTGAAATTGGAGAACAGTTGTTAAATATCTCGGAGTTTTCTCTATAGGGGGTGAATAGAGATTAAAATTTTGTTTCAAATGCTAAGATTAATTCACAAAATTTGCATATGCATCAGCTATCAACCAGGAATAGGTGCGGATAAATAAAATTACGGCACAGCAACAAGATAAACACAGATAAATGCAAAATCACAAAAGACACAAAAATTATAGTGGCTCCCCAAAATCTGGGTACATCCACTCTTCTACCCTTTGGTAGGAATTCACTATCACGGTGTCTGAGTTTTTTTATTAGAAAACTCTTAGAACCAAGCACCTGATTTTTTGATAAAGAGATCTTGAACCAATACAAACTGAATCATTTCTCAAGGAGATTCTCAAAACCTTTAACTGAATTCTTTGAATATGGATTCTCAAAACTCTGTTCACAAACTGAAAATGATAATTAAATCAAAAAATGTTGAAGATCTGTGAATATAATGATCTTATTGATGAGTTCTCTCAATAGAATTCTAAGCAATGTATGCCACTAAGTGAATCTGAAATCTGTAATATGATGGATTTTTTAATAAGAAAATCTCAAATATTATAAGTCCTTAATCCATATTTCTTTTTAATCTCCACTAAATCGTATGCAGCAATTGATTTGCTCTTGATAAAAAGAAGAACTGATTCTCTATAGATTTAACAAAAAGATGATGATCGACTAATTCAAAAAAAACTTCAAATTCAGATAATAATCTTCCTATCTCTCATTGTCAAAATCTATCACTCAAAACATCGATCCGATGTGAATATAATGATCGTTATTTTTCATCATGGATGTTCATGTGTATCTCTATATATATAGTTGAGAAGCCACACATCCAACATCTCCAAAAACCAGTTATAACAATCAAACCTTTTTTGAAGCAATTTGCTATTACGGGTAAAAGATTTTATCTATATAAGAGCAGAAATTTTAAAATAAATAAAAACACAAATTAAAGAAATTAATTTTCATACAATAAAGAGATAAAATTGAATGAATAAATGTTTCACCAAATATTATTTTCCCCTTATGGTATACATAAACACCTGAAATATATATTTTTAATGTTCTAAATTCTTATTCATGTTTTGTATCCCCCTATTGGATGCAGGTTCACTATTTCCCGTATCTCAGCCATTTTCAATGAGTCATGTTATATGGAGTCTATTTCCGGCTAGATGCAGTCCAATGATAAATGCAGGTCAAAATAAAAAATCATAAGAAATGAGGAACCCGTATAAACCTACCCTACACAAGACCATTATAAAATTGTGTGGCCTTCGCATAACCAAAGTAGGCCTGCATATAATTACTACTTTTCAAATTGAATCCGCTGAAATATCGCAATTAAGGTTCCGTTTGGAGAACATGTTTTCACTGATGAAGCGATTACGATCGTATAAACCTGACATAAATTAAGGTTTGATTCATACGGTTATAACCGCTTGACCTACCAATGGGAAAATTTTTTGGTATGTGTAGCGTTCCCTGTGCTAGGAGCGCGTTTAAATACCGCTTTCAAAAATGCGGGGCCCACTTCATTTTTCGGGTTTCTCTCTTCTTCCCTAACGTAACCTAGGCGATTTCCGGTGATTTTCGGCGATTTCTAGGCAGATTTCTTCCTTCTTATGCAGATTTCCAGCATATTTCTTAGGAGGCGAACTCCCGTGAAATAGTACTGTTAATGTAGGCGTCACCGACGGCGAACTCACGAGGCAAACTCCGGTCGACAGCTTGAGAAGAACCAGATACGATTTTTTTCCAAAGGCGATGCCCTCATTCTCATCTCGGTGTAATATAGGACTGTATTTGCATATAATGTTATAGACAACTGTATTCCATGTGTAATACATGACTGTATTTGCATATAGTGTTATATACAACTGTATTCCAGGTATATTGTAAGACTGTATTGGCATATAGTGTGAAATACAACTGTATTCCAAGTGTAATATATGACTGTATTTGCATATAATGTTATAGACAACTGTATTTCATGTGTAATGCATGACTGTATTTGCATATAGTGTTATAGACAACTGTATTCCAGGTATATTGTAAGACTGTATTGACATATAGTGTGAAATATATGACTGTATTTGCATATAATGTTATAGACAACTGTATTTCATGTGTAATGCATGGCTGTATTTGCATATAGTGTTATAGACAACTGTATTTCATGTGTAATACAGGACTGTATTTTGCATATAGTGTTATAGACAACTGTATTCCATGTGTAATACAGGACTGTATTTGTATATATAACTGTATTTCAGGTGTAATGTACCACTTAACATACAACTATATTTGCATATAGTCTAATGTTCGACTGTATTTGCTTATTCAGATGCCCTGACAGCAAATATTTGAGCAGTCGGTGTGCGGTCTCAACATTTGTGGCGAATGCCCGTCCTCTCCTCGAGGTCATTTCCGAGGAATCGAAGGTTGTTCTAAGGGAAACAAATGTTTTACCTTTATTCTCCATTCTGGCATTGCCGCAAAACATCCCGCTCTTATATGTCCTCGTGAAGCTATACAGAAGGGACAATGGGTGTTTCCTTTTAGGAAATCACTACCTCAAACTAACAGTTAATGAAGTGGCCATGATTTTGGGGTTACCAAACCGTGGTCGAGATTTTCCTTTTTCTAGACTTCCCTATTTGGAGTTTTCTCACAGGGACTTGATCAACGAAATGCGCCTTCTTGTGAATGAAGAATGGTCCCTCGAGCTCGAGCAAAGGCGAGTAAATGCACTCATTAGGTATCTGTTGATTGTGTTTTTCTTCCCCATGAAGACTCTAAAGATTCTGGCGTGTCTGGGTTTGCTGGAGGATGGTATAGGTGCCTTGAGAGAGTACAATTGGCCTAAGGCCATTCATGCATTCTTGCATTCACAACTAGATTGTCTGAGTCGGGCCAATGCAGTTCGAGATGCTGACACCTGCTTAGGCTACTTTGAAGGCTGCTCGATAGTTGTGTTGGTAAGAAATGTGTTTACAATTTGGTTACTGATTTATTAATTATTCAAACTAACATGTATTTTTGTAGGTGTGGTTTTTTTGAGCACACCAATGTTCAAAGAGTAGTACATTTCCTAGCTCGGCCTCGAATTTGTCGGTGGTCGGACAAAATGAGATATACTGCAAAGTTTTGTTTGGATTTGCCGAGTGAGCTCAAGAAACTCAAGCAGGTATTATTAATTAACTTCTTAATTAATACCAAGTTTGGTTGTTATGTAACTCTAATACATTTTGTTATATCTATAGGTTAGATACAAGTTTGGAAGTGTGGAGAATGATGAGAAGAGGTTGCTAGGACCGGAGGAGGTGGATTCTGATTTTGAAGATATGAAGACAACTAAGAGAAAGGGAAGGGGGGTGAAGAAGGTGAAGTTTGAGGTGAATTCTGATTTCGAGGATATCGAGAATGAGAAGGAGAAAAAGAAGTTCGAGGAGACGAGGAAAAAGATTGCTGCTAAGAGCGAAGGTAGATTGCTTAGGAGGATGGAGAAGGAGAAGAAGAAGGTGAGAAGAGGAAATACAGGGAAAGATTGGAACTCAATGGAATCTCGGCTTCGAGTTTATATACGGGAAGAAGTTGCTAAAGTGGAAGTCTCCATGAAAAAATTCTGTGAAACTTGGTTTAAAAAGTTGCAAGATGGGATGTCCCAATTCCATCGCCATGCACCATCACCGACATCACCCACATCATCCAAACCCCAGAAAAATGTCTCACCCACATCATCCACATCACCCACAGCACCCACATCATCCACACCCCAGATCATTACACTTCAAAGCCCAGCCAAAGAATCATCTTCTGTTCGAGTCAAAAAAATTGCATATAGGCGGAAGAAGGGTCTTAAAATGGTTCTTACCTACCCCGGTAAACCACATATAAACCCTCAAATTCGAGGTAGCATTGATTTCGTCCTTAGTGAGTTCAAGGACAGGTAATTATTGCTTATCATGTACGTATTTTCGTACATATAGTTGCTTATCCATCTCATACTGATTTTAACTATTACTACAGGTCCGATGTTATTTTCTCGAGTGGTAACATTGTGATGACTCGAGGGGATGTAGATGATTTATTGGGGACGGCTTGGATAACGGACGCTCACATTGATGCATATGTTGTCTTCCTTGGTTCGAAGCAGAGTAGGTCATCTGATGGAATGAAGTCCTTTTTATATGTTTCGCCAAAACATGCAGTACGTGCTTCATTTTTTCCCTCTTTTGTAATGCACTTATTTTATGTTTAAGTCTGAAATTATTAATGTTTGTCACCTCATTGTGCAGTATTATAAGAGTAACAAGGTGGCAAATAGCAAGATCCTGTTGAGCCATATAACATTGGCAAGTGTCACGGCTTCTGATGTCGTGCTTATGCCATGTCATGTGTCAAGCCATTGGACACTGCTAGTGTGTCGCCAAAAGGAACAATGTTGGGATTTCTACGACTCCTTTAAAAGTGGTCGTCATCGTTCCAACCTTCCTGACTTGGTACAATTTCACACTAGTACACACTCATACGACAATTGAAGGCCAAAAAAATAATGTGTTTTCTGACAATTACTGGGTCATGCAGGTTAAGACTTTATACAAGGAGGTTAGTGAAGCGTTGCCAGCAGATATTATCATGTGGCCTATTAACGAGGTTCCCAATTTACCGCAACAAGATAATGGGGACGACTGCAGCGTGTTCGTGATGAAATTCATGGAGGAGGCGTTGTCGACCGAGACTATTTCATGGAAAGAAAAAAAGAATTGGTGTAAAGAGATGCCTCAATTTCGTGCAGAAATTGCAGCGGATATTTTTCGGGCTTTTTCAAACATAATTAATACTAACATCAGTGTTTGATTCTCCATTCATTCCTATTTTTATTTATCTTTGTTGATTGTGTTTAAAATGCTGATTGTGTTTTCCCTTACTCATTTCTGTAATGTAAATCCCCCATGTATTAATTATGTGGAGGCAACTGGAGGCGGCTGTAGTTATCAGACATTACTGCTGCAGAGCAGCTGGTTTATCATAACTAATTGCTATGAATGAATGAATGTATGTTGCAAATATTCAAGCAGTTGAGTACCATAACCGTTCCTGTGTTGCGGCAACTGGAGGCGGCTGCAGTTATCAGGCATTACTGCTGCAGAGCAGCTGGTTTATCAATGCAATATGTGTTTTTTTCAAATTTTAACCGGAAACAATAAATACATAAATAATGTGATTCACTTTAAGGTTTGAAAACATCTGGGATACTACAAAAATTAAAAGACAAATCTAAGTCAAAGTTCTCTTGAGAATCAATATCTGCAGGAGTGGCCTGTGGGGTTGACTGGTGCACATGTTCTGGAGAACCGAAGAAGTTGTAGATCTTTGATTTGGAAGTATTATCATTCACAGGGATTGCTTTGCTCTTCATGTCACCTTGTTGATTTCCTACATTGGAAAAAGAAGTATCGTTATACATGTACTAATGAACTTGGTTTCGAAAATATTAAGATAAAAAGTAGTACTTGATGCTCTAGTGTTCTTCTCCCAATGTCCTTTTATTCGTGCGTTCGAAACCCCTTTCGGTCGCTTTTTTGGCGGGTCCCTTAATAACGTTGCCTTCTTTCCCATTATGATTGACACCCCCACCCCCAACGACCATAGACTGAACCTTTTGTGTCAAATCATTCATGGATGTCATAACAAGTTCCTTTGCCGGTTGGCAGCTCTCAATTTGTAAGGCTAAATCATATGTAAATCTCATTAAATGGTTTCTGAAAACCACATTTGAATCGGATTGGGCCATTGAAGGTGAGTATGGAAGGTAGATACCTTTCTTAGCATGCAAACTGAATCGCTTGAGAAAATATTGGTCGGGAATATGCTTTATATTTCTATGAATGAATATTCGCAAAACATGTTTGCATAGAATACCTTTTGTTTCAAAGCCTCGACAAGAACATGTAGCTTCGCCGGTAATAACATTGAAGTTTACGAACCATTTTTACCGTCAACACTTTCATCACACTGCGAGGTCACATATGAAATACTATTATCCATGTATCTCGTCTCATCGACTATACTAACTCCAACAACCCCCTCCATGAATGATTTCTCAAAGATAGAAAATATTTTCCTGGTGTAAACCTTCGAAGCCTGCTTCAGTAGCATGGAACCTTTATATTTTAAGTCGACAGTAACCTGCGTGCACTTAAAACCTTCATCAAACTCAGCTCTCCGCCATGTTGAAACTAGTTTCTCCAACCCAATGAAACACTCTACAATAGAGCTGGTTGCCTTGGAACAACCATGCAATCCATGATTTGCCGATTCGCTCCGTTGTGTCGACAAAATGTCAAGATCCAACACATCCTTGTTATACGCAGTTGACCACTTCCTCCTAACTGCGTATAGGTCTCGCAACCATTTGTTGTCATGTAAACTTCCTTTCCACATCATTTCATTCCAATAATGATCAAACTCATACTCACAGTCACACTTACTCATGCATTGATGGAATAAACCTCGAACACCTTTATCGTGGTTGAAGCAATGGACTTTAGAAGGAGCTTTATTTGAGATGTGCCAATGGCATAATCGATGCCGGCTGGTGGTGAGAACACGCTCAATTGCAACCGCCATAGCTTGATCTTGGTCAGTAAAAATTGTTGTAGGTTGTTTACCACCAACGAACTTAAGAAATGTTTCAAAAACCCAGCTAAAAGAATCAATGGTTTCTTCTGCAATGAAAGTGCAACCAACACAAACACTCTGCCAATGATTGTTCACACCAATAAATACAGCGCACGCCAAATTATATTTATTTAATCTGTAGGTGGTATCAAAAATAATAACATCAGCGAAACAATCATAATCAATCTTACCACGCTCATCAATCCAAAAAAACTCGGTCAACCTATTTTGTTCATCTGTCTGGACTTCATACGAGAACATATTATCCTCAAGTTGTCTTGCTTGTAGTATCTTCAATAAACTAGTCGAATCACCACTTTCAATCAAAGTTTTTTTACCGTGTTGCACATAATTATAGACATCAGTCTTGGTGAAACCGACGTTTTGAACACCTCCAACTTCTTCGGAGAGAAAATTGTACGCATGCACTGTTTTTATACCAGCCTCTGACATATTTTTTAATAGATTGTCCTGCATATCTGATACCTTTCAATGTGACCTCAACAAATGCTGTTATTTCTCAGATGCAAGGGGATGATTGTGCTCCTCCACAAACTTTGCAATCGTCCAGTTCTTACCATCTGTATCCGTTTTAAAATGACAACATGCAAGACAACCAATCCGAGTATCTAATTTGCGATATTTAATCGGTGACGGTTTTGTGTGTTTCTTTCCTCCCTTTGAGCAACTGTATTCACGGACTTTGATAATTCTGGTGTGTGTGTAATAAATAATATGTTGCCTACGAACACTGAAACCGGTTTTGTGAGCGTACTGACAATACAAAGCATATGCATCTTCCTCCGAATGGACAACAGGGAAATATAGATGTTCTTTTTTGATCTGCATGTTTAAAAAATACATTAACCACTTTCTCAAATCGATCATGAAAGAAAGACTCTCTTTCTCAAGTCAAGAAGGAAGAGCAAAGAAATATTTGCATCAATTTCTTCCTCCATTTGACCACTATTATTCTCTTTCTCTATGGACAATAGAAGAAGCCAAGTTTATAGTCTTTTATTATACCTGAAATACAGTTATACATTACACTATAACCAAATACAGTTGTATATTATATCTGAAATACAGTTGTACATTACACTATATGCAAATACAGTTGTATATTATATCTGAAATACAGTTGTATATTATACTATATGCAAATACAAACGTATATTATACCTGACATATAGTTCTATATACAGTTGCAATAACAATCACTAGAAATACAGTTAGAATGACAATCACTTGAAATAGAGTTGCACAAACAATCATTTGAAGTACAGTTGCACAAACAATCACTTGAAATACAGTTCTGAAAAATAGTTCAACATATGGAAAGAGATGTCAAAAGATCGTTCTGTCCTGTTGCTGGAAAAATAATCATACCTGCTTCTTCTGAAGCGCTCCTTCAGCGAGAAATGTGCCTGGAAAGCTGTCGGAGATTGCGATCGCGCAGAGAGGAATAGTTGTTTAAAGACGACGCCTACAGTAACATGTAGGACTCGCCGGAGTTCGCCTCCAAAATCTGAGGGAAATCTGCTGGAGTCCGCCTCGACTGGCCCGGCGATTTTCCACTTCGATCGCCTAGGTTACGTTAGGGAAGAAGAGGGAAACCCGAAAAATGAAGTGGGTCCCGCATTTTTGAAAGCGGTATTTAAACGCGCTCGTAGCACATGAAAAGCTACACATACCAAAAAAAATTTCCCTAATAATGGACCTTTCATTAAGAAAACCTGTTTTTTTTTTCACGAAAAACTGAACAAACAGCAGCTTTTCATTTACTTTTCAATAAAATGAAAACCTGCAGGGCAGAGAGACATGGGTGGAGACACTTGAACAAGAACACGACAGACTCCCAGATATTTTCTCCACTATTTCTGCAACAAAATCATGCAAGCAATGCGACGAGAATGGCAAATCCCAGAAAACACATATGGCGCGCATTAACTGGCCCAAAATGGCAGTTACCCGTCTGATCACCTCCGTCCAAAGCAGGGCCTATCCTAACATCACCATCTTCTTCCTCTCCCCTCTCTGCCCTGTTTCCGCCATTACCAACACTACTGGAATACAAGCAAGCAGGCGCTTCAAGTCTAAATGAACCTTCTTCATACTTGTTTTCTCTTGCGCACAGGTCTCTGTTTCCCCTCAAATCTAGTCTCTTCCGAGCCTCTTCACAAACTCAACGGAGAAGAGGATCTCTCCGGCGAGCTGATTCTGACTCAGGTTGAGTTGACCCAGTTCTGGAAGTGAGCCCAAACTCGCAGGCACTGACCCGTTTAACCTGTTTCTATCTAGTGACAGAGCGGTGAGGCTGATCAATGAGCCGAAAGATGAAGGTATTGGGCCAAAAAGTTCACACCTGGAGAGTCCAATCACTGTCAACTTTTTCAGACTCGAAACAAATGATGGAACGCTGGTTTTTAAAGGGTTGTTTTCCATTATCAAGTACTCCAATTCCTTCAAGCCGGAGAGGTTTTCCGGCAATGGCCCGGTTATATTGTTGTGGCTCAAATCCAGTAAAGCCAGCCTTTTTAACTCCCCGAATGCGTGCGGAACCCTGCCGGCGAGGGAGTTGAAGCTGATATCAATCTTTTGAAGAGATTGGAGTTTTCCAATAGAGGAAGGGAGGTTTCCTTCCAGCTCGTTGGAGGAAAAATCGAGAATGGCGAGGCTCGAAAGCCCGGATATTTCCTCCGGAATGACTCCGGCGAGATGGTTGTAGCTGAGATCAAGCTGTTGTAGTCCCGTCAGTCTGCCGATTTCTGGCGGTATTTCGCCGCGGAAGCCATTCTGCGAGAGGCTGAGGACCGTGAGACTCTGTAGTGTGGAAACAGAGGACGGGATTTCGCCGGAAAGTCCTGGGTTTGAGTTTAGCACGAGGTGTTGTAGAGAGGAGGAGTTGGTGAAGATGGAGGGAGGAAGAGAGGCGGAGTTGGGGATGAGGAAGCAGCTGAAAAGGGACAAGCTTTTGAGGAAGGGGAGATGGAGAAGGGCTGCCGGCGGGAGGAAAGCAGAGGATTTGCAGGGAGGTGAAGAAATCACGTCGGGGCCGATGTGGATGGAAACGACGTGGAGAAAATCGGTGTTTACGGTGTCGCACTGAACGCCAGGCCATGGGGTTTCGGAACAGGGGAGGGGATGAAGCTCGGCCCAGCTTTGGTCGGCGAGGAGAGAGGTGAGAATGTCAGTGAGAGCGCGGTGTTCTGCAACCGGCATTGCATCGCCGGCGGCGGAAGACGAAGGAGTTGCTGCTAATAGAGAAATGGAAAGGAGGAGGAGGAGGGCGGCGGCCATGGGAGAGAATGAAGGATTGGGGAGGAAGAGAAGGATGAGAGTGATTTAAAAAAACAAATAGGAGGAGAGGTTAATGTGGAAGTGACAAGAGCTGGCTTTCTCTGATCTCTTTTTCAGTGGAGTCATTGACGTGAAATGTCTTTGACTGATGCTGCGCGCAGAGAATAGCTGCTGGATTTTGGATCCTCGAGATGCATTTCCCCAAATCTCATTAAATTTCCTTCTTTTAACGGCTAGGAATATATTGATCTCGATATTTTTGAAAAAATTTAAGTGCGGCGTGCCGGCGGGAGACTGGAGGCCATCAATGGCCGGCACGCCATGGTTGAAGATGATGATGATGGTAGTTCAGCGAAGTTCCTTGCGGAGTTCGCCGCCGGCGATCTTTTCACCGGTATTTGATGTGCTGTCATGGGGGAGTCTGTTAGTTGCCAGACGCACCAAAGCCTTCAAATTCTCTAGATTCTTTTGAAATCTAACCCGTGAGATTTTCTGTTTTTTAAAATATTTTTATTATTTTTTACTGTTTATTTTTTTTGTCTTTTAGCGTCTGGATTCATCTCGTCGTAGGATTGACGAGATGAATCGCGCTCACACGTTGGATTAAACTCCATCATGAAGTTCTCCGTGCGAACTCCGGCGGATCCGGATCCCATGTTGGGCTCTCGAAAGCTATGATTATCCTACAAAACCATGTAACAGAAACTAATTTAATATTATAGAAAATATAAATATAAGTTCACTTTTGGACCACGACCCCCCCCCCCCCCCCCCCCCCCCCCCCCCCGGCCGCGAGCCTTTGCAAGCCGGCCTCCGCCACTGCCCAGCCTCTGCCTGCCGATCTCTATTACGATCTTCCGATGGTAGAAATGGTAAATTTATAATAACAGAGATATAGAGAAAGGCCAAGAGGAGAGGTGGCCGGAGATGAGGGAGAGGAACGAAGGCCGGAGGTGGCTGGAGGTGGGAGAGAAGAAGAAGGGTCGGGAGAAATAGAGGAAAACAACTTTATTAATCTTCTTCATAATCTCTATTACAACAATTAACCCCTATTTATAACACCACCAACAACAATGATTATAATGAATTGAACACGTGACATAATGGCCGTTACATTGCATTTCCCTTTTGAAACGACGCCCTCGTCGTTCAGCTATAAAAAAAACTATATATTGTGTTCTTCAGATTTAGCCAATGCTGGACCGAAGACGAGGATTATTGTTGTTATGCCTGGACGTCTCATTGGGTGCTAGAATTTCCTCCTGGATCAAACACGAGAATAACCGAAGAAATTACTATTGACCCGACCACCCCTACATCAAGTGGTTCATATCTCAACGAGAGCACCAAATATTACGATCTTCCGTTGGTAGAAAAACAGAAATGGTAAATCTATAATAACAGAGATATAGAGAAAGGCCTAGAAGAGAGGTGGTCGGAGATGAGGGAGAGGAACGAATGCCGGAGGTGGCTGGAGGTGGGAGAAAAGAAGAAGGGTCGGGAGAAATAGAGGAAAACAACTTTATTAATCTTCTTCATAATCTCTATTACAACAATTAACCCCTATTTATAACACCACCAACAACAATGATTATAATGAATTGAACACGTGGCCTAATGGCTGTTACAATCTCTTGGCTATCGCCCAACTTGTGTCGTCCACTATTTTAGCCATGCAACTCACATGCACCGTCGTCTGCGAAACCACCCATTATTTGGCAAGGCGGCTCGGGAATTTCAACGGGGGGGGGGGGGGGGGGGGGGGGGGGGGGGTTGGGGGGTCAGGCAAAAGAGGCGGAGAGATAGTTGACAATGTTGGTAGAACAGAGGTTGGTGGAGCAATGAAGGGTCGCGATGTTGGTGCAGTTGTGAGAGAAAATTGTGGTCTGAGCGGGCGGCTCGAGAAGAAATGGCAGGCGTGTCGAGGGGCAGATGACTCGTGGTTCGAAAAAGGTCCTGCTTCCTCGCACTGTCAGCAAGGACGACACATGTAAGTGGTTGGGCTGATTCGACCAGCAAGAATCTTGGGAGTGAGCAGGTGCTGCTGGTAGAGCGCCGAAATGTGAGATTGATGGAGGCTTCAGCTGTGATTGAGGACAATAGGACAGTGACATGACCAAAAGGGAATTACATGTGATGTTGCTTCCCCTCGACAAGCGCATCGTTTACCAAAGGGATCGTCGATGGCGATAGGGATCATAAAGGAGCTAGAGGTGGCAGATGCTGGGAATAGACACGTTAGCCGTGTTGGGAGGCGTCAGAGTCCTTATTGTAGTTGACACAAATGTAGTTGTGCTCCTCTATTGGCGTAGAGACCGTTGCATGCTTGCTGGAATCGAAGAAGCAGGGTGGATGAAAATGGCGTCGGCTTTGTAGAAGAGGGTTCATGCATTGTCTTCCTCTCACCAATTTTTTTAAATGTCTCTATCTCAACAGAGTCATTTATCTCTCATCCGGGCGTCGTTTTTGACGTATACGTAGTTAAAATTTGTCGCATCAACGAGAGGAATCCGAATCGACTAATAATTTTTCAAAATTCTTCGGGGGTCTGGGCTCTCGCTGCCCTCTAGATCTGCCCCTGATTACGGGATGAGCGTAATTCCTATAATGAATGTGCGCATAGCCAATTATACTCACGCAGGTGTGTGTGTAGTAAAGTATAAGATGGCAAGCACATTTAAAGTGGAAATTCGTATGACGGTGTGTGTAGCCCCTGAGGGCGAGTGCAGCCCCCAAGGGCAAGCTCTGGGCTCCCTGGGACGAGTGCAACCCCCCAAGGGCGAGTTTCGGGCTCCCTGGGGCGAGTGCAGCCCCCAGGGGCGAGTTCTGGGATCCCTGGGGCGAGTGCAGCCCCCCATGGGCGAGTTCTAGGCTCCCTGAGACGAGTGTAGTCCCCCCAGGGTGAGTTCCAAGCTCCCTGGGGCAAGTGCAGCCCCCACGAGAGAGTTCCAGGCTCCTTGGGGCAAGTGCAGCCCCCCAGGGGAGAGTTCCGGGCTCCCTGGTGCGAGTGCAGCCCCAAGAAGCGATTTTCAGGCTCCCTAGGGTGAGTGCAGCCCCCCAAGGGCAAGTTCCAGGTTCGGGGCGAGTGGCGAGTCCCAGCTTCATCGAGCACTCACCAGCCCCTGGATACCTCTTTAGGTATACTAGTAGCCCCTCCTAACGGTGGAGTTACGTTGTTGACAGGGACTACGTATAGTAAAACCAAAATGCGAGATTGTGTTATTAGCAAATAAGACTTGAAAAACTATAAATAGACCCTCACGAGCACTCAGGGGGGAGGACAACTTCTTCTTGCTTCCCCCTCCCCCAAGGCTGACTCCGGTCAGCGAGTGCTCTCAAGGCCCTCCAAGGTGCCCAGCTCAGCATTGGTTAAGGAGGGGAATCTCTCTTTGATCTTCTGGGTGTGTGACGGGACCTCCTCGCTGCAACCCGAGGTCAGTCACTTAATTCCAAGCAGCTAGCCAGGTGTGCTCGCTTGAGATAAGTAGGTGCAAGCTACCCCCTTGGGTCCGAACTTCTCAAAAAACCGAGTTCCGGTTTCAACATTATGGTGCAGTGAGCTAGTTTCGGGAGAAGTAGGTGCGAGCTACGCCCTATGGGTTCGAACTCTTCTTGAGACTGAGTTTTGGTTTCAACATTATGGTGAAGTGAGCTAGTTCAGGAGAAGTAGGTGTGTGCTACAGGGTTCGAACTCTTCTCGAGACCAAGTTTCAGTTTCAACGTGCATGACATATCATATGGTTACGGTGTGTGGATAACCAAATGTAACATCCCAAATTTCAAAATGAGAAAATTTTGGGTGACACGGCTTGGGACACGGGCGTTGATACGCCCGAAACGTATATATAAAATAACGCAAGTGTACGTGCCGGTTCAAGTAATATAAAGTGAGAAAAGAATCATTCCCTCGAGGAGATGGTGGATTCAGCGCTTGCAATTATTAGTTATGCCGTTTCTTCAAATTCAAGTAGATTAAGATGATGGTTTTAGAATACTAAAATCTTCAAAACACAATTTATAATTAATGAAAATAAACTAAAGATCCGGAAGGAGACTACTTTGTGTTAGTGATTAAAGATAATCTCGTATCGTGATTTTCTAAGTCTAGTGTGACAACCTTTTGAATATGGTTTTTGTGAGGACGATTGGTGAAACGTCTTGCAACGGTTTTAGATTAAAAATCTGTACCTCTTGATATCGGAAGATCCTAGTTCTCTATTACCCCGTAGGTGAAATAAGAACCGCTTAAAGATTGAAAACCCTAGTTGCTAACACCAAGGGGAAATCTCTTTCTCCCTTCAAATACTATACCGAATCTACGATATACTTACGCAACTACTCTCTCGATTTATGAAGCGTAGTAAAAAGTTGAGATCTTGGCCAAAAGCCTCGAATTAAAGATCATAAATTCAGTACAAACATTCACCAAACATTCACAAATTAAGAAAAGTTAATAAATTGTCATCACAAGAGACGAAGTATTCTCACAATACGAGATTAAAGCAAATTAGTTCATCACGATGGATGAATCACACCAACAAACAAGAAAGATCTTACAGTGCATGATGAAGGAAAAGCAAAATAACGCAGGAATTCGTTCTCTGAAGTGTATTGAACCACTCCGTCTTCAAGATCCGATGTGCCCTAGTCCTTCTTCCTCCAAGATGAGTTTCTTCCTCCAAGATCCCTTTTCCCTTTCTCCCCCTCCTTCCTTTTCTATTCCTCCCTATTCTGGCCGAAAATCCTCTATTAAAGAGGTGTAACCTTCCTTCCTTTAAGAGGTGTAACCGTTCATATTTGAATAGGTGTAACCGTCCATCCTGTATTTAAAATTCTGAATTTTCGGAACAGACAATGTTGCAACATCGAAAACAGGTTGTTGCAACAATTTCTTCAGGAAATGAGAATTTCATCTTTTTTTTTTCAAATCAATTTTCTTGGTGTCACCTGCATGGAAACTATGGAATATGATCAAATAAGTAGAATATTTCTTAAATATAGATTTTAATCATATTTTTATCAATTAACTTCGATTTGTTCTCCTTTTTAATAAATATTAGTAGAAATAATGGGCTTAGATAACTTCAATTAAGAAGTTATCAGGCGTGTCCCAGAACTTGTCTTGCTTGGGTGCGGAGACGTCGCGAGCTCGACGAAAATGCGTTCGACGAAGTGTTCGGGAGGGACAAGCCCTGTGACACGGGCGTGACCTAGGGCGTGTCCTCCTTTGTGTTGACACTCGAGTCTTTGGTCGACGAAAGTGGTCGACAGAGGGAACATGCCTGTGACACGGGCGTGTACCTTCCGACACGGGCGTGTCGGAGGGCGTGTCCCCCCCCCTCTGGTCGACGAATTCTGCTCGACGATTGTGCACCGCTTAGAGTACATGGCCTGTGACACGGGCGTGTCTAGGTTGACACGGGCGTGTCTGGGTTGACACGGGCGTGTACCCTGGCCATGACCTGTTTCGGGACAAGGCGGTTTGTGCACCGCTTAGAGTACACGGCCTGTGACACGGGCGTGTCACAGGGCGTGTTGGACCCGAAAATTGATTTTTAGGCTTTTTCGTGGCCGTCCATTTTCTTCAGCTGGGATCTCATGGCTGAGCTTCCTTCCTGCTTCCTTAAGGTCGTGGATGAGAATGAAAGAACTCATTTGCATATTGCCTTCATCTTTCTAAACTCCTAAAGAGAGAAAGAGAGAGGAAGGAGGAGGAGGAGGAGGAAGTGGGGCTGGTCACCGGTGGTGCTGCGGAATTCCGACGAGAGATACGAGGCCATCTTTGCGGAGGAAAAGCCGTTGCGGTTCTTTCTAGCCAGCTAGGAGCTCATGGCGCCGAAGCGGTATTCAAGGGTAACGACTTTTCTTCCTAGCCATGTGAAGGCTTCCGTTTTGGCATGTGCATATGATTCCCCCACCCAAGGGTGGCTTGTTGTGGGAGTCTTTGAATTGATTCATGAAATCCCCAATCATTTGGCATATAAATCCAGAAATAAAGTACGGAGTAGGCATGCTGTGTGAAGCCTATCTGGACAGGTTGGTCTAGATTAGTGATGTTGCATACGCACCAGAGAAGACTCCATGATGAACGTGTAGTTTAGGAGTCGACGGGTTGGGCCTGTGAAGGGAAGTAACAGGAAGTACTGGAGTGGTAGTCCAGGAAAATACCCGTATAATGCTTGTGCTATGGGGTTATGCCTGTGAAGGGGAGTAACATGAAGTACTGGATTGGAAGTCCAGGAAATACCCTTTGTAATGCTTGAGGTTCATGGGTGGTACCTATGAAGGGGAGTAGCAGGAAGTACTGGCGTGGTAAGCCCGGAAATACCCTTGACATTTATGATTTGCGGGGTCGTACCCGTGAAAGGGAGTAGCAGGAAATATTGGTGCTCAGTAAAGACCCGCTAATGTTGTGATATGAAATGGGTGTAAGAGTAAGTACTGGTGCGTCCAGGAAAAACACTCAGGCTTGAATGCCAGAACAGGATCGGTGAAACCAACCCGCGCATTTGATATAGTCGCGAGTACGCTAAGCTCGGCGATGGCAAGGCGATTTAAGTAACGGGTGGTGGATGATCCGACCTGCGCTATGTCCGTCCGACGTGAGACCTGAAAGTACTGTCTGTTGGAGCGCATAGCAAGAGTCTTAGGCCTGCGCGCCATGACACAATGGGGGGCTACGGGCCAATCCCGGTGCATTAAGACTAGAACTCCGGTTGCACGTCATGGAGTAAATGCTCAATGTTTTACTGTTGGGTTGCGACCCTGATACGGTGGTGGGACCCTGGTTCGCAGGTACACCAAGAATATGCCCTGAGTGCACGGATCATCGGGCCGAGTGGCTGACAGTTGTGATGGAATGTGTGTATGAAAGCACATTATATGAGATATATATATGATTGTGTAATGCTATGACTGCAGGGAAGAATATCATTGCCCCGGGAAAGGGGTAGGGTCGTTATAATTTGGTCAGCTGAATGTTGATCGTTGCCTCTATTTTCCACCATTAGGTGGGTTGTCCCTGTGCAGGTGTTGGAGAGCCGAGCGGGACGCATAAGGGCTGAAGTCCCTACTGCATTTGTTGCTGTTGCTAGCCCTCGAAGGCTAAACTTATAAATGATGTGTTTTATTTATACGCGGCCGACCTGCGCGCCAATGTTGAGGCCACTGTTGTGAAAGCCCTGTAAGGCCATAAGGTCAACTGTTTGTATTTGTAAAACATTCTTATGTTATATCTAAATGATGTGCTTTTTATGTTGGACATTCAGGTGTGGAGTTCAAGTTTAGTGTTTTGGCTTTCGCTAGAATGCAATGTGTTAGGGTGCGCTGCGCTACTTTGGTATCATACTGTAACTTCACCACCTGTTTTGTTGTATATGTTGTGGGGCCCTGGCCGGACCTTCTAGTATATACTATGTAAACGGATGAGGTTGTTACATTTTTGGTATCCTCTTTCTTGGTCTTTCCCTTTCGAAGTCGTGGTCGACTTCTTTTGTGGGGTTGTGTGCACGTGTCTGTGCGAACCAAGTTAACACGATTGAACTCCTGAATGTACACTGTAGGAATGCAAATACATGTGTTTGAGGAACCTGCGCATTCCTAACTTATTGATATTGCTTGTGTACGGTCGCTCATGTGTGTGTCTTGTTCACCTATAGGTGACGCGAAGTGGATCTGGGCAGTCGGAGCCCCAGCATTCTGATGAAAGTACGACACCAGCCGAGGTGCCTACACCTCCGCCTTCTGCGGAAACTGTACGATTAGTTGCTGAGGTTTTGTTTGTCATGATCCAAACCCAGCCGATTGGGCAGGCACAACCAACATTGAGGCCAGAACAGGTGGCGGCGAGGCCAGAATCTGTTGCGGTTGTAGACCCTCGGGCAGCAGAACGACAGTTGAAGCGGTTCATGAGCTTCAATCCGCCTACATTTTCGGGAGTGGGATCTCCTACGCCGGCTGTGGATTGGCTATCGCATGTCAAGCGGATAATGACAGCGATTGGGTCGGAGGAGAATCATAAGGTCACCTTAGCTACCTTCTTATTGGAAGGCGAAGCTCGTTTGTGGTGGGACGAGATAGAGTTACACCATTTGGCGGGTAGACCGTTGACACAAGTGTCCATGGAGGAATTTTCTTGACTCTTCCTGGCAAAGCACCTTCCGGCGGCACAGCGCATTGCCATGGAGAACGAATTCCAAAGGCTAACGCAAGGAGAAGGCGGTGTGGAAACGTACCTGCATGAGTTTACACGCTTGGGGCGGTATGCGGGTTCTATTTTTGCGGATGAGCAGAGGAAGACAAATAGGTTTTATGAATGACTGCGGGATGAGTTGAGGTTCCTGCTTTCTAGTTCTGTGAACCAAGGATTCCAGGTGTTGGTCGACATTGCGTGCGCGCTGGAAAAAGATATGATAAGGGTGCAAGGGAAGAGGGCCTTGGCTGTGACACAGCCGGAGTTCAAGGTGCCCCGACCGGTGAAGTCATCTTATAAGAAGAAATGGGGCAAGAGGCCCAAGATGGCGGGACAAACTCCTTCTTCAGTTGCATCAGGAGCAACGTCGAGGGCCACCTCAAGGCCGAAAACTCGTACATGCTTTAATTGTGGATGGGTGGGGCATATAGCCCGTGAGTGTCGAGTGCCTCCAAAGAGTGAAAAGAAGGCGGGAGCGTCATATGCTGAGAAGGGAAAGGCAGTGGTGGAATCCTCTTCATCTCAGGCGCAGCCCCGGGTCTACAATCTTGGCCTGCAGGAGGCCATCAAGTAGAGTGACATCGTCACAGGTACGAGTTAAGTTTTTGAGTATTGTATTGCTTGCATGCTTTGTTTATTACATAGTTGTATGCGGTTTGTGTGTGTGACATGATCGTCACAGGCTTTGTGATGATTCGGAACACGCTGGTGCGAGCACTGTTTGATACAGGTGCGTCGCATTCTTTTCTATCTAAAGAGTTCATAGCGCGACTTGGGATACCCAGTCGTGTGAAGACAGATAGCGTCAGAGTGGTGTTGTCGAATGGTTGTATGATGCTTGCGGATCAAGCTTGTGATGTGGCAGCGCAAATAGGAAGTCGGGATTTCTGCTTAACTGCATCTGTATTACCGATATCGAAATTTGACGTGATCTTTGGGATGGATTGGCTCGCGGAGTAGCATGCCTTGATTGATTGCCTGTCCAAAGAGATCACGTTGGGCCAGAATACCGAGCAGTAAACGAGGTTTGCGGGTATGCGAGGAGTTGGCGGGACGTTAATGTCTGTACTCCAAGTTGTCAAAGCTGTTCGGAAGGGCGCGAAGTTATACTTCACGCTAATTCAGGTTGTGGAGCCTAAGGCCAGTGTGTGCGATGTTCCGATTGTATCGGAGTTTGCAGATGTGTTTCCCAAGGATCTCCCTAGGCTACTACCCCAGCGTGAGATTGACTTCACGATCGAGTTGGTGCTAGGTGCAAAACCTGTGGCCCGCTCGCCATATCGCGTCGCGCTAAAGGAGATGACCGAGTTGAAAGTCCAACTGCAAGAATTGTTGGAGCAAGGTTATATACGCCCAAGCATGTCACCTTGGTGCGCGCCTGTGCTTTTTGTGAAGAAGAAAGACGAGAGTTTGCGGTTATGTATTGACTACCGTGAACTGAATAAGCTGACAAAGAAGAACAAATATCTGATTCCACGGATTGATGAGTTGTTCGATCAGCTGGTGGGATCGACCGTCTACTCGAAGTTGGACTTGAAGTCTAGTTATTACCAGTTGAGAATCCGGGAAGGTGACATACTCAAAACCGCATTTGGAACGCGTTATGGGCATTATGAGTTCACGGTGATGCCGTTTGGACTGTGCAATGCACCATCGGTGTTTATGGATTTGATGCACCCCACGTTCCGAGAGTACCTGGACTTGTTCGTGATAGTGTTCATTGATGATATTCTGGTCTACTCTCGATCGAAAGTGAAAGTCCACCTAGTGTCAACTATCTTCACCTATGGGGGGTGGAATAGGTGACGTGCAACGTTTTTGCGGAATTTAAATTGTACCTGCACACGAAAATAAAACAACACAGCACAAAAGAGTACACAAGCTATTTATAGTGGTTCCCTGATTTGGGTACATCCACTTTCTCCCTTTGACCTATCTCCCAACCAGGGACGACTCGGTCACTTCTCCAACAGGATTAAAATCTAATCCTTGCACTATCGGAAGGAACCCTTCCACACGTAGGAGTCAACACTCCCACAACACGGGTTGCACCCAACCCTTACAACTAGGAACCAACGTTCCTTTACAACAAAAGTAAAACTATAATGTACAAGAGATACAAACTACGTTTGGAGACTAAGGTGTCCCTCTTCGTTGACGACGTGTTTTTGAAGTCCACGAAGAGTCCACAACCCTAGATCTCTCTTGGAGAGAATCTCCCCGGAACCGGCGGCGGCAAGATGGACAGCGGCTAGGTTCACGGGATCGATGACGACAACGATGTGCGGCTGCTGTACTTTGGAGATCCAAACTTCGTAGCGAAGCTAGCTAGGTCTACCAACGGTCACACTAGGATCAATCGTCTTGATCGATTCGGATGGGGAAGATTTTCCCGATCTACAAATCAAGAGACAAGAGATCTCCGGTTAGACACGTGAGACTCTAAGCTTGGCTAAGCTTCTGTCGCCGGAAGATCAGGAAGAATCGCGATCAAAAGCGGCGACCAACTAGCGCGAGCGGCGACGGCGGCGGCGGAGCAGTTTCGCGATTTTAGGTTAAGATCGACTCGGCTTCTTTTTGTGTGTCTCTACTGTTCAAAAATACTCGTATATATATACACAAGTAAACACCTTAAAGACCGTTGTGGGTCCCACAAGAAGAAAACCTAAATCCGGTTCAAAATAGTGCCAGCGGCAGAATCCGGTCCAACTTTTTCCCGAAAATTGCCCAAGTAAAAATCGGCGAGAATCACCTGTGATTCTCGTCGAATCGTCGAGAATCACCCTTGATTCTCGACGATTCGGCGAGAATCACAAAGTGATTCCCGACGATTCGTCGAGAATCACAAAGTGATTCTCGTCGAATTTGACTTGATTGCACTCTGATTTAGCCGGCGAAAATCAGCCAGTGATTCTCGACGATTCGGCGAGAATCACTAGTGATTCTCGCCGAATCGGCGAGAATCACTTGGTGATTCTCGTCGATTCTTACTTAGATAATTTTTCGTCTTACGCCTCTGAGCTGCTCTTTGACTCATCCTTGCTCCTTGTCTGCTCTTGCATAAACACGGCCCTGTACTTGAAAGTAAGTGCACTCCAATAGAGAGAGTACACGTAGGCCAACACACTGATCTGCTCAACGAGGGATTACGTCGTGCAGACCCGTGTATATTGACCTACTGCACCCTGACATTGGTGTGCACTTAGCGTGGAATAACTGCAAGCATAACTTGAAATATTTTGTCAAATACATTGTCTATTTACTTTAGCTTGTCCAGGGCTTCTTCAAATCAGGTACGTTGTGGATACAATACCCAACAATCTCCCCATATTTTAAGAAGCCTAAACCCTACAAGCTAAGGTGAATAGAGCATATGGGAATGAAAATCATAAATTTGAAATTGAGTTGAGTGAGGTATTCATTACCAAAACCAATTTCTTGGGAGCAAACTGGGAGCCACCTTAGCCTTAGCCGAGAGGGTAATCTCCCCCTTTTCGGCTTCTGCAAATCTGGGTCTGTTGCGTTTGACCCCGTGCTCCCCCTCAGTTCTTGCACCTGTGCTCTCACTTGAGTTCCTGGCAGAGGCTCCCCCTAGATGCACGAGCATGGAGCTTCTGTAGTCTTCATCCCTCATAGTTTAGCATCCCCAATTCAGTTTTGAAAAGACTGAACTTGGCCTCGTCTAAGGGCTTTGTGAATATATCTGCAATCTGCTTGTCCGTGGGAATATAACAGAGAGAGATGTCCTTATTCTCCACGTGCTCCCGAATAAAGTGGTATCGCACTTCAATATGCTTCGTTCTGCTGTGCGATACCGGATTGTTAGCAATTGCAATTGCACTGGAGGAGTCGCAGTACATTGGAACTTCCTTGAACTGAAGCTCGTAAGGCGTCTTACGATGATGCTTGTTGATCAATGCTCGGTTTTGTACATGACAAGCTGTGTTGACAGTCTCTGCCCAGAAGTATTCTGGGAGAGAAGCGTCTTTCAACATTGTCGTGCAGGCTTCAATGAGAGTTCTATTTCTCCTCTCCGCAACTCCATTTTGCTGAGGAGTGCGCGGGGAGGAAAACTCATGAAAGATACCTTGTTCTTCACAAAACTCTGTCATAGCACCAGATTCGAATTCTGTTCCATGGTCACTTCTGATTTTGACCACTGGGCAGTTAAATTCGTTCTGAACCTACTTGACAAAACTAGTGAAGATGTCAAACGTATCCGACTTTCGTTTTAAGAAAAACACACATGTAAACCGAGAATGATCATCAACTATCACTAGCGTATAAGACTTGCCCCTCAAACTATGAACTTGCATTGGACCAAACAAGTCCATATGTAGAAGGTAAAGACATCGGGAAGAGTCTTTGTCTGCAATGCTCTTAAAGGTAGCCCGAGTCTGTTTGCCCATCTGGCATGCAGGACAGGGGCTATCTTTGATGCACTTGATAACGGGAGCATCCCTTACTAAGTTTTTAGAAAACAGCATACTAATTGTTTTGAAATTAATATGTGTCAATCTCTCGTGACATTGTTCACAAAGAGATGCACTGCCTGTTGCCACAAGGCATACGGGGGTAGATGAATCTAAACTGAGAAAATCTAAGCAGAAGATATTTCTGCTCCTAATGCCTGATAATACCGTCTCAGAAGAGGCGCATGAAATTATCAGACATTTATCCTTGCAGAACTTAACGTCATAACCTTTATCACATAACTGACTTACACTGATCAGGTTATGGTTTAACCCTTCAACATAAGCCACGTCGGTGATAGAGATTATACCGTTGGAGATCATACCATAACCTCTGGTGACTCCTCGATCTGATCCCCCAAAGATGACTTTGGGTCCATTCTCGACGGGAGTGTAATCACGCAGCAGGCTTCTTGTCTCAGTCATATGCCGGGAGCATCCACTGTCCAAGTACCAGATCGGCGTTTTGGTGGCCTTTGGACATTCCTGCAAAACAAAATTAATTTCCCTTAGGAACCCAATCGAACTTGGGTCCTAAATTCTTGGTTAGCATACTCCCCGTCGGTTGGTTAACCCTACGAGTGGTCGGCCTCGCATTGCTAACATAGGGAGTCTCGTGATACCTTGGATTAAACCAACAATCCACGGCAAAGTGACCGACTTTGCCACAACACCAACAGTCAAATCTGTTGTACCTCTTCCTAGGCTCCTGCTTTACCCTGGGAATGGTGGGTACAGCTGGGGCCTTGGATCTGGAGGAGGAGGCCTCATGGTGATAACAGTCACATGACTTCTTCACCTTCTATTCCTTCAGTATAATAGGCTTGGCTCTTGGTGTCTGCTTTCCATTATGGCCGCTGGAGAATTGACCATAATTTTCCATGTGGATTTCCTCATAAGGTGCCTTGAAGGCACTCTCACCGAAGTTGCGGGGAAAAGTCCAACCATCATATCGGCTCTTTGGCTTTGCAACCGAGGGCCGAAAATGATGACCAAAGGTTGACTCAAAGTCATGTTGGTTGCAAGGAAAGCTAGGCTTTCTGAACGCAACAGGACTGAGCGGAGCCTTTCCCTTTTCAGCAGCAGAGGCCTTCTTGGCAGCCTTATTCTTCCTCTGGTTCCTGTTTCTCCTGGATGAGGAACCAGATACACCAACATGCCCCAAGCCAGCTCCTTTGGCCTGAGCAGAGAAGGTATCAACAACTGGAAGAATTGTTTTTGGCATAGAGAAGCTCTTGATGATCTTCCTTTCTGCCGCAAGCTGTTCTTCCAACTTGTCGACTTCCTCCTGCTTAAGATCAAGGAGCTTAAGAGACTCTGAATGCTTCGAAGTCAGGTCTAGGTGCTCCTGTCAGAGAGAAATCAAACTGGTGATCTCTTCCCTTAGGGAGACACTCTCACCCTCAAGGAATTTCACTTCCTTTTTCTCAGCCTTCAGTCTCTTACGCCACTCCTCGAAAGTGTTGAATAGAAGCTCATACTTCTCGAGGAGCTCCGCTTCACGGGCCGAAAGGCTATCCTCAGGGTCATCATCCTGAGACTCAGGATCAGAGTCAGAGTCGGAGAGAGGGGTGTGAGCTTTTACCTTCCCAGTAAATGGGGGGCATTCTCCTTCTGAGTCGGAGCGACCCACCAGCCCGAAGTAGGCTTCCTCATCATCACTGTAGTCTGAGGAATCAGACTCACTCAGTGTCTTTGGCCTTTTGGCGATGTAGCTCCGCTCTTTCTTCTTATATCTAGAGGATTTGAGCTCCTCTCCTTTCCCTTTTTCTCTCTTGCCTTGGTAGCAGTCGGCCACGACATGTCCTAGCTTATTGCATCCAAAACAAATAATGTCAGAGGAGCGATGTTTGTTCGGTTTAGAAGCATACCTGTTAGAAGAATAATTTTTCTTCTGATGCCTGGAGGAGGAGCCGTCTTTCTTTCTTTGATTCCTCATCTTGAGGAACTTCTTGAACTCTCGGTTGATGAGGAAGAAATCCTCCTCCGACAGCTCTGAGCTGGAGGAGCATGGCTCGAAGTCCTCCTACTCATCCTTTTTCCTGGCACGGTATGAAACCGCACCCTTGCCTTTTCTGGAGTGACTGGCTTTTAGAGCCACAGTTTTTTCTTTGGATGCAACCTTCTCTGTTTCTTCTTCTGCTTTCCTGGTGTTCAGTTGAAGCTCATAGGACATCAGCTTCCCGAACAGAATTTGCGGGTCTGTTTCAGCTAGTCTGACAAACTCTCGGATGGCGCAGATCTTTGTGTCTCATTCCTTAGTAAGGGACCTAAGGAATTTATCATTGAGTTCACCATTAGTGAACACTCTTCCGTATCCTTTGAGCGCATTGACAATCTTGAGGAAGTTCTCGAAGGTGACTCCGATCTCTTCCTTAGGCCCTTGTCTGAAGGCCTCATATTTCTGGTTCAGAAGGGATCTTCGATCATCCCTCACTTCATCAGTGCCCTCCATTAGGATAATCAGGCAGTGCCAGATCTCCTTTGCTGTCCTGCAGTTGCTGAAGTTCTGCATCATTGAGTCATCGACCGCGCTGACCAGAATGTTCTGCGCCTTCTTGTCAAGTCCCACTAGCACCATCTCGTCCTTGTCCATTTCAGAAAGTTTCTTCGGCACTTTCTTGGTAGGATCAATGGTGGAGACCTTAGTGGGGATATAAGGTCCCTCCTCCACGATCATGAAGAGTCTAGGATCAACTGTCTCCATGTAGAATCTGATCCTTTCCTTCCAGATAGGAAAGTTGAGCCTGGTGCACACGGGGATCTTGTCTGTGAACTTGAACCCGTCCATAGTAGATGTTTGTCTTCTTCTTGACACTAGCGGCAGGATTCAACTCAAGGTGTTAACCTTTTTGATGAGTAACCTCCCTCTGATACCACTTGAAAGTCCACCTAATGTAAACTATCTTCACCTATGGGGGGGGGGGGAATAGGTGACGTGCAGCGTTTTTGCGGAATTTAAATTGTACCTGCACACGAAAATAAAACAACACAGCACAAAAGAGTACACAAGCTATTTATAGTGGTTCCCCGATTTGGGTACATCCACTTTCCCCCTTCGACCTATCTCCCAACCAGGGACGACTCAGTCACTTCTCCAACAGGATTGAAATCCAATCCTTGCACTATTGGAAGGAACCCTTCCACATGTAGGAGTCAACACTCCCACAACACGGGTTGCACCCAACCCTTACAACTAGGAACCAACGTTCCTTTACAACAAAAGTAAAACTAGAATATACAAGAGATACAAACTACGTTTGGAGACTAAGGTGTCCCTCTTCGTTGACGACGTGTTTTTGAAGTCCACGAAGAGTCCACAACCCTAGATCTCTCTTGGAGAGAATCTCCCCGGAACCGGCGGCGGCAAGATGGGCGGTGGCTAGGTTCACGGGATCGACGACGACAACGATGTGCGGCTGCTGTACTTTGGAGATCCAAACTTCGTAGCAAAGCTAGCTAGGTCTACCAACGGTCACACTAGGATCAATCGTCTCGATCGATTCGGATGGGGAAGATTTTCCCGATCTACAAATTAAGAGACAAGAGATCTCCGGTTAGACACGTGAGACTCTAAGCTTGGCTAAGCTTCTGTCGCCGGAAGATCAGGAAGAATCGCGATCAAAAGCGGCGACCAACTAGCGCGAGCGGCGACGGCGACGGCGGAGCAGTTTCGCGATTTTAGGTTAAGATCGGCTCGGGTTCTTTCTGTGTGTCTCTACTGTTCAAAAATACTCGTATATATATACACAAGTAAACACCTTAAAGACCGTTGTGGGTCCCACAAGAAGAAACCCTAAATCCGGTTCAAAATAGTGCCAGAGGCAGAATCCGGTCCAACTTTTTCCCGAAAATTGCCCAAGTAAAAATCGGCGAGAATCACCTGTGATTCTCGTCGAATCGTCGAGAATCAAGGGTGATTCCCGACGATTCGGCGAGAATCACAAAGTGATTCCCGACGATTCGTCGAGAATCACAAAGTGATTCTCGTCGAATTTGACTTGATTGCACTCTGATTTAGCCGGCGAGAATCAGCCAGTGATTCTCGACGATTCGGCGAGAATCACTAGTGATTCTCATCGATTCTTACTTAGATGATTTTTCGTCTTACGCCTCTGAGCTGCTCTTTGACTCATCCTTGCTCATTGTCTGCTCTTGCATAAACACGGCCCTGTACTTGAAAGTAAGTGCACTCCAATAGAGAGAGTACACGTAGGCCAACACACTGATCTGCTCAACGAGGGATTACGTCGTGCAGACCCGTGTATATTGACCTACTGTACCCTGACATTGGTGTGCACTTAGCGTGGAATAACTGCAAGCACAACTTGAAATATTTTGTCAAATACATTGTCTATTTACCTTAGCTTATCCAGGGGCTTCTTCAAATCAGGTACGTTGTGGATACAATACCCAACAGAAAGCCGAGCATGAAAACCACTTGCGGTTGGTGTTGAATACCTTGAGGCAGAATCAGCTCTACGCCAAGTTCTCGAAGTGCGAGTTTTGGCTATCGTCGGTGGCTTTTTTGGGCCATGTGGTGAGTGGAGCGGGCATAACAGTGGATCCGACAAAGATAAGGGTCATACAGGAGTGGCCAGTGTTATCTTCAGTGGCCGAGGTCAGGAGTTTCCTTGGACTAGCGGGCTACTATCGAATATTTCTTGCAAATTTCTCGCGGATCGCTTTGCCTCTAACCACACTGACGAGAAAAGATCAGAAGTTCGTTTGGTCGCCAGAGTGCGCGCGAGCTTTTGAAGAGCTGAAGGTTCGGTTGACCACGACGCCTGTGTTGTCATCGTCATGTGGTACCTGTAGTACCCCCCCAACCTTTTGCCCGGGTCGGGCCGGAGGGGTACTACTGGCCCAAGACGTCCACCCAGGGCTCATATGGGAAACAATCCACCCTATTCAAGCACTAGATGGCCGTCTTGAGTGGTTCGAATCATAACATTCACAACCCATCAGAATATAGCGGAAGCATTAACAGGAAACCACTACATATATATATAACATATCATATTAATACAGAGGTTCTAGGGCCGAAGCCTTATGCGTATATAAAAGCCCGTGGGTTATACATGTACTACATAAGTCTCTCACACACTCTCTCTTCTAAACTACTCGGCGGTACTCACGTCTCTAAACACCGGAGACGGCGGGGGTGCATCTGCTCGAGTAGACCTAGCTGCTGGCGTAATCTCCTGCGGCAGTGGGTCACTACGGTGCTCCACCTCCTGTGAATGGTTAATCAAATAACCGTTAGTCACAGAGCTAAGTGGAAACAAATCTCCTCCCCGGATCCACATCCTGGGGACGAGCACGCACCCACCCAACAAAAGTAAATAGCCGAAGCAAGAGAGGGTTATCACAACATTTCATATATGAACAACTAGGAGCAATTATAAAAGAGTGTAGTATAACCGGAAAAAGCAGCAATAACATAAAACGGTTATAGCAAGGCTCTACTAGCTCATCAGCACAACAGGTTTTCATATCTTGAATTCTATCGCAGGCATTCACAGCCGCGCACACAAACCGCAGGCATTCATAGCCGCGCACACAAACCGCAGGCATTCATAGCCGCGCACACACAAACCGCATGCATTCATAGCCGCGCACCACAAACCGCAGGCATTCATAGCCGCGCACACAAACCCTATGTCGACATAGTTTGGACCGCTTCTGTTCCAGCAGGGTAGCGAGCCCCGCGGGCCTCACCGATGTGGCTGTCGGTGACAGTGGCCAGTCCTGCCACTTCTGGGGGTGATCGTACCGCACAACCCCAGGCCCTCACGTACAACCTTGTGTACTCTTGGATGTGAGCGACATCCGGCGAATAATTTTGGCCGATCAGCGGAGGAAAACCCGACGGGGAATATAACGGTCGGTCACCCGTGGTACTCATCTCCCTGTCGCCTTGAGTCGTCAACCTTGCCGCACCGGTACGAACGGTCTGCGGAAGGGACTGACCCGCCACCATTTCACCGCAAGCAATTTACAATCAATCAAATAATTGCAAACAATATAACATCGGGTCTACGACGGCCTGCCTTACTAGGCTTACACTTCGGGCATCGGCACTTTGCTCTACTTTCGACAAGGAGCGTGGGAGCGCTTTATTTGGGGCTAGACCTGGAGGACTACCTCAACTCCGGTTATCCCCAACTAAGGCTCAACCTAAACAACAACTGCTCGTCAGAGCAGGACCCGGGAATATAAAAGTAAATTGCGATAAGATCAAGTGCGGTGGTTAGGCTGCTTATTTAAAGTGTTGGAAAGAAATGTGACCAGTACAAGACTGGAGTAGTACTGAGACGAAAGTACTAAAATAAACTTGACTAGTACGAGACTGAAATAGTACTAAAATGAAAGTACTGAAATAAACTTGACCAGTACGAGACTGGAGTAGTATTGAAATAAGCTTGACCAGTACGAGACTGGAGTAGTACTGAAATGAAAGTACTGAAATAAACTTGACCAGTACGAGACTGGAGTAGTACTGAATTGAAAGTACTGAACTGAAAAGAATAAAGGGACTGGACCAGTGCAAAACTTGAATAATCATAAAGAAAATGGTTAGTAGTCAAATCACTCCATTCAGGAGGCTTCAGTTCCATCTCCGTTCTCAGGAGAGATTTTTCAGTTCCATCCCAGTTTTTAATAAGGTTTCCTTGGGTTACACCTTTATTAAGATCCGATTATGAGTTGGTTGCGCCTTATTAACCACGGCTTAATCGGATTGGGGCTTATCAGGAGTTATACTTTCATTATTCGTCAAGAATAATTCATAACTCACCACTCGTGCTCTCATCTTCCGAGCGTGTCCAAATCGCCCGAGAGTCGAGGCGCTCGACAGTTTTCATGAAATCTCGAAACACCCGGAGCTTGATCACTTTCCTCAGCCACTCTCATCGATAAGACAATTTGAATTTATTATTCAAATTAGAGAGATTGGTCGCGCGCTCCAATTTTCACTTTCGAGGAAAATGAGCGTAATAAATTCCGAGCGCGACCCTAGACTTCCATAATTTGGGAAAAATAACAAATCTTCTCCCCATGAGTTCAAATTTTGATACAACCCTTAAATGGGTATAAAATGAGCATAGAAAAATTTTCATAATTTTTCGAATAGTTTTGGCCCTTTAATTTGGCCAAACAAAATTTATCTGGGCTTTTAAAATTACCAAATCAACTCCAAAAATTTTCAAACTTTTTGTGGAGGAAGCCCTCAATAAGGGAAACATTTTTCATGTTCAAACCTTTCTCCCTAGGAGCATATTTTTGCCTCAAACCCATTACTAATTATAATATTATAAATATTATAATTAATTTATTTATATATATATAATATATATTATATATATAAATTAAAAACACTGTAGATCATCTCCTCCCCCCGCTGCTGTACGTATCCCGCGCCCTTACGGGGCTTCTCCGCCGCCGGCCGGCCACCGGCCGGCCGTGTCTCACCCACCGGCCAACCCGCCGGTGGGGGGCGCTCCCTCCGGCGGTGGTACGGCGGCCTGCCGCCGCCGGCCGCCGCCGTGGCCATTTATTTTTTTGATCGGGAGAGGAGGGGAAGAACGACGGCGGCGCTCTGGCCGCCAGGAGTGCCATGCAAGACGTCCAAAATGGAGAAGGAGGAAGGAGAAAGCTTCCACCTGGGTTTGATGGGCTCGGTAGGGGCCGGCTTGGTCGGACATGGCTCAAGGTGGTGGAGGAGGGGAGGAGGAGCTCCGGCTTGGCTTTTTCCGGCCACCTGAGCTCCGGCAGAGGGGGAAGCAGGGGGAGGGGGTTGCTCTGAGAGCTGTGATGGAAAGAGATAAGGGTGGGGTCCTTTTATAGGATTGGGGAGGGGGAGCTTCCTCCCTTTGGGTGGTGTGGGACTAATCCCTCCTTAGGGAGGGATTAATACCACCCTCCAGCTGTCTAAGGACAGCTGGAGGTCTCCCATTTTCTCCCATGTGGGGAAAATGGATGAGGCCCCTTTGTGGGCTTGGGCCTTTAGGTGGGAAAGAGCGAGAGAGAGAGAGAGAGAGAGAGAGAGAGAGAGAGAGAGAAAAGAAATGGGTGGGCCTCCACTTGTAGTGGTATGGGGGATTGCTGTTTGGGGGCCCAAGGAGAGTGAGGGGAAGTATGAGCCATCCTCTTTTGGAGAGAAGGTTGGCCCCTCACTTGGAGAAAAATCCAAAAAATAGATTTTTAGGAGGGTTTGACCAAGTCAACCCTAGGTTGGGTCCCCCTTGCTGGTCAAAGTCAAAGTGGGTCCAAGTCGTCGGGGTCGGGTCAAAGTTCGGGTGTCGTGTCATAATTAGTGTGCGCACGCTTTTCGGTGCACAACTATGCTTGATTTGACCACGGGTTGACCAATCGTCATCGAAATTGACCGGGATGACTTCCGTTGACTTCGTATTGACCACACGAGTCTAACGCCACTGACTGGGGTTGAATCGGAGTCCGTTTGACGAAAGTCCGAAATTTGCGCGTTGCAGCGTGCTAAAATGGTCGAAATGTGTAAAATTGTCGTTAGACCTCGGAGTCCAACTGAACGAGTTCCGATGCGCTCGTATTGACTATACGAGGCCACAGGAACTGACAGAACTCAATTCAGAGTTCTCTAGCTCTATTTCCTGCTTAGGGTTATTTCCCACCGGGTCATGGGTAGGGTTCGGGCCACTTTTATTGGGCCCACTAAGGCTCTGGTGGCCCAATAAAAGGCGGGATGTTACAGTACCGATGGATTTGTAATCTATAGTGATGCCTCGGGGAGCGGCTTAGGCTGCGTTCTTCTGTAAAATGGGAAGGTGATTGCTTATGGCTCACGCCAGCTGAAGGTGCACGAGCGAAACTATCCCGTCCACGACTTAGAGTTGGAAGCGGTGATCTTTGCACTAAAGTTGTGGCGACATTATCTTTATGGTGTGAAGGTGGAGATCTATACCGATCACAAAAGCCTAAAGTATTTATTGGAGCAGAAGGATCTGAATATGCGACAAAGAAGGTGGTTGGAGTTCCTTGGGGACTGAAAGTGCAAGTTAGATCTGATATACTCTAGAGGGGGGGTGAATAGAGTATGGTGCTTGCTAAAAATTTTTTACAACTCTTGTTGTATTCCTAAGTGAACAGGGAAGCAAATAACATAAAGTAAATACAACAACTAAATAAACAGAAAGCAATCACAGAACAATCACAAACCACAGCCAGAAAACAAAAGACAACAAGCAACCAGAAGACACAAGGAGCTATAGTGGTTCCCCAACCAATCTGGGTACATCCACTCTTCTACCACCCTAGGTAGGAATCCATTGCAGGATGAGTTGATCAGGTGTCCTGAGCACCAATGGGTTTGATCAGGTCCCCAAAAACCAAACCCTCAAGTCTTTTGGAAGGAGACTTGCAACCAAAATAATTTTGAAGGGATTTAAAACCCTGTACAGGAATAAGAGAGAGAGGGTGATAGTGTCTTCTCTGTCAACAGTCAGAGAGAAGACTTGTGGATTGATGTAGCATCTCTTGCTCCCCCTGAGGTCTTGAATTGGTCAGGAATGCTGGAGCACTGCTTCAGGGTGATAGGCCTTCAATGACCTAGAATGTCTGCACCAGAACTGCTTCAGGAACTTCTTTGACAGATTGAATGATTGTTGTCCTTTGAAGTTATCCTGTGAATAGAGAGAAGAAGACTCTTGATTGAATTTAGTTGTTCTTCTTCTTCTTGAGAGAGTTCTCTGGTCAAGGCTGATTGCAGTCAAGAACTTTTGATTTGAGAATGTTTTGTTCTTCTGCAGCTTTTGAGTATTTTTTGTACTGAGATTCTTGAACTCTGCTTGATTCTGCATTCTCTTGTGTCTGGACTTAGACAAAATATCCTGCATCTACTGAGGTTTATCTTCTGCTTTCTTTTCTCCTGTCTTCTTGAAAATGATTTCTCTGTTAGGATTTTGAGCTTGAGCCACTGTCATGGTCATATCAGCTGCCACAATAATTTTCAATGATGTTGCTCTGGGGACAACTGCTTCTGGGTGAAGTTTCATATAATCATCAACATTAAATAATTTGTTGGCTTTGTCAAATCTTTTCAGCTCTTCATTTCTATACTGTGACATAGTTGAAAGACCAGAAATATCTTTTCCTTCTACTTTGGCCTTATTTATCAATGATAGACCAATCAGCTCTTGATATCTAGCTATTCTTGCTGTATTTGCAGTCTCTGGGTCTTCAAAAGGAATTGGAGGGGAGTCTGGCTTCTTTGGGCTTTCAGCTTTATGAGCTTCAGAACTCTGTTGCTGCTGCTGCTTATGATATTGACTACCTGAGGAGGATGACCTTTGCTGGCTGTTTCCAGAAGATCTCCCTGATTGTCTATGATAAGTTTGCATTGGGGCAGATCTCTGGGAGCTAGAGCCACTGGCACCAGCTGCTGGAGGAGGAGGAGGAGGATCCTTCCTGTATCTGTGTACTGGAGAAGGGGAGTATCTCCTGCTTCTCTTTCTATCTTTCTGCTGATTTTTGGAGAGCCACATCCATGCTGACATTCCCTTATATGGAGTCACATTGTGCAGAATATAGTAGGGAGTGTCTGCAGTGGGATTTGGCTTGGGAGGAGGAGCAGCCTTTCTCTTCTTTGCCAACAATCTCTTTTTATTACTAGCTGCATCCAATCAATATCATCATCATCAGATTCTGAATCCTGAGGGGTATCATACAATGCATCCAAAGCTTTTAAAGCTTTATCAGAAATAACAGCCTTTGCTGGAGGATGGGCAGAAGGTTCAGGAATAAGAGTTTCAGCAACAAGAGAAGAATTATCTGTACAAGATTCAGAAACAAAAGAGACAGAGCTATCAGCTACTGCCTTATTTTCTTCTTCAATGTCTGCCTGAATGAGCTCATCTAGAGTAGGTATTGGAGAGTCATCCATAATAAAGTCTGGTGCTGAAACTGGCACTGGAGTATCTTCTGCAATGACTTTTGAGCTGGAGGCAGATAGAGCAAAATTGTCACAGAGTTGCTTGGCAACTGCTGGACTAGCTGGAGAGATATAAGGTACAATAGCCAAATAAGGCTTAGAGAAATCTGTTGGAGGGAATTTCATATGTACAGTGTCAAAACTTCTCAACAAAGCTGATAAAGTCACTGTGGGATTTAAATAGAAATCACCAACATGAGTTATTGGAGCAACTGACTCATCAAAATCAATGTCAGTATTCATAAATTGAATTAACTCAGACATCTCAGCATCATCAAAGTCTGTCAAAATTGGTGTATCCTTATCTGAATCTGAATCTACTGGAGAGAGAACTTCTGTGACTGCTGCTGCTGCTGTATCTGCATCTGCTGCAACTTCATCACAGAGCATCTCCCCCTGCCTGGGTTCAGGAAGACCTGGAGCCAGGCCCCTAGATGAAGAGGGGACAACAGAGAGAAGAGAGATCTGGGCAGATAAGGAATGAATGGAGGTCACAAGAGGTGTAATGGCCTCTTGGATCAAAGATTTGATAAGAGGTGTGAGCAAAGAAATGAGGGTAGATGGATCAAATGGGGAAGGGGAAAGGGATGGAATGGGAGGAGGAATAACAGATGGAGGAGGGGCATCTTGCATGATTGCATCTGATGGTATATGATAAGATGGGATAGTGGATAAGTGTGAGAGAAGAGGAGACTGAGGAGGTGTAGGAATAGGAATGTCCTGAGGGGAATCTGGAGGAGTGAGTTGATGATCAACTGGCAAGGGGGAAGATGGAGGTGGAGATGGAATGTTTGTCAGGTCAAGTGGTGGAGATGAAGGAGGGGTAGGTACATGAGGAGGCTTCTTTGGAGGAAGAGGTGCTGGAATAGATGGTTGAGATGGAGGAACCTCTTCAACAGGGTGGGTAGCGGCCTTGACAGCCCTTGTGCTCTCAGAAGTTTGGAGGGAGGAGGAGGAAGCCTTCGAGGGCTTGGAGATGGTCCTCTCCCACCTGCCAAACAGAGCGCAAGTGAGGCGCTTGCTGGCATTTATGAAGATGGTCGGGGAGACCATACATTCAGCAGCCTTCTTTTTGAGAAAAATTCCCAATATTCTGCCAAAGCAGACTTCCTTTTTGTTGTTCTTCTTTTTGATCAATTCAAAGAACACTTTACTCCAATCAACCTGTCGCTTATTTACTACTGCACACATTATCAGAAATTGGTGACGGGTGATATAGTCGTGGGCAGAGTGCTTGGCCATCAGAATCTTTCCCGTAATATCTGCCAAAAATTGATAGGCGGCGGATAATTGCTTTTTCAATAACTTATTAGGGTTGTTCCCAGAGAACCCCATTAGTTTCAACATATCGTCGAATTCCTCAGAATCCATTTCCATATTGTCTTCTCCATTCACTAATCCAAATAATTCAGTGAGAAATGCGGGAGAGAGGGAAACAGCAGTGTTCCCTATATTGCCGGTCAAAACATCTTCAGAAACTGTAGATGTATATACCCATTCTCGTATTTCCGTTCCATGAAGTTTAATGCGCCTGGTCATGAAATCCTTCAAACTTAGTTCTTCCAATAGTTCTAAGATGTATAGAAAGATGAGGTCAGAATGTTGAAACGATTCAAAGTCCATGTCGAATCCAGTGTCAAACTTTATTGCCACCAAAGCATCTGAGGGAATCGCCATTGATGTCCTGTAAGAAAAACACAAAGAGAGACGACGATCAAGAGCAAGAGAACTGAAAGCGCGGAACGGAGGTCGAAGAAAACCTAGATATAGGATTTTCAGAATATGAATCGACAAACTCCGTTCCACGAAAAGGAAAAATTCTTCGAACTGAGCTCGACGAAATAAATTTTAGACAGATAATTCGTCGATCTCATCCAAAAGAATCGAAAACAGTTCGTCGAACTCCGTTCGACGAAATGTCTTCTTGAAGCAAAGTTCGTCGATCTCTGGTCGACGAAAATTGTTTCCTCACACAGAGAATTCGTCGATCGCCGTTCGACGAGAATCTCTCAAACTTTCTCTAATTCGTCGAACTCCGTTCGACGAACTCTGGAAAATTCGTCGAATGCAGACAGAAAGTAGGTTAACTCTTCTCCATCAATCATTCCCAGTTGATTTATAAAGAACAGATGAGTTTTCTCATCCAATGACTTGATGAAAATATCTGCTCTCTGTAGATCAGTAGGAATGTGGATCAAGTTAATTTTCTTTTTGTCCACATTATCTCTAATGAAATGATGTCTTATTTCAATATGTTTTGTCCTAGAATGGTGAACTGGATTCTGTGGTATAGCAATAGCACTAGTATTGTCACAAAATAATGTTGAATTATTTAAGTTGACACCATAATCTAAGAGTTGGTTTTGTATCTATAGCATTTGTGAACAGCAACTACCAGCAGCCATGTATTCTGCTTCTGCAGTTGATGTAGACACAAATGTCTGCTTTTTACAAAACCAGGAGACAAGTCTCATACCAAGGAACTGACATGTTCCAGAGGTACTTTTTCTGTCCACTCTACATCCAGCATAGTCAGCATCTGAGTATCCAGTTAACTCAAACTCTGACTCTGCAGGATACCAGAGTCCTAGACTAGGACAACTCTTTATATATCTCAAAATTCTTTTTAGGAAAATAAGGTGAGATTCTTTAGGGTTCACTTGGAACCTAGCACAAAGGCATGTGACAAACATTATATCAGGTCTGCTAGCTGTTAGGTATAATAGGGATCCAACAATTGCCCTATAATTTTTCTGATCCACTGGTTTCCCTGCTGCATCAGAATCCACAACAACATTTGTAGCCATAGGGGTTTTCATCCCTGAAGCATCGCCCATCCCAAACTTTTTAATAAGCTCTTTAGCATACTTAGCTTGGGAGAGGAAGATACCATCTGGGAGCTGCTTCACTAGGAGACCAAGAAAGTAGGAAAGCTCACCCATGCTACTCATCTCAAATTTTGAATGCATCAGGTCAGCAAACCTCTTGCACAATTTGGGATCAGTAGACCCAAAAATAATGTCATCCACATATATTTGTACTAACAATGTTTGGTCCTTATGATGTCTAGTGAAAAGTGTTTTATCTATGATTCTTCTTGTAAATTCATGATCTAAGAGAAAGCTTGCTAGGGTCTCATACCAAGCTCTTGAAGCTTTCTTTCAACCATAGAGAGCTTTATGTAATTTAAAAACAAAAAAGTGTTGAGTTAGAGAGATAAAACATGGAGGTTGTTCTACATAAACCTCTTCTTGAAGTACTCCATTCAGAAATGCACTTTTGACATCCATCTGGTAGACCTTGAATCTCTTGTAAGTTGCATAGGCAAGGAATATCCTAATGACCTCTAACCTTGCAACAGGGGCAAAGGTTTGGTCATAGTCTATTCCTTCCTCTTGTCTGTAGCCTTGAGCAACAAGCCTAGCCTTGTTTCTCACTATGTTGCCTTGAGTATCCAACTTGTTCCTGTAGACCCATTTAGTTCCAATAACTGGGTAGTTATGGGGTCTTGAAACCAAATCCCAAACTCTACATCTCTCAAACTGATTGAGTTTCTCTTGCATTGTAATGATCCAGTGGGGATCTTGCTCTACCTCATGTATGGTGAGAGGTTCAATTTGAGAGAGAAAACATGCATGCATCAAGTCTTGGTTGAGTTGATGTCTTGTCTGTACACCTACTGAGATGTCTCCAATCACCTGAGATCTAGGGTGATCTGTAAGTGTGACAAGATCAGTTGGTGGAGTTGGTTGAGCAACAGCTTCAGTATTTAATTCCTCTTGGGGAATGATACTAACTGTTGGGGGAAGTTTAGCCACTTCCTCTTGGCTTTTCTCATCACTGTCTTCAGCATCCTATGAAGTGAGATGATTTGATACCTCTTGGGTAACGTTCAGTCCATCCATAGACTCACACAGTGGTGGAACCTGCAAATAGCTTATGGTAGAAATTTCTTTCTCCTTGTATGACATGTTAGTCTCATCAAAAGATACATGAACAGATTCTTCAATTTAAAGAGTTGATTTATTATACACCCTATAAGCTTTACTGACCATGGAGTATCCCAGAAACACTCATTCATCAGCTTTAGCTTGAAATTTTGCTATGTATCTCTTGTCATTATTATGAATGTAACATATACAACCAAAGATTTTGAAGTAATCTACTTTAGGTTTCTTCCCTTTGAGTAATTCATAGGGAGTCTTGCCCTTCAGCATATGCATCAAACTTCTATTCAACACATAGTTGGAGGTGTTCACTGCCTCTGCGCAAAAGGATAGAGGAAGGTGAGCATCTGACAACAATGTAGTAGCAGATTCAATAAGGGTTCTATTTTTTCCTTTTAGCTACCCCATTTTGTTGAGGAGTTATAGGAGCTGAGAAAGTGTGCCTGATCCATTCATTTTGACAGAACTCTTGCATAAGAAGAGAATCAAACTCTGTCCCATGATCACTTCTGATTAGGGCAATGTGAGTGTTGAACTCAATCTGTATGCATTTGAGAAACTCTGTCAAACACTTAAAGTTATCAGACTTCTTACTCAGAAAGAACACTCATGTGAATCTAGAGAAGTCATCTACAACCACTAAAGTATAAGATTTATCTCCTAAGCTTTGTACTGTAATGAGTCCAAAAAGATCCATGTGTAACAGATACAAAATCCTAGGTGAATCACTCTTATTAAGTGACTTGAAACTATTTTTGGTTTACTTGCCTAATTGACAAGCCCTGCAGAGTCCTTCCTTCTTGTAGGGGCCAGAAGGTAGTCCTCTAATAAGGTTGTCCTTGGATAGCCTAGCAATGGTTCTAAAATTTATATGCCCTAATCTCTTATGTCATAGTTCATTAGGTCTACAAATAGAGTTGAACAAGCATATGTCTACTTTAGTTGAAAGAAAGTCTACTAAATAGATGTTACCTTTCCTTTTACCTGTCAACACAGTTGTGTTGTCCTCTGATTTGATCTTGTATAAGGATTTGCTGAAAGTCACTTGGTAGCCTTCATCACACAGTTGACTGATGCTGATTAAGTTGTGCTTCAGTCCTTCCACATAGGCTACCTTCTTGAATGTGACTGTGCTAATCTGGATTGCAGCATATCCTTTTGTTAGTCCAAAGATTGAATCACCAAATATTACTTTGGGTCCAAGCTTGGCTTTGAAGGATGTGAGATTGTCCTTGTTTTCTGTCATGTGCTTTGAGCACCCACTATCCAGATATCATTGCTGGTTTGATGTTGGATAGGTCTTCACCTGCACATAAAGCAATTTACTTATTTTTGACCCAGTTTACCTTGGGCCTAGGTTGATAACCTTTGAATTCAGAAATAAAAGACATCTCTGGTTGACTCTTATAGCCTTCAGGATGATATCTCCTTGGAGGTATTATCCATTCAGTATAAGAGTTAAATCTTTGGGATACAGAACCTCTAGTATTGAACTTTGATTTGCCTTTGAAAGAGTTTTCAAAACTCTAAGCTCTGTTCGACGATCTCTGAGCTGAGTTCGACGATCTTGGGTCAGATCGTCGAGCTCCGTTCGAAGATCGACCATGCTAGAGTTCAGGTTTCAGAGTTCGTCGACTTGAGTTCGACGATTTAGCCTGAGATCGTTGAGCTTCATTCGGCGATCGTCGAGCTCCGTTCGACGATTTCTGTTGAACTATGGTTTTCTTAGGTAGATCAGAGTTCTTCCTAGCTACCTCTACAACTCCCTTACCTTTATCAGAGATAAACTTGATTGAGGTTGTTAATACTATAGGTTGGTTGGATGAAGCACCCAAGCCCAATGTACTGTTGAATTTTGAGTTCACTGTGCTTGTGATGTCCATTAGTTTGATACTTCTCCCATTGAGGGATTCTTCAAACTTCTTGGTCTATGATAGTTCACTTTTCAGTGAGGCTATCTGCTCCCTACAGTATTCCAACTCCTCAGAGAGTTTGAGGTTTTCTGATTTTAAAGTACTGTGTTCAGATAACTGATTTCTGAGAGAAATGATTTCCTTCTCAGATTTTAATAAATCTAAACATAGTACTTTAAACTCACACTTGAAGTCCTCAGAATTGAAATCAAAAGAACTTATTACCTGGTCCTCTTCAGATTGAGTCTCTGATTCAGATTCTGACTCTTCTGCATCAGAATTTTGTTGTGAGACATTGATAGTCATCATGCAGAATTCTTTTTCTTCAGCATCATCTTCATCATCACTTGAGCTGGATGAAGCTTCAGATTCTTCTTCTGTCTCACTCCAAGTTTCAGCTACAAACCCCTTCCTGGTGTGTTTGTTCTTGCTGGAGGAGGGTTTGTCATTGCTGTTCTTCCTGAAGTCTTTGTCTTTTCTTCTTTCTTTCCTGTCCTTTTTGTCCGTATATTGATTTTTTGGACAGTCAGACACCATGTGGCCTGGTTTCCTGCATCCAAAACAAATAATCTCTTTGTTATTTGATTTGTCATACCTTGGCTTGTCATGCTCTCTGTATGATCTTTTCCTGAAATCCTTTCTGGCCATTTTGTAAAATCTTTTGGCTAGTAGGCTTAGCAACTCTTCATTGCCTGTGACCTTGTCTTCAGGATGATCTTCAATGGCTTTGAAGGCTATTGATTTTTCTTTTCTTGTAGCTGGTGAGACAGCCTTCTGCTCTTCTTCTCTATTCTTGATGAGCAGCTCATAAGACTTGAGCTTGCCCAAGAGAACTTCAGTTGTGATCTCATTTAGACTTCTAGCATCCTTGATTGACCAGATCCTCGAGTCCCGAGTGCTTGGGAAGCACATTAGGATTTTATCATTGAGCTCAGTCAATGAGATATCTTTGTCCAATGATTTCAGCTCATTGACTATGAGACTGAGTCTATTATACATATCTGCTACTGACTCAGATTCTCCTTTCTTGAAATTCTTATATTGGGTTATGAGGTGAGATCTTCTATCTTTTCTCTCATCAGCAGATCCTGAGACTATCTCAGATAACTTGTCCCAGATGTCCTTTGCTGAGTTGCATTCAGCTATCTTTTGGAATATTTCATCAGACATAGTCTGGGATAGAATGTTCATAGCTTTTGCATCAGCCAATTTTCATTTCTTTATTTCTGCATCTGTTCCTGAAAGAGGTGGAACATCACTTGTACTTGTATTTTCTGGAGGTCTTGGACATACTGTCAAAACAAATTGAAAATGTCTTCATCAATAGAGTTCATGTACAGTCTAATCCTAGCCTTCCAAAGTGCAAACTTAGATAGATTGCACACTAGAGGTCTGGTGCTAGCATAATCTTTGTTTTGGGTCATGTTTTGTGAAGAAATAAATCTAGAAAAAAAAACTTAAACAAGCAAATCTAACTAGAGGGATCTTTTGGTTCAGGTGTTAGCCTGTGTAACCACTAAGGTGTGGTATTTTTAACCAACCTCGCTCTGATACCAATTGAAAGTGCAAGTTAGATCTGATATACTCTAGAGGGAGGTGAATAGAGTATGGTGCTTGCTAAAAACTTTTTACAACTCTTGTTGTATTCCTAAGTGAATAGGGAAGCAAATAACATAAAGTAAACACAACAACTAACTAAACAGAAAACAATCACAGAACAATCACAAACCACAGCCAGAAAACAAAAGACAACAAGCAACCAGAAGACACAAGGAGCTATAGTGGTTCCCCAACCAATCTGGGTACATCCACTCTTCTACCACCCTAGGTAGGAATCCACTGTAGGATGAGTTGATCAGGTGTCCTGAGCACCAATGGGTTTTGATCAGGTCCCCAAAAACCAAACACTCAAGTCTTTTGGAAGGAGACTTGTAACCATAATAATTTTGAAGGGATTTAAAACCATGTACATGAATAAGAAAGAGAGGGTGATAGTGTCTTCTCTGTCAACAGTCAGAGAGAAGACTTGTGGATTGATGTAGCAGCTCTTGCTCCCCCTGAGGTCTTGAATTGGTCAGGAATGCTGGAGCACTGCTTCAGGGTGATAGGCCTTCAATGACCTAGAATGCCTGGACCAGAACCGCTTTAGGAACTTCTTTGACAGATTGAATGATTGTTGTCCTTTGAAGTTATCCTGTGAATAGAGAGAAGAAGACTCTTGATTGAATTTAGTTGTTCTTCTTCTTCTTCTTGAGAGAGTTCTCTGGTCAAGGCTGATTGCAGTCAAGAACTTTTGATTTGAGAATGTTTTGTTCTTCTGCAGCTTTTGAGTATTTTCTGTACTGAGATTCTTGAACTCTGCTTGATTCTGCATTCTCTTGTGTCTGTCTGTGTTTGTGACTGACTGAGGGATATTCAAACTTTTGAATTTCCTTGGAAAGAATCAGCAATCAATGAATTTCCTAACTGTCCCATGGAAAAACGGCATGTGATCGTCCATAGTCAATGCACGTTCTAACGGTAACATTCCGAGAAGATCTGACATTAAATGTTCAGGAATCAGCGCCAAGAAACGGGACGGGAGCCTTGAAGAAAACCTAATCTGGATTCGTCGAACGAAGAACACATTTCGTCGAGCTGAACTTGTGTTCGTCGAGCTGAGCTTGAGTTCGTCGAGCTGAGCTTGAGTTCGTCGAGCTGAGCTTGAGTTCGTCGAGCTGAGCTTGATAGAGTTCGTCGACCAGATAATCTTCATTCATCTGACAGACATTCTTCATTCGTCGAGCTGAGAATCAAATTCGTCGACCTGAGAAAAGTTCTGGACTTAGACAAAATATCCTGCATCTGCTGAAATGCTGTGTCGACACAAATTGGTGTCGACAGATTGATCTTGGTGTCGACACAAATCCTGGTGTCGACATAAGCTGCTGTCGACTGAAATCCTGGTGTCGACACAAGTTGACTGGTGTCGACACAAACCCTAAGTGTCGACACAGATTCTCTGAGTCCAGAAATTGTCGAGTAGAGAATATCATTCGTCGACCTGAGAAGCTGACTTCGTCGACCTGAGAAGCTGTGAACTCGAGGTCCTAGTTCGTCGAGCTCAGAATATAATTCGTCGACCGAAGCATGAAGCTGGACTTAGAATAATTTGAATTCCTCCTGACTTTGTCTTGATGTAGAAACTGAATTTTCGTCGAACATAGAACATAGATCGTCGAGCTCAGCACTACGAATTGTCTCACGATCGTCGAGCGCAGAATTCCTTTCGTCGAGCTGAGTTCGACGAACGTCGAACTCACTTTACTTAGTTTTGAAAACTTGTGAATCTGGAGTCTCTGAGGGTCTTGTTGAAAGCTGGTCCATCTGTAGTTGAGCCTAAGGACTTAACCTAGACTCTAGAACACAAAATTGACCCTGGCTATACAAGATGGGTCACATCCTAAGTCAGTGAAGCTAGCCCAAATCACCTAGGGATCCAACAGGGACTACACCTTTGAGATTCACTATACTCCCGGAAAGGGAAACGTAGTCGCGGATGCCTTGAGTCGGAGAGCTCCAACAAGAGCGAATTGGTTGCAAAGACATAATGAACGTCTTATCCAGGAGCTGGAAGCGTTAGGGATTTCTTGTGTTGACAAGAATTCCACCGCCAATGCCTATTTGAACTGGACTGAGCTGCAGTGTGACCTTGTAGACAGGATTCGACGAGCAACGGGGCTAGATGAAGATCTCTTACGCTATGCTAAAGATGGGCCAGGGGGCAAGTTCTCCTGGGATGACGGTCTTCTGCGGAAGGAGGGCCGTTTGTGCATCCCAAATTTGGGTAAATTGAGGGAAGAACTGATGTATGAAGCGCATTATATGAAGTGCTCAATACACCCAGGGAGCACAAAGATGTTCAAGGATATGAAAAAACTGTTCTGGTGGCCAGGGCTAAAGAAAGATGTTGCTCATTATGTGGTCAAATGCCAAACTTGTGCTATGGTGAAGGCGGAATGTCAGAAGCCGGGCAGTTATTTGAAGTCGTTGTCGATTCTAGAATGGAAGTTCGATGATATTTCCATGGATTTCGTGCACGGGTTGCCGAGATCTCAACGTGGAAATGATTCGATTTGGGTGATTGTCGATCGGCTAACGAAAGTGGCACACTTCCTCCCGAACGGGAGGGATAATTCGGTGGAAAGTTTGGCAAAATTATATGTTGAGCAGATTGTGCAGCTACACGATGTTCATCGGAGCATCGTAAGTGATAGAGATGAGCGATTCACATCGAACGACTGGAGGCTAGTTCATCAACTGTTGGGCACGAAGTTGACATTCAACACGGCCTTTCATCCCCAAACTGATGGTCAAACTGAACGGACCAACATGATGATGGAGGATATGCTCCGGATGTGCGCCCTAGACTTTGGAAAGAGATGAGAAGATCATCTCTATATGGTGGAGTTTGCCTATAATAACAGCTATCAAGCCAGCATCGGTATGGCACCGTATGAAGCTCTATATGGACGGAAGTGTCGTACTCCTTTGGCTTGGGTAGAAGCGGGCGAAGCTAGAGTTTATAATCGTAATGAAGTCGATGAAGCAAACTCGACCATACGTACTATTCGAGAGAGGCTACTCATAGCCCAGGATCGACAAGCGAAATACTACAACGCCAAGCACTGAAACGTGGAGTTCGCGGTAGACGACTGGGTATACTTGAAGATCAAGCCCTTCAAAGGCGTATCCAGGATTCGACGTCTGAAAACGTGGAGTCCAAGATACCTTGGTCCATTTGAAGTGGTCGAGCGAGTCGGGGAGACTGCATATCGGCTAGCTCTGTCGGCAGACTTGAGTGGATTACATGATGTGTTTCACATCTCAGTGTTTCGGAAGACCGTTAAAGATCCAGCTCAGGTGATCAAGGATGATCGTGTGCCGGTAGAGTATGGGCTAACGACAAAGATTAGGCCCATTCAAATCGAGGATCGAGCCGAGAAATAATTGCGGAACAAGACGGTCGGGATGGTCAAAGTCTGTTGGGATAATTGCGGCCGTGAGGAGCTAACATAAGAGCGAGAGCAAACCATGCGAGCTGAATTTCCCGAGTTGTTTCTGTAAAATGGTTGTATAGTGCAAATTTTGTTGTAACATAAAATTTTGATGTTATAGCATTTTGCTTGCTGGTTTCCTTCCTGTGTGCGAATTTCGAGGACGAAATTTCTTGTAAGATGGGAGTGTTGTAACAACCCAAATTTCAAAATGGGGAAATTTTGGGTGACACGGCTTGTGGCACGGGCGTGTCCCAGGGCATGTCTTGCTCGGGTGCGGAGACGTCGCGAGCTCGACGAAAATGCATTCGACGAAGTGTTCGGGAGGGACATGCCCTGTGACACGGGCGTGCATGACCTAGGGTGTGTCCTCCTTTGTGTCGACACTCAAGTCGTTGGTCGACGAAAGTGGTCGACAGAGGGAACACGCCTGTGACACGGGCGTGTACCTTCCGACACGGGCGTGTCAGAGGGCGTGTTCCCCCCCTCTGGTCGACAAATTCTGCTAGACGATCGTCGAGGGAAGACACGCCCTGCAACACTGGCGTGTCTGGGCAGACATGGGCGTGTACCCTGGCCGTGACCTGTTTTGGGATAAGGCGGTTTGTGCACCGCTTAGAGTACACGGCCTGTGACACGGGCGTGTCACAGGCCGTGTCGGACCCGAAAAGTGATTTTTAGGCTTTTTTGTGGCCGTCCATTTTCTTCAGCTGGGATCTCATGGCTGAGCTTCCTTCCTGCTTCCTTAAGGCCGTGGATGAGAATGAAAGAACTCATTTGCATATTGCCTTCATCTTTCTAAACTCCTAAAGAGAGAAAGAGAGGGGAAGAAGGAGGAGGAGGAAGTGGGGCTGGTCACCGGTGGTGCTGCGAAATTCTGACGAGATCCGAGGCCATCTTTGCAGAGGAAAAGCCGTTGCGGTTCTTTCTATCCAGCTAGGAGCTCATGGCGCCGAAGCGGTTTTCAAGGGTAACGACCTTTATTCCTAGCCATGTGAAGGCTTCCTTTTTGGCATGTGCATATGATTCCCCAAGCAGAGGGTGGCTTGTTGTGGGAGTCTTTGGGTTGATTCATGAAATCCCCAATCATTTGGCATATAGATACGGAAATGAAGTACGAAGTAGGCATGCTGTGTGAAACCCATCTGGACAGGTTGGTCTGGATTGGTGATGTTGCATACGCACCAGAGAAGACTCCGTGATAAACATGTAGTTTAAGAGTCGACGGGTTGGTCCTGTGAAGGGAAGTACTGGAGTGGTAGTCTAGGAAAATATCCGTATAATGCTTGTGTTATGGGGTTATGCCTGTGAAGGGGAGTAGCAGGAAGTACTGGATTAGAAGTCCAGGAAATACCCTTTGTAATGCTTGAGGTTTATGGGTGGTACCTGTGAAGGGGAGTAGCAAGAAGTACTGGAGTGGTAAGCTAGGAAATACCCATGACATTTGTGATTTGCGGGGTCGTACCTGTGAAGGGGAGTAACAGGAAATATTGGTGTGCTCAGGAAAGACCCGCTAATGTTGTGATATGAAATGAGTGTAAGAGTAAGTACTGGTACGTCCAAGAAAAACACCCAAGCTTGAATGCCAGAACAGGATCGGTGAAGCCGACCCACGCCTTTGATATAGTCGCGAGTACGCTGTGCTCGGTGATGGCAAGGCGATTTGAGCAACGGGGGGTGGATGATCCGACCTGCGCTATGTCCGTCCGACGTGAGACCTGAAAGTGGGGTCTGTTGGAGCGCATAGCAAGAGTCTTAGGCCTGCGCGCCATGACACAATGGGGGGCTACGAGCCAATCCCGGTGCATTAAGACTAGAACTCCAGCTGCACGCCATGGAGTAAATGCTCAATGTTTTACCGTTGGGTTGCGACCCTGATACGGTGGTGGGACCCTGGTTAGCCGGTACACCAAGAATGTGCCCTGAGTGCACGGATCGTCGGGCCGAGTGGCTGACGGTTGTGATGGAATGTGTGCGTGAAAGCACATTATATGAGAGATATATATGCTTGTGCAATGTTATGCCTGCAGGGAAGAATACCACTGCCCCGGAAAAGGGGTAGGGTCGTTATAATTTGGTCAGCTGAATGCTGACCGTTGCCTCTATTTTCCACCGTTGGGTGGGCTGTCCCTGTGCAGGTGTTGGAGAGCCGAGCGGGACGCATAAGGGTTGAAGTCCCTGCAGCATTTGCTGCTGCTACTGCTGCTAGCCCTCGTAGGCTAAACTTATAAATGCAGTGTTTTATTTATACGTGGCCGGCCTGCGCGCCAATGTTGAGGCCACTGTTGTGAAAGCCCTGTAAGGCCATAAGACCAACTGTTTGTATTTGTAAAACATTCCTATGTTATATCTAAATGAGGAGCTTTTTATGTTGGACGTTCAGGTGTGGAGTTCAAGTTTAGTGTTTAGGCTTCCGCTAGAATGCAATGTGTGAGGGTGCGCTGCGCTACTCTGGTATCATACCGTAACTTCACCGCCTGTTTTGTGGTATATGCTGCGGGGCCCCGGCCGGACCTTCTACTATATACTATGTAAACAGATGCGGTTGTTACACCAAACTCCATAATCACTTAATTACGAAAAATGTCGCACCTAAAATCCATATAAAGGTCACAGACACTCATTTTACCTCACCTTGACTCCCACTCCCAAAAGAGCTCTAGATGATTCTTTCAAAGATCTTCGAAGGCTTCAAATTAAGATCTCTAGCTAGAAGATTTATCACAAGAGCTTGAAGGTCTCCTTCAGTTTCCGATCACATCACTTCGGTCTCCGCCACTCGGGACCAGAGCGCCAGTTAAAGCTTTCCCCATTCCAGATTGCTTCCGAGCACATTCTTCCAGACTCCGCCGCTCAGGCCCAGAGAACCAATTGCCGCTTCCTCCATTCCGGATGCTCGCAAGCACATTATTCATGATTCCGTCTCTTTGATCAAGAGCATTAGTTGTTGCTTCCTCCATCCTAGATTGCTTCCAAGCACACTATTCCTGACTCCGCCGCTCGGTTGCAGAACAGCAGTTGCTGCTTCCTCCATTCCAGATTTCTTCCGAGCACACTATTCCCGACTCCGCCTCTCGAGTCCAGAGCACCAGTTGCTGCTTCCTTCATTTCAGATTGCCTGTGAGCACATTATCCCCGACTCCACCTCTCAGGCCCAGCGCACCAGTTGCTGCTTCCGACATTCAAGATTGCCTTGGAGCACATTACTCCCAATTCCGCCGCTCAGGTCCAGAGCACCGGTTGCTAATTTCACCATTACAGATAGCTTTCGAGCACATCCTCCAACATCAAATTTCTTGCTACCACAAACAGTTTTGAAGACTAAATTGTAACGTGTGGTGACTTATCACACTAGATAAAATAAGTATTGTAATCCCCACAAAAAAATAATGGAATTTGAATGACAAAAATCGGACCCCGGGGTTTTTTCCCTTTCCGGGGTTTTTCCTCCTAAAAACTTGCTTGCCATGTGTTCGTTTTTTTCCCTTGACTGTTTGCGCACTAATGACTCACAATAACAGCTTATAAAAACGGGCCGGACATTGATCCTGTACAGAAAGGTTGCGTAAATTACAAATATTTTTAAAAGCCTGCGTAAATTACAGATATTTTCAACTCTCATAAGTCATAACCACTAATATAAATGCTTATATGGTTTATGTAATGTATTATAGAAAATTAATTATTAATTACCAAATGCCACGTAAGAGGAACCATTGAGCTGTTCGTGTAAATGTAATATTAATTTGTATGGAGGGAAGAAGGAATTAAAAAAAGAAGAAGGATAATTACATTATTCTGTAATCGCAATCCATCGTTCTCCCAAACTTGCACTGATAACTGGAAGAGAGCTTCAGCTCTGCAATTCTTTATTCAAGGAGACGACAACGCCGTCGATCGATCCCCGCCGCGCTAGCTCCGGAGGAACCCTTCACGCCTGATCGGCCAATTTCCACCCATCCACATGGACTCCCGCCGCCTCCCCCGCACCGTCATCGATCCCAAGGTCCGCCACGTCGGATTCTTCACCTCAGGCGATCCTCCTCCGGCGAGATCTCTGTCCGTCCCAGCTGAAACCGGGGCATCGGCCCTCAGTCCGGTAGGCCTGCCCTCCCCCTCACCGACAGCCGAGCTCTCCCTCACCGGGAACTCCCTCGCTGCCGCTATGACACCTCCCAAACGCAACGCCTCTGCTGAAGGGATCCACTCCCTAGTTCGCGCGGCAGCATCCTCAACCCCCATAACTGCTCACGGCGTTCCGTCGCCTCGCCGGCGCGACGGAATTCAAATTTCAATCGGGAGTTACAACCCCTCCGAGCCCAACGCACTGTCGCAGGTGCTGTCCCCGTCGAGCAGCAGGTTTGAGGGCACAGAGTTTTCTGATGAAACCGCAGCTTCTGCTTGGCTCAAAAGGACCGGTTCCGGGAAGGAGGCGGGTTCATTCTTTGGGAGCAGCAGCGATTTGATGATGTCTATGGAGAGTAATGCGACTACTCCGTTCAGGAGCGCCCTAACGACGGTCTCTGTGGTTAAAACACTGCCTGAAATCACTGGTACGCAACAAATTCGTTGAGTCTGTTGGGGAACTCTCGTGATTGCATTTGTTCAAAGAGATAACGATTAGAGGATGTCTGTGTGAAAATCAGTGAGGCTACCGCCTCCAAAACCTAACCAGGTTTCTATTAAATTAATCTGGTTCTTATTGACGTTTTAGGGGAGGTTTTAGTGAGGAAACACACAATGAGGGCAAATCAGAATATCAAGTCTTGCATTACTTAGATAAAACTATTACACTTATATAGACCTTCAAGCAACGAAATTAAAGCAAGAATAAAACAGGTAAGGGTTGCATTAGTGCATATTTAAAAGACTAAGGCCCCGTTCGTTTGCTCTGTTTTGACTCTTGGTTTTGGTTTTGAGTTTTGGAAAAAGAAAAACGGGTGTTCGTTTGGCTCGGTTTTGAGCTGTTTTGGTTTTCAAACAAAACCGGAGCGTTTTCACTCCTTCGTAAAAGCGGTCCCCTGAAAACAGACCTCCCGAGGTCTGTTTTCCCTCTGTTTTGGAAAAGAAGCTTTCGTCTTCCCCGCGCGGACATCACGACTGTGCCGATGGTGCGAATCATCGGCGAAATCTCCCCCGGCAGACATCGCCACCCGCGTCTCCGCAAGGTGCAAAATGTGTTGATGCGTACCGAGGGAGGAACACTCATCGACGCCCTTTAGGGTGACGGTGGCGGTGAGGATGAAGGCGAAGGGGAACAGGAAGCCATAGCTGCTCGATACAGTGATGCTTCTCATGCTTGGAGAGATCCGGAGCTGCATCCTCCTCTCCTCTTCTCCGACATCCTTCCTCTTCTCTGTCCGATCGACTGGGTGGTGTCTTTGGGCGGCGGCAACGGACGTATCTGATTGCTCACCGGCATATGAGGGGGAGGGCGGAGGACGGTGGCAGCAAGTTGTGTGCGTAGGCGTCCCTTCTTGGCTTCATGGATTGGCTTTCTTGAGCTCGATTCAACTCTCTGTAGGAGAATATGGACAGGAGGAGAGATTCAGAGGAGCAGTACTTTTTGGTTTTCCACCATAGGATGAGAGAGAGACCTTAATGTTCTGTTTTTTTTTTTGGGAACAAGATGTTTCAAATGAAAATCATAATGCAAACGAACATATGTTTTCATTTTGCCTTAAAACGGACTTGAAAACCATGTTACAAACGCATAAGTTTTCGTTTTACCTCAAAACGAAAACGCTTGATTTTTTGGTTTTGAAGCAAAACGAAAACCCTAAATGAAAACAATGCAAACGAACGGGGCCTAATACACTTCCTAATGCAGACAGCTTCCCAAAGAAGTTGGGGCCGACCAAGATAAATGAGCCAGCTTTCCTTTTTTATTTCACACCCGCTCTGAATCTGTGCCATCCCTTACTCCAAGCTTCTCCCTGAGGTCGATGAAGTGGTTCTTGTGTAAAGGCTTGGTCAGGATGTCGGCATTCTAATCTTCAGATGAGCAATACACCAGCTCAATCCGTTTCTTCTCAACCGCTTTTCTGATGAAATGGAGGCGGATCTCAATATGCTTACTTCTTGCATGATACACGGGGTTTTTTGTGAGAGCTAGGGCAGATGTGTTGTCGCACAAAATTTTTACTCCGTTTTCTTCTTCTTCCTCTTCTTTTCACATTTCTTTCTCTTCAGTTGTGGAAAGGGCTACAATGTGTTGTTTCCTAAAGCTCCAGGAGATGAGGCTTGCTCCCAGGAAGAACACAAACCCACCGGTGCTCTTTCGATTGTCGAGATTGTCTGCCCAGTCAGAATTTGTGTATCCAATCAGCTTAGCATGTTCTTCTTGTCTGAATAAAATCCCACGCGCCTTTGTTCCCTGTGATAGCGGAGTATACATTTTGCAGCAAAGAAATGACTTTTAGAAGAATTACTCACAAACCTGGCAAGGATGTTGACTGAATTTTCAATATCGGGACTGAAGTTGGTGATATAGATAAGTGAGCCGATGAGGCTCCTATATTCTTCGATGCTCGCTTGCTCTTCTTCTTTTCTTGAGGCGAACTTGTCTGAGGTGGATGTTGGAAACTTTGCCCTCAATGTTCTAAAATTTGATGAAGTACTTCATGCAATGATAAGTACATCTTGTATTTGATGTTTGTCTGATGTGATATATGTAGGTTCAACATTACATATTGCTAGTCAACTTCATAGATCAAGAGATAAGTTTAGACCAAAAATCAACTTGCTCAGAACTCAGCAATGACCTAAGTAAAGAATAGTTGAAGTCAAAGTTTATACAGTTTTGATGTGTAAGGATCACACAACGATATCGTTGTGACAGAAAGCTTCACACAACACTATCGCTGTGTCGACATCAGAAGGAGAAGGATGTTGGAAAGAATCCTTGCCTAATATTAGCGTGTATTAGTTTCCCTGTTATGTATGCTATATTTAGGAAATATTAGGTGTCATGGGGGTGGCCTCATTAAGAGGTTTTGATTTCAGTTTTTATTTCCTTCCTTGTAAAGTTTATGTGTCATTTTTGGCTTCCCTGTAAAGCTCTATTTAAGCAAAGGAATAGCAATAGAAAAAGCAGATTCTGCAGCCCAAAACCATTGTGCTTTCCCGTGAGATTTCTGCAGCCCACCGACTAGGTTCTAACATCTGGTATCAGAGCCCGTGTTTCGGTCGTGACCTGAAAATGACGGGGAAGAAGGCCGACGCGAGCACCTCGAGTGACGGTGCCGTGATCCAAAGGGTGATTCGTGAGGTGGGCAGCGGGAGTAACTACCCCCCGTCCTCACCAAGACCAATTACTCCGATTGGGCGCTCCTGATGAAGGTGAAGTTAAGGGCGCGAGCTCTCTGGCATGTCATTGAAGGAGCCGACGCCGATCCGCCGGAGGAAATGATGGCGCTCGATGCCTTGTGCGGCGCGGTACCAACCAGAGATGGTGCCGAAGATCGCCAAGAAGGCAACGGCCAAGGAAGCCTGGGACGCAATCGCGACCATGAGGGTCGGGGATGATCGCGTGAAGAAGTCGACGGCGCAGCAGATGCGCCGAAGTTCGACCTCGCCACGTTCGACGACGGCGAGACCGTCGAGGACTATGCACTGCGCCTAACCAACATGGCGGCGCACCTCGCCACGCTTGGATAGAATCTGACAGACGTCGAGATCGTGGCCAAGATCCTCCGTAGCCTGCCGCCCAGCTTCAAGCAGATCACGATCGCGATCAAGACACTGCTGGATGTGTCGACCATGACAGTCGCTGAGTTGGTGGGGCGGCTCAAGGAGGCGGAGGAGACGTTCGAGGAAGCACCGACGTCGCTGCAGCATGAAGGGAAGCTGTACCTCACGGAGGAGGAGTGGGACGCTCGGCGAAAGAAGCGCGAGGCGGAGAACCACTCGGCGGAGGTGCCAGAGGTGGCGGCAGCGCGAACAGGGGATGAGGAAGACGCGGGCGCAGCCGTGAGCGCGGTGGTTCAGGCGGGCCGCCTAATTCAAATCGGCCCACCGACGACGAGTGCAGACGCTGCGGGAAGATGGGCCATTGGGCCCGTGAATGCAGGTCAAAGCCCAGGCGGGAGCAGGCCCACGTAGCATATGATGAAGAGGAGGCCTTTATCCTGTTAGTGAAGTCGTCCCCAATCCCAGACACAACACCACCGCAATCCACATTGCCGACCGCATCACCAGCGCCGACCGCACCGGCGGTTGTCCCGCCGCTAAGAGTCGAACCAGTGCTGCAGGAGGCAGGCCGGAGCATGAAAATGGCAGATCTGGGGCAGAGTCAATGAGATCTGTCGCCCAGATCGAGATTCGGGAGCAGAAGGTGTTCGCCCACCTTGGAGAGGAGAAGGAGCGGGACGCGGAGACCTGGGTCCTGGACACCCGTGCCACCAACCACATGTCCGGATCCAGGGCCGCCTTCGCGAGGCTGGACACGGAGGTGCTCGGCACCGTGCGGTTCAGCGACGACTCGGTGGCGCGGATCGAGGGCCGGGCACCGTCGCGTTCGTGTGCAAGAACGGCGAGCTCCGCTCGTTCTCTGGGGTGTACTTCATCCCCCGGCTGACGACAAACATCGTCAGCGTCGGCCAGCTCGATGAGGGCGGCTACAAGGTGGACCTCGACACCGGGGTGATGAGAATCTGCAAGCCCGGTGGACAACTGCTAGCGAAGGTGACTCGGACGACAAAACCGTCTATACCTGTTGCGCATCAAAGTGGCGCCGCCGTCATGCCTGGCGGTGCGCGGGCGTGGGGACGAGGTGGCGTGGCACTGGCACGAACGGTTCGGCCACGTCAACATAGCGGCGCTGAGGAAGCTGGCTCGGGAGGAGCTAGTGCATGGCCTGCCGGAGCTCGGGCAGGTCGATCAGCTGTGCGAGGCGTGCCAAGCGGGAAGCAGAGGCGCACGTCCTTCCCGGCGCAGACAGAGTACCGGGCTCAGCAACGGTTGGAGTTGGTGCACGGTGACCTGTGCTGGCCCATCACGCCGGCGACGCCCAGAGGAAACAAATACATCTACTGCTAGTGGACGACCTCAACAGGTACATGTGGGTAGCCGCGATCCCTTCAAAGGATCGTGCTACGGCTGCCATCAAGGAAATCCAGGCGCGGGCGGAAGGCGAGTCCGGCGTCAAGCTGAAGGCGCTCCGGACCGACCGCGGTGGCGAGTTCATTTCGGCCGGGTTCGCAGAGTACTGCGCGGCTGAGGGCGTGCATCGTCAACACACTGCGCCATACAGCCTGCAGCACAACAGCGCCGTCGAGCGCCGGAACGGCACCATGGCGGAGACTGCAAGAAGTATGCCGAAGGCCAAGGGCCTGCCCGGTTGGTTCTGGGGTGAGGCAGTAAGCACTGCCGTTTACATACTGAATCGGTGCCCGACGAAGAGCGTGGACGGGATGACACCATTCGAGGCGTGGCACAAGAAGAAAACCGGCGGTGCACCACCTCAGGACGTTCGGCTGCATCGTATACGTCCGGAACACGACGCCGAACCTTGAAGAAGCTCGACGACCGCGGCCGCAAGATGATCTTTATAGGCTATGAGCGCGGCTCCAAGGCGTACCGCGCGTACAATCCCACTACGAAGCACGTCCATGTGACACGCGACGTGGTGTTTGAAGAGCAAGCCCAGTGGGACTGGGGCACCGACGGCAAGGACATCGAGCCAAGTGGCGGCGACGATGTCTTCACGGTGGAGTACGTGACCATGGGGCAGGCAGCGCAAGTGGCCGATGATGCTGGAGGAGGTGCACCAGGAGAGCAGTCGCCACTCCCCGACGCGGTCGTTGGCGAACTGGAGCCCGGCTCACCGGACGGCATCAACAACGACAACCTCGACGCCGACCACGACGATGACGTGCCTCTCCGGTTCCGCGGCGTCAGCGACATCATCGGGCCGGCCTCGCCGCCTGGTTTCGCACCGCGCGCGCTGGTGTCGAAGAGCTGCACGCGGTAAGCGCCGATGAGCCTGCCTCATTCGCCGAGGCTGAGCGCAGCCCCAGCTGGAGAAAGGCGATGATGGAGGAGATAGATTCCATCGAGGAGAATGGCACCTGGTGTCTCGCCTACCTCCCACCCGGTCGCATGGCGATCGGCGTGAAATGGGTGTTCAAAGTGAAGAGGGATGAGCACGGGGCGGTGTCCAAACACAAGGCGCGTCTCGTGGTGAAGGGCTACGCGCAGCGGCACGACATCGACTACGACGAAGTGTTCGCGCCGGTGGCCCGGCTCGACTCGGTGCGCCTGCTCATTGCACTCGCGGCACACGAGGGGTGGGAGGTACACCACATGGACGTCAAATCGGCGTTCCTGAACGGCGATCTACAGGAGGAGGTCTACGTCGAGCAGCCGACAGGTTTCATCATCACCGGCAAGGAGCACAAGGTGCTCAAACTTCGGAAGGCGTTGTACGGCCTGCATCAAGCTCCGCGCGCCTGGAATGCAAAGCTGGACGATACGCTGTTGTCGCTCGGCTTCAGGAGGAGTCCGTCGGAGCACGCCATCTACGTCAGGAGAAATGGCGACGCTCAGTTAGTGGTCGGGGTCTATGTCGATGACCTTATGATCACCGGCTCAAGCCCCAGCGACATCAAGTCTTTCAAGAAGGAGATGGCGGCCGCTTTCAAGATGAGCGACCTCGGCCTGCTTCACTACTACCTCGGCATTGAGGTAAAGCAGAGCGCGGGGGGGGGGGGGATCTCTCTGAGTCAAGGCGCCTATGCCGGCAAGATCCTGGAAAGGAGCGGCATGACCGGGTGCAATCCCTGCCAAGTGCCCATGGAGACACGCCTGAAGCTGAGCAAGCTTAGCACGAAGCCGTCGGTCGACGCAACGAAGTACATGAGCATTGTGGGGAGCCTCAGGTATCTGGTTAACACTCGCCCGTATCTAGCGTTTGTGGTTGGGTATGTTAGCCGGTTCCTGGAGGTTCCACGGGAGGACCACCTCACCGCGGTAAAGCACATCCTGCGCTATGTGGCAGGGACTCAAAATTGGGGACTCTGGTTCGGCAGGAAGGAGCAGGGCGAAGCCAAGTTGTCTGGTTTCAGTGACAGCGATTATGCTGGAGACGTCGATGCCAGCAAGAGCACGACGGGGGTGATCTTCTTCCTCAACAACAGCCCGATCACTTGGCAGTCCATGAAGCAAATGGTGGTGGCTCAATCAAGCTGTGAGGCGGAGTACGCAGCAGCTGCCAATGCTGCTAGTCAAGCTTTATGGCTCAGTCGGGTGTTGGCAGAAGTGCAGGGAACAACACCGAAGGCACCAATGCTGCGGGTGGACAACCAGTCCGCCATTTCGTTAATCAAGAATCCAGTACTCCATGGACAAAGCAAGCATATTCGAGTAAAGTACCATTTCGTCCGGGAGTATGCTGAAAAGGGCCTGATCAGTGTGAAATTCATCAGGAGTGAGGAACAACTCAGCGACATCCTCACAAAGCCGCTCGGTAAGACCAAGTTTCATGAACTAAGATCAAAGATCAGCCTCATCAATGTTAACAGCAAGCACGACAAGGCTTAGGAGGAGAATGTTGAAAGAATCCTTGCCTAATATTAGCGTGTATTAGTTTCCATGTTATGTATGCTATATTTAAGAAATATTAGGTGTCATGGGGGTGACCTCATTAAGAGGTTTTGATTTCAGTTTTTATTTCCTTCCTTGTAAAATTTATGTGTCATTTTTGGCTTACCTGTAAAGTTCTATTTAAGCAAAGGAATAGCAATAGAAAAGGCAGATTCTGCAGCCCAAAACCATTGTGCTTTCCCGTGAGATTTCCGCAGCCCACCGACTAGGTTCTAACACAGGATTCTTGCGCTAAATATAAAATCGTTTTGTGAAATGTCTTCACAAAACGATACCGTCTTGTTGGAAGATTATCTTTTGTTCTTCAGAAAGGAGGGGTTTAAATTTGGTGGAGGCGCCGAAAGCAGGTGTCGCATCGGTCCTTTCTGAAAGATGATTTGACTTGATATTTCTAATGTTTCGACCGTTAGAATAGTCAGAAGTATAAAAAGATAAGAGATGTGTTGAAACCCGAATACCGGTTCAATGGAGTTTGGACTGGACTCTGGAGGGACAGTTCAAGTTACTTGGCCCGTCGTCGAATGTTCAAGGTAGGCCGATTCGAGCCCGGATTTAGCCTTCACTAATTTGAAGTGGTTGCCTACTCACAGACCCGGTGAGCTGCAACGTGGAGGTCCCACTGCTCACCCGGAAGCGCGTGTCGTGTCTTCCCCCCAAATCCAAGAGCCGAGCTCGATACCTTGGATGACACGAAGCAAGAACTCTCCGAAATTCAGGAGCTCTGGAAGGCTGAGTCTGCCTCTCCAAGGTGCTTTGTGGGTCTATTTATAGGCAAACCCCAAACCAGGGGCAAACGCATCTTCATGGCCTGCAAATAGCGGCCTCCGTCTTTTGGTTTTTGCTATTGACACCCATGATTGGTCTGCGGATAGCGAAATTCCGCTGTTTGTGATGACTATGGGCAGACCAGGATTGGCCGCGAGCAGGAAAAAGGGCGCGCTGGACCTTCTCTACTGAGGCGAGCCCACAAAGAAGGTGGGCTCGGCTCTCCCGTGCTCGTCTTGGCGCGCGGCTTCCCGTGCCCTGGGTCTCACTTTTTCGAGCTGGCATCAGCCCCGGGAGGTCGGCTCGCCGCAGAGTGAGGTCATCTCGCCTAACCTGAATCCTCTTGATGAGTTCGCCCTGTCCTGGTTGGGTGCAGTCACGACTGGGTTTGCTAAATTGGGGTTGTACATAAATCCTGGTTCGCTCATAGCCATCACAAACAGCGGGATTTTGCTATCCGCAGACCAATCAGGGGTGCCGATAACAAAAACTAAAAGACGGAGACCGTTATTTGCAGGTCATAAACATAATTTTGCCCCTGGTTTGGGGTTTGCCTATAAATAGGCCCTCAAAGAACCTTGGTGAGGCAGACCTAACCTCCCAGAGTTCTTGAATTTCTGAGAGTTCTTGCTCCGTGTCATCCAAGGTGCCGAGCTCAGCTCCTGACTTGGGGGGGGGGAGGAAGACGCGACACACGCTTCCGGGTGAGTGGTGGGACTTCCATGCTGCAGCTCACCGGGTCTGTGAGTAAGCAACCACTTCAAATTAGCGAAGGCTGAATCTGGGCTCAAATCGGCCTATCTTGAGCACTTGACACGCGCTTCCGGGTAAGTGGTGAGACTTCCACGCTGCAGCTCACCGGGTCTGTGAGTAAGCAACCACTTCAAATTAGCGAAGGCTGAATCTAGGCTCGAATCGGCCTATCTTGAGCACTCGACGACGGGCCAAGTAACTTGAACTGTCCTTTCAGTCCGAACTCCGTAGAACCGGTATCCGAGTTTCAACATTTTTGGTGCGGTGAGTGTGGAACAAACACGCGATCTTCCACGCTCACCACACAAAAAATGTTGAAACCTGGATACCGGTTCAACGGAGTTCGAACTGGAGGGACAGTTCAAGTTACTTGGCCTGTCATCGAGTGCTCATGGTAGGCCGATTCGAGCCCGGATTCAACATTCACTAATTTGAAGTGGTTGCCTACTCACAGATCTGGTGAGCTGCAGCGTGGAGGTCCCACCGCTCACCCGGAAGCACGTGTCGCCTCTTTTCCCCCAAAGCCAAGAGCTGAGCTCGGCATCTTGGATGACACGGAGCAAGAACTCTGCCTCTCCAAGGCGCTTTAAGGATCTATTTATAGGCAAACCCCAAACCAGAGGCAAAATCATCTTTATGGCCTGCAAATAGCGGCCTCCGCCTTTGGTTTTTGCTATTGGCACCCCTGATTGGACTGCGGATAGTGAAATTCCGTTGTTTGTGATGGCTATGGGCAGACCATGATAGCCCGTAGGTAGGGAAAATGGCGTGCTGGACCTCCTATGTCGAGGCGAGCCCACAAAGAAGGTGGGCTTGGATCGTCCGTGCTTGTCTTGGCACGCGACTTCTCTTGCCCTGGGTCTCACTTTGGCGAGCTGACATCAGCTCGGGGAGGTCGGCTCTCCGCAGAGCGAGGTCGTCTCGCCTAACCTGAATGCTCTAGATGGATTCGCCCTTTCTGGTTGGGTGTAGTCATGACTGGGGTCGTTATATTGGGGTTGTACAAGAGGGACATCGAGCTCTAGTTCTTCCCGAGAGAAAAATCTTGAGAACTCAGAAAAGCTCAGCCGGCTGCAAAAAAACTATACAATAGTTAAAATCAAGCTTTTCTAGAGAAGAAGAAGTCAAGCTTCCACAAAGAGAAAGCTCTTACTCCTGAGAGCAAGAAGACTTCCTCACACAAGCAAGCTCAACACTGGTCTTGTTATAAAAAGCAAAATCATTGATTGATCCAGTACTATTGCTGAAAAGGGCTTTCTACACAAAAAGCCTAAGAAGACTCAAGATATAAAGTAACATCTTTTGTTGAGTCAATTTCTGTAAAAACATTATTTATTATTGTTGAGTAAGTTCTCTTTGAGTTCTGAGGGTAGGGTTGTGCGTACAGCCTGAGTGTAGTAGGGCTGTATAAAAGGCCCGAGTGTAGGACACTACTGTAAGTCTGAGACAAGGTCTTGGGAAGACCTGAGGGTAGGATTCAAGAGTTGAATCTGAGCTGTAGGAGTGTCTTCACTCCGAGGTAGGGTCTTGGGAAGACCTGAGGTAGGATTCAAGAGTTGAATTTGAGCTGTAGGAGTGTCTTCACTCTGAGGTAGGGTTGTTGTATGCACCTGAGGTAGGGAACTTTGTGTGTTCCTGAGCTGTAGGAGTCCAGGATTCTGAGGTGTAAGCTTGTTGAATCTGAGAAGTTGGAGGAGTTAAGGGTCTAACACACTGCTAGACAGGTGGCGAGGGATAATGGATGTACCTATAATCTGGGGAACCACTATAAATCTTTGTGTGTTTTTTCGTGCTGTGTTTGATTTGTGCTTTCCGTGATAAATTAGTCATAAAGTTTTAAAAAGATCAAATACAGCTTAGCACCTATTCACCCCCCCTCTAGGTGTTTTAGACTATCATTAATCTTTTCAGTGAGTTCAGAGGGAGGTTGGTTCAAAAAGGCTTAATAGTCTGACCAAGTTCCTCAAGTGAATTGTTAGTCTATACACCATGACTTCCAGTGAAGGATACAAGAAATTAAGTTTCATGAACCTTCCCATCTGCAGAAAAGAGAATTTTAGCATCTGGAAGCAGATGGTCAAATTGTTTATGGAAGCTTCTGACCCTAGGCTAACATCACTGTTGAGGAGAGACCATTCATCCCTATGAAAAATTCCTCTATTAATTCAAATCATCAAGTAGCCGAGTTATATTCTGAAATGACTAGAGATTAAGTTGTTCTGACCACCATGGACAAAAGGGCCAAAAGTATTATAGTGTCATAGATGACTCACTTTCCAAAATCTATTTCACTGCCAAACAACTAAGGAAATGTAGGATACACTAATTGTATACATGGAGGGCACTTAGGAGGTTAGGGATGATAGGAAATTCCTATTAAATCAGGAGTATGAAACATTTAGGCAAAAGAAGAAAGATTTCATTGTTGATTGCTATGAAAAATTCTTCAATGTTGTCAATGAGCTGAAAACATATGACAGAGTCTTCAAAGACTATGAACTCAATGATAAATTTTTGAGGTCCCTAACCAGAGAATGAGACAACAAAATCTGTGTTATAAGGGAGTTGGGGAATCTGACCAACATTCCTCCCCATACTCTGTTTGAGAAGCTGATGTCCTATGAGATGCAGCTTAATACAAGGAAGGAAGAGGATGTAGCTATCAGGTCACACTCCAAGGAGAAATATGTGGCTTTCAAAGCTGAAAGTACAAGGAGAAGCAATAGAAAATCCCTTCTCCAAAAAGGGATACTGACTCAGAAACCTCTTAGCCCAGCACCTCAGAAGCTGAGCTAACTGATGGAGAATTTGCAGCATTCTCCAAGTAGTTCAAGAGGATGCTGAACATGAGGAAGCAATGAAAGAACAAACCATCTTCCTCCTCCAACTCTAATAAGGAATATAACAACTCTGACAGATTCAAGAAGGACCCTAAGAGGGACATTATGCTTATAAACAAAACAAATATATTAATTCTGACATCATCTGCTACTGCTGTGATAGACCTGAGCATGTCATTGCTGACTTCCCAGTCAAGAAGAAAGAGAAAAAGGCTGCTGGTGAAATGAAGCACCACAAAGGAAAGAAGTATGAGAAGACCTTCTTAGCAAAGAAAAAAAAGAGCTGGAATGACAGTGATTCTGACTCATCTGAGTCAGGAGAAGAAGAAACCTATATTGAGCTTGTTGCTCTTACTGAAGAGGAGGAATATCCTGCAGCTAGGGTGTGCATCAGGGCTCCCCTAACTCTCTCTGACAGTGAAGATGATGAAGAGGACCCGATTATCCGCCTGCTAAAGTGTGCATCAGGGATCCTTTATCACCATTAGACGGTGATTATGATGATGAAGATGGCTATGGACTAATAACTATGATTAATGAGGAAGATCAAGATGACTCTCATTCTGATGAGGTAAACATTAAAACTTCTCCATCGTTATCAGAATCTAATCATGGGACAGATATTGAGTCAGAGGCATGCTCATCATTTAATGATGAGGATGACTCTGAATCAAATAATGAATTTGATGAGCTGATTGAAAAATATGACGCTCTCTTGAAAGCACTAAAGAAAAACAAGAAGCTTACTAAGAAGCAGACTGAGGAGATTGAACTCCTCAAGCTGACAAAATCTCAGCTTGATGAGAAGTCAAAAAAGATTATTCTCATGAACTCTAAGATAATTGAGCTCGAGAAAATAATTGATGGCAAAGCAAATCTTTTAGTTCAAAAAAAAAGACCATTAAAGCTCAAGAAAGGCAACTCCTCAAGGTGAGGATGAATGAGTGCTCTTCCAACAGTGTCCAAAAGGAACAACCCTGAAAAGGAAGGAGGGATGTTGGCCCAAGTGCATTCAAATCTCTCCAGGAAGAAATACAAATGAGAAGTGATAAACCCTTTGTATTTAAAACCCCAGCTCTAACACTCAAGGGCAAGGAAAATGCTACTTTTCAAGGGCCTCTTCCTAGGAGGAGTCCTGTGGCTGTGCAAACCATCTACCATCATGCACACAGTCACATGATTGCTCTAAGAAATGATCAGAATGTCAAAGCCCACCTTTCTGAACATAAGCACACACATCCCATATCTGAAACTGTTCAAAAAAGAAGGTACAATAAGTATAAGTGTTGATGCTGTGTGAAGGTGTGACACTTTGCCTTGGACTGTTAGTATAATGTAACAGTGCCTCAAGCAAAGAAGATTAATTCAGTAAATCATTATTTCACTCAAAAACCTGCACCCAAATCTAACAGGAACCTATGACCGAAGTTCAATTGGGCTCCTAAGGTAAATTAATTTATTTCTTGCAGGTAAGTCCAAAGGTCAATCAAATGACAATATGGTTATTGGACAAAAGTATAATTAGGCCCAAGAATAGGACTAGTAGCCACTTTATAGACCATTGTCTGTGAAAATTGGACCAAAGGTCAATTGACCTTAGAATAAACCTAATAGGCACTGAAAGTAGAACTGTGTACTGTATAATTTACCTTGCATAGAATCTCCTATGACAGTCCATCTTGTATCGAGTGTAAAGGAGTATCCTTGTGTGCAATTTCACCAGTGTTTGGCTCACCTAAACTACAAGATATTTAATTGTTTAATCTCAGAAAATCTAGTCAGAGATAAATCAAACTTTTGACAAAGTAGAAATGGTTCACTGTGCATATATGCTCAAATCAATTAATTATGATAATACATTATTAATTTATGCCAACAAGTAGATGCTAGGTCACTAACCAAGCATGCAGTGGCAACTTAGAAGGATTCCAATGACTTTCACTCAAGCAGTGCGCTTGTCGTTTTAATCCATAGAGAGGTCAAAGGTGAAATCACACGGGTTGGATCAATATTGTCTATATCGTTGTGATCGTCTTACGGGGACAAAATGATATTTTTTTCTGACAGGCTGTTTAAGTTCAAATTTTCTCAAATTCAATCTCAACCATTGGATCAGAAATTGATCACTTCTCCAGGTACGTGATGCTTCACATTCTCAAATTTCTAGATATATATACTCATATATATAAGCGTCAAAGGGTTTATGTTTAAAATATAAATGCATTTGCCCTAAATCCCATCGCATGCTCCCCGTCTCTCGTGACCACATCAAGCGACAATACCGGAGGTGTTTGAATGCTTATAGAATCTGATGCCCAGTCCCAATGAATTTCCTCATGAAAGGTAACATCTCTTGATACTATGATTTTGCTAGTGAGGGGTTCCAACAATTTATAGGCTTTACTTTCTCTGCTGTAACTGTGGAAAACACAGTTCTCTCCTCTTCTAGTCAGTTTGTCTCTTCCTTCTTTGTTTGAATGAGCATATGCAACACAACCAAATACTCTTAGGTGCGCAATTGTTGGCTTTGGTTGTGAATTGCTTGATAGGGGGTTAAGTCAATCAAGGCTTTGGTGGGCAATCAATTTAGAATGTATATTGTTGTGGCCGTGGCTTTCCCCCAGAGTTTTTTTGGACAGGAGGAGTGTGTCATCATGGTACGTGTCAGTTCCACCACGGTTCTGTTGCATCTCTCTACTACTGTTGAGGGGAATAAGGAGTTGTGAGTTCTCTACGGATTCCTGCTTCTCTGCAGATAGTGTTGAAGTGCTCTGACATGAACTCTCCTCCTCCATCACTCCTCACAACTTTTATCTTTTTGTCGAATTGGTTTTTTGTTTGGCTTTTGAAATCAAGGAAGTGGTTACTGGTTTCAGACTTTTGGGCAAGATGATAAAACCACATGTAGCGGCTGAAGTCATCCACAATGAGGAAATAGAATCATTTACCTCCCAAGGAGGGAACAGTGGCCGGCCGCCAAAGATCCATGTGAGGAAGATCAAGGGGAGCATTGGCCCTTCTGTGTGCACTTTTGGGGAATGGCTGCCTATGTGACTTGGCTTGAGCACACAATGTACAATTGAGTGAGGAGGTAGAGAATCTGGGCAGTCCTTCAACAAGTTGTTTTTTGTTGTATAAGATTGATAACTGGGAGGCTTATGTGGCCTAGCCTATGGTGCCAGAGAGAGGTTTTGGATGTGGAATCTGTTTGGTAGCAGGAGAGAGCTTTGGTCCCGATAGGGGCCAAGCAGATTGTGAAAATATTGCTTTTGTTCATACGAGCAGTGGCCACTATTGTGTTCTTTTTAGGTTCCACAATTTCACAGGTCTTCTCCCTGAAGAGGACCTTATATCCCTTTTTAGCAGTTGATCGACACTTGGGAGGTTTTGGGAGAGAGTGGGGACATATTGGACATTTGCTATGAATTTGGTTGGCCCTTCTGGAGAAAAGACAGCAATGGTACCCCTTCCCTCTATTTGTTTCTTGTTGCCATCTCCTAATGTCACTTCTGATTTCCATTCATCATCTAGTGAGGTGAAGAAAGCCCTATTGTTCACCATGTGATTGGAACATCCACTATCAACATACCAAGTGGATGATAGGTCTGGTGAGTTGGGTGTTTTACAAGTGAATAGGAAGTGGTCTGCATCAGATTCAGAGACCTGAGCTTCTTCTTTTGGTTTATGCCAATTGTCAGCACCTTTCAGTCGGGTGATTTGGGATTTTGCAATTCCTGCATCTGAGAAAACAATCCTTGGACTCATAGTTTTGTTTCTTGCAGATAATGTAATGAGTATTACCGCCAGTTTTACTTTGAAATGGTGTATTGAGATTTTTGTGGTGTTTGAAGAGACTTGTTGTTTTTGAACCTTGAGTTTTCAGATTTCTGTTTATCACCCGTCTTCTTTTTCTGAAAGGACATTTTTGTTTGAAAGCCTTTTCAAACATGGGTTCATCATGGCTGAGTAAATCTTCATGGATTTGTAAGGAGGCCATGAGATCAATTACTGTGAGCTTTTCTAAGTCATGTGCCTCGAGGATAGTAGACACTGTGTTTGCGAGTCTTTGGTAGTTATCTGAGTATTTTCTCCACAATTTGTTGTTCTTCTGGTGTCCCTTCAAGGCTTCTAATTTGATTAACAAGGCTAATGACTTTTGCAAAGAACTCTTGCACAGACTCAGTCTCAGTCATGACTGCAGAATCACAGTTCTGTCAAAGGGTATAAAGTTTTATTTTGATTACCTTTCGAGAGCCTTTGTATTCAGTCTCCAGCCGTAGCCATGCTTCCTGAGCAGTCTTTGATCCCATGATCCTGGGATAGATAGCAGATGCAATCCCCTGCTGAATCAGATGAAGGGCAGGCACATCCTTTTTTAGTGTTTCTTTTGGGAATTTAGGAGCTTCGCTGTCTTTGGATTTCTATGTGGCTCGAGGACCGACTTTGACAACTTCCCACAGGCCCTGGGAACAGAGGAGTGTCTCCATCTTATCACTCCAAAAATCATAGAGCTCGCCGGTGAAGATAGGGATGGAAGAATGGGTGTAAAGGGGAGCATTGTTGGTAGATGATGATGCCATCGAGAGTAGTAGAACAGATGCTACCATGGCTCTGATACCACTATTAAATTAATCTGGTTCTTATTGACGTTTTACTGGAGGTTTTAGTGAGGAAACACACAATGAGGGCAAAGCAGAATATCAAGTCTTGCATTACTTAGATAAAACTATTACACTTAAATAGACCTTCAAGCAACAAAATTAAAGCAAGAATAAAACAGGTAGGGGTTACATTGATGCATATTTAAAAGACTAATACACTTCCTAATGCAGATTGGCAGCTTCCCAAAGCATTTGGCGCCGAACAAGATAAATGGGCATATGTCCTTCTTTATTTCACAGGTTTCGCATATCTTTCATCTTCTTGTCAACAACCAAGAAGACGACCTTGGATCCTGCGAAGGAGACTGAAACCATCAGGAAATCATGATAAGTTTTTTTTTTGCATGCATAAGAAAGGAAGTCCCAGAAGAAGGGTGACATGAGAAATAAAATCTTAAGTTTGAATTCTTTTGTGCCTTGTAGCCATAGGAGTTTTTATAAAGAGGCTAAAAAATATATTCCATTTGACATTGAATTAGGACTGTTTAGTCCATGGAAAGTAGGCAACATTCAACAGAGTGACTTATCAACCAATTCCCAGCTTCACAATGTCAATAGACAAAGCTTGACTACTTCCCGCCAGGGTGCTCGATAGTCTTCTTTGAGAGAGTGTCAAAGGCATATTGAGAGATGGAGAGTTGGTAAATGAGTGGTCATATCATTCTTGATCCCTTGAAGAACAATCTAGCCTTTTAATTATATGCCTCGAATCCCAAGGCTGAACTTTTTCCGGGTTAGTTATCAGGGGTATTTTGTTAATGTATAGAGTGTTATATAAATTCCTTGTTATTCTAGGATTTGGATCATTCTAAGATCTGAAAACCACCCACTTCTCTATAATCGCCTCCATTCTTGATGTTTGCTCTCGTGGACGTTGTCCATTTTGAGGTGATCCACGTAAATCCGCATCTTCTGTGTTGTTGATTTTTTTCTTCTCTCGTTTTCGCAACATTGTCCTAAATTTTCGAGTTGCTTGTATCATTGTACAAGGAAAGCTCATGTTACAACGGGAAGTCCAGAAAAATGGTGGGCAGTATAGGAATGACATATTGTTTGATTTTTGAGAAATGAAAGATTGGGTGGAATTAAAAGTCTTTGAGAAGATGAAGTTTGTATGTGACGGGACCAACATGGAAAAGAATTTGGGAAAAAACTTTAGTAGCATCGTCTTAGTTTTGCGGAGGATTGATGAAAAATGGATTGGTGGTGGTATTGTTGGAGGATGAAAACCCAATCATTTCCGGTTCAATATGTTGGCGTTGAAGTCACTGTCATCATGATGCTTTTGGTTTGTTGTTTTGTGTCGGCGCTTAAATTATCATCTTTCAATCAGAAAGATGTCCATCACTGCCAATTTCTTCTAAATTGTCATTGCCAGGATTTATAAGGTCATCAAGTTCTTGCAACAAATGACATGGCTGTATATGTGCTTTGGGTAGTTATATCTTACATTTCTTTTGACACATATAACAGACGATATTAATTTCGATGCACATGGATTTATAATCAATAGATTGATTTGGGTGGTCGATAGTGGTTCACTAAATTGACCTAGACAAACCAATTGACATTGTTTCTAGAGGAAGGAGGCAATGGCTTTTCCATCTCCAAGATAGAATAATTTCTCAAAATAATATTTGTAATGGGAAAAATAGATTAGCTTCTTGTTCTGAGAGACGATCTCACCACTTCATTTGAGTGGTGCATCAACCTCCAAATTTCACATCCAATGAAATTGAAAAAGTAGTTTGCCACTTTTACACGACATCTAACCAATTTGAAAAAGTAATTTTAGTAGATTTACACAATATCCAATCAAATAGTTGCAGGTAAATAAAATAGGCTGCATTTACTCGACACAACATTTCTAAATAATTCTATTAAAATTACTTGCAAGTTACACCTCCTGAGAGAAATTGTAGGTTGTGTGGATCTCTTTCTGAACAAGTAATGTTGCAGGACTGATAATTTTGTTGCTACTTTAAGGCTCTATTTGTTTGGGCGTTTCGCAGCTCCGTTTTGAGCAAACGCCGCCGGCAGGAGGGTAAACAAATGAACCTCCGACGGCGTTTGCTCCGTTTCCACCCGCCCGCCTTGAGAAATTCCCCAAAAAGCTCCGTTTGGAGCAGCCACCTCCCCCTCCGGTTTGAACTCTCCGTTTCCACCCGCCGGATCGACCCGCCACCGCCGAACGAAATGGAGCCTAAACATGCATAGAGCTAGTTTCCATAATTGCAGACATTCCGCCAAGAACTCTTCACAATTTTCATTTGAAGTTATTTACTTTGTATCCACTTCTCTGAAGCTGATGTACTAGAACACCATTCATATTGTAACTTTAATTCAGTTATTGTGTATGTTGCGTTCTTATGTAAAGCTCATTTTGATTCATAGCACAGCATATCTGTGCAGTAGAAATGAGCTTGAAAATCTTTTTCTAGCAAATGCTTTCAGTAAATAAAGCTTAGTGGTCAAAGGTATCTGTGTTATGACATTCATATTCAGAAGTGTCTAGTAAGTACAACTGTTTGCATTTCTGAACAATAAATTATCTGCAGGGAAGGATGGAGGGGCTTCTATTGAAACACTAAATGAAGGGGCTGGGACTGTGATATCAGTGCAGAAAACGACAAAGGCTGAGAGACGTGCAATTCAGGAGGGTCAACGTGCTGCAAAGGCAGCAACAAAGGAGGCCGGTAACCTTTTGTTAATTATTCTCTGATAACAGATTCTTCTTTTTGTTGTTGATACCACTTGTGCCATTTGTTGAGAAATGCATGGTGTGGTAGTTCAAATACTGGTAGCATCGCCCAAACCTTTAATAACCTAGTTAGTGGTGACTTGATTTTTCGAGGCAAAAGGGTAAAAATTAATGGCTTCAACGTTTTTTATTTTTACAGTTTTGAAAACGGAAGTTTCTATATCTCATGGATCTTTGAGAAATGATTTTGTTGAACCCTGATTTGCCCGTGGGGTGTTGGTCCAATATTCCTTGCGCACCCAGTGACCTGAATGATTGAGAGGGATCATCTAAGAGAGTGATTGGGAGATAGAGATAGAGATAGAGATGAGCTTGTTTATTAACAGAGGATCTGCCATTAATCAAGGAGTGTGAATGAACTCGCCCCAAGAACCAATGATTATAGGCTAGGGTTTTGAGTAGAGAAGGACCGGGTGCAATGTCTGGATACTTCTTCCTTTCATATTTCAAATATATATAGTCCCCAGATGAAGATCCAAGCCTTGAAGTTTTCTTGAGATATGCGGTCATGGGAGTCATCTTGACAAGGAATTGCATGGGAGGACCCGATTACACTAAATAATACTAAAACACAACAATATAATATATGAAAATGTTGGTAAACGACGAGCCGGACGCATCTGTGGAGTCGGATCGTCGATCCAGAGATGCTATATATGGCAGGTGGCCAATTGGCCCAGAACGGGCCCAAAACTCATCTTCTGCCGCCGGTCCGCATCTCCGTTCCACGTCACCTCCTTGACCCCAGTGGTTGCGTTAATCAATTCTTTTCTATAGTGTTCATTGGGTGAGGGATACCTCTTTCATTTTGCTTTGCCCTCTCGACCTTGCTTTGTAGTGTGCTTAAACTCTTTGACTAAGTTTTGTTTCACAATAATGCTTTCTAATGATGTTGCTTTTGCTTGTAATTGGATGATGTGGGAAAGTTTTGTTCCTGCCGCCAATTTACGGTGGAGAAGCAATTCCAACGGCGTGATGTCTTGTGGAAGAAGCTACTTCGGCCCTATCAACTTTAACAAGGCGCATCCAAGGTTGCAAGATGCTTTTTTCGGAGGGATGCCCCTGAGAGTGCCGAGGACGCACCACAACTTCTAAAGGATTGCTATGAGAGTTAAGGTGAAAAGAATCGTTTTCTCTAAGAAAGTGTCGATGAAGGGTCCACTTCCGCTAGGGCTATCATTTTGGGTGGCCCTACGCTCACACTGGGTTGAGAACACCTGAACAACTTTCTCGCTACCTTGATGGAGCCGACTGAGCATTGTCGGCCTTGTGTGAACCTTCATGTTATTGACCTTTGTAATACTATTTTTTTGCAATAATAATATACACTTTCTCTTTTTTGTCTGATTGACGAGACTCCATCCTCACGACTCTTTAAGGTGATGGGCATCATGGATCGAGGGCGGGCTCACACATACCATAGCCTGCACGAGTCTACATATGCAGGAGGCCGACATATGATCATTGTATTGACAATTCAAGCTAATAATTAGTTAACTTTATGTTTTGGACGATCTAGGTTGTCCGTGGTGGCCTTTTTGCCTATAATTAAGAATCTAGGGGCTGATTTCGGGCATAAAGGGGTTTTGAACAAATTTTCGGGCTCTTGCGGTGATGCCACAATGCTTATTCCATGCACCCTTGGTGCCGATTCCGCGGGCCTTTGGTGCTGATCCCATGGGCCCTTGGTAACTACCTTTCCCATCATACCAGTCGATAAATTCATCATAACTCTCTCATTACTCAATAACTACCAAATAACTACTCGAAACTGCCTATAGCCGCCGTGGTTCCTTTTCTCAAATTGTTATAACTTCCCCCACCACTCAATAACTACCTCTTCTCTACTAAATAACTACCCATGACTACCTCTCCAACAATAAACAATCACCCATTACGACCTTTCCTCCACCACACAACCACCCATAATTAACACTAAACCTCCATCCACCGATCAGCCACCCAACAACCCACTCCTGGCTTAACAGATTTGACAACCCCTCTCCAATGCCAATCCCACCCCAGCACCTCCTTCCAACTAACCCAAAGTGTTGAATTCAAATTCAGCCCAACCTGAAAGCCGACAGCATATACCCTGAAACCAGGAAAAAAAAACTACGGCATGATTGCTTTCCAGCCCACAAGTTGTCAATATTTTACCCCAGCCTCCTATTTCTTATGGAAGTTCTTGTATGGAGTTATTATTTTTATTGGTTGTTTATTTGGGTGGAAACATACACTTGTAAATGTTAGAATGAACGTTTTTGCCTTTGATTCTTTCTATGTGAGGGATTTATTCGTTAAAGATTTAATTGAAGTGTTATATTCTTAATCTAATCTGAAATTGTTGGCTTATTTTTCACTTTAATCTCAATTGTAAATGTTCATGGATGCCTTTAATAATTCAGTGCTAATTGTGATTAATTATCAGACATGTGTGTGCATTGCATCATTCGTAGATCCCTAGGACATTCTGTTGTAATATTAAGCGTTATTTGTAGGCTACAAATAGCCAAGTTGTTTGCCCTAATAAAGATGCGATTCATTTTTCAACATGGTATCAGAGCGAGGGGGAGGGGGCGGGGGCGAGCGGCGCTCGACGAGACTTCCGTCTGCGCTCAACAAAACCCTTTTGCCGCCGCATCGACGTTTGATGACTTCCGCCTATGCCCTGGACGTCTGCCCCTATGCTCGACGAACCCCTTCCACCACCGCATCTAGCGGGTGACGCTGTCTCTGACTGCGGCTAGACGGGCCGCAGTGGGAAACCAGCGCTGCACGCCTCCTCCGCCTTCAGTACTGCACATCCCTTCCACCGCCGCATATAGCGGCGGCCGCCGCCTTTGACTGCGGTTAGACCGACCGCAGTGGGAAACCAACGGTCCTTCAGCGTTGCACGCCCCTTCTGCCGCCACATTTAGCGGCTTCCGCCGTCTCTGGTTACGGCTAGACTGACCGCAGTGGGCAACTAGCGGGCCTTCAGTGCTGCACGCCGCACGGCCGCACCGCAGAGGGTCTTCAAACCGTACGTCCGCATCCTAGTGGATCTCAGGATGCGGTGATCGGATCGAGGACAGGAGGAGGTATTGCTTGATACTGTACGGGAGATGGTGATCGGTGGGGAAGTTGATCCATGACACCAAAGGAAGGTACGATGACAGATGTATTCAAGATGTTGGGCTCGGATGAGTTGACCACATTATTGAGGGTGTTGGGTTCATTGTAACGACCGACAATGTTGAAACTTCCACCGATCGATTTGAAGTTTGATGGACCGACAACCTACCTGAGTTGGTCACGCCGCGTGAATAAAATCCTTGCAGCTAAACAAGTTAGGGGCTTCCTGATAGGGGCGTTGAAGAAACCAGAGAACTCGGCTGGAGATGAGTTGGAGTCCGCCCATATGACGGTATTTATGTGGCTTCTCAGCTCGGTCGTCCCATCGATTGCCGCCTTGGAAAATGACCTCGAGACGGTTATGGAGGATTGAGACAAGCTGAAGAATATATATGATGACGTTGGGAACATTCTGCGGGTCTTCCAGTTGAAGGGGAAAATTGATGACGCTGTTTAGGGAGAGAAAATAATGCAGGAGTGCGCCTCCGAGTTGGAACGACTACGAGTGGATTACGATCACGTCTCTGGAGGAATGTGTTGCAGCGACTCACAATGTCGAGCCTCCAAGATCATCGTGGAGGAGAGGACGATGAAGTTCCTGAAGGGATTAGATGACAAGTTTGATCAGTGGAGAGCCCTACTCCTTTCTGGTACGACGATTCCTACACTTACTGCTATCTCTGTTATGATTTAGGAGGAGACACGTCTTAAACTTCAGGCAGGGACATGAGGGCCCACTACTGTGAAGTTAGCACTAGTGATTGCTGCTCTTGGTGTTACAGAACAGAGGGAAGAAACCCGACAATGCTACAACTGTTGGGAGATTGGCCATCTTAGGCAAGCCTGCCCCAAGCCGCCCAAGGGGAGAGATTTAGGTGGTGGACGAGGACGTGGTCGTGGACGTGGTTGAGCTTGTGGTGGCCAAGGAGGCTATCAAGCCAATTTGGGTGTGACTGACAGTGCAGAGGAAGTCGACATTATCTATACAGAGGAGCATACCCTACTTAGCATGATGGAGGGCATCAAGAGGAAACAAATGGGTGAGGGGAGCAGGGATGGAGCTGGGGGGTCGCTATGTATGCCTACCCAACTGATAGATATCTCGATCTTGCATCCATATCTTCCTCCAGGGCATCAGATTGGAGCATCGACTCAGGTGCATCACGTCACATGACAGGAAATGCATGTGAGTTCTCCTCCTACACTCGTCTAGCTACTGCAGATAACATCCAGACGACGGACGATACGTTCCAGCCAGTGTTCGGTAAGCGTATTGTGAATTGTTCAGGTTTAGTAAAACCATCTATTGTTTTGCATGTTTTTTTTTTCCAGTTAGTCTCTTATCCATTAGTTCCATGATCATTCAACTGAGATGTGTTGTTTCTTTTGATATTCCCAAGTTGACTTTTCAGGAGGAAGGGATGAGGCGAATACTTGAGACTAGGACTTGGCATGACAGCCTGTGATATCTGGATCAGGAAGGATTAGATGTTGCTCTTGTATCTGTGGTAGAGATGATGAAAGTTAGAGGACAGAAGATGTGTGCAAAAGATATGCTGATACTCTACACAGACGGTTAGGACACCCTTCTTTTAACATCGTAGCTAGATTATTTCCTGCTATTTTTGAAAGAGAAAATAAAATAACATTGGTGTGTGATGCTTGTGATTTAGACAAGCTTACTCGGAGTTCGTATGTTAACATATGGGCCAACGAAGCTCTTTTGTTTTTGATGTAGTTTATTCTGCTGTATGAGGACCTTGTGTAGTTGTGCTGTAAGTTTTTTGAGTGGTTATAAGTACTTTATAGTCTTTATTGATTGTACATCTCGTGTTACTTGATTATATTTGATAAAAAATAAGAGTGAGGTACTTACTTGCTTCCAAGATTTCCTTAAGCTTTTTCAGACACTGTAGACTGCGGTGATTAAGGTACTAAGATTGGATAATGAGACAAAGTACACTAATAGAGCAATGGATGAATACTTATCATCCCATGGGATATTGCACTATACCACCTCTGTATACACACCGATGTAGAACGGAGTGACGAAAAGGAAGAACAGACACCTTCTGGAGGTGGCAAGAAGTATGATGCTTAACATGAAGGTTCCTTAGAGTCTGTGGGAATATGCGGTGTTGATAGCGACACAGCTAATCAACAGGATGTCATCATAGGTTTTAAGGTGGAAGTCTCTGTGTCTACAGTTGCAGGGACATAATGAGGGGATACTTCCCTTGAAGGTATTTGAGTGTGTGCGCTTCGTGAAGGACAACTGGCTGGGTGTTGGTAAGCTTGATGTGAAGGCAGTTAAGTGTATCTTCGTGGGCTACTCTCGTACTAAGAAGGGATACGCGTGCTGAAGTCTAGTGGAGAAAAGATGTTTTGCGAGCATGGATGTTCACTTTAGAGAGCTAGAACAGTACTACCGACAAGAGGGAGCCCTACCCATATTAGACTTGTCAGATACCAAAAATATGAGGCGAGAGAGGGAGAGGTTGGTGACAGATCTAGGAGTATGGCAAAGAGGATCTGTGTAGAAGGAGCATGAAAGTGATGAGGAGCAGGAGGAGGAGATTAAGGAGAGGCGAGATGGTAGTCCTGCAACTCAGGGGGAGGGGAGTTGCTTACATATAATAGGAAGAGGAAGTCGTCTGCAGTACGAGATCCAGTGTCTGTGCCCAGTCTAGCTCCTAGTCCCCTGGGTACGTCACTCTCTACTCCTGGAGCACCTACATCACCACAAGTCTCAGGTGATATACTTTCCCCTACTTCTCCTCTCACATTACGGAAGACTACTCGTAACAATGCGAGAAATCATCTGGATAGATACGGTTGGGATCTTGCGTCATTTGTCTCTTACGATCATATCTCCTCTTCTCACGGAGCATTCATTGCATCTTTGGATAATAATATTGTACCTAATAATTGGCAGGTTGCCAAAGACGATCCAAAATGGAAGGTAACGATGAAGGAAGAGATGAAGGCTCTTGAGAAGAACAAGGCTTGGGAGCTGACACCGCTACCGAAGGACAAAAAGGTCATTGGGTGCAAATGAGTGTTTACTGTGAAGCAGAACCTAGATGGACAGATCGAGCGCTACAAGGCTCGATTGGTTGCCAATAAGTACAACCAGACCCATGACATCGACTATGACAAGACATTTGCACTCGTTGCAAATATGAACACCGTTAGTGTTGAACTCGGAAACCACGGTTTAACGAGGAGTTCAGACCTGGGGGTAGCTCGCCTTTACTTCCCTTTAGCTAATGCCTCAACTGTGGACTTAGAGTTCAGAAACCTTCCCACCAGAACAATCTCAAACAGACCCCGAGTCGCAATGAGGAGGTCCCGCCACACACTCAGAAGCTCTTAGATTGCTTCCCCTCCCAAACTAAAGATGGATGGAGCACCTTTGGAGAGCGAAGGGAGCTTCCGACCACCCACCCGAAAACCACGGTGAGTGATGAGCTGAAGCTCCTGCCAACCAAAGCTAGCCTGGGGAGAGGAAAACTCAGAAAGAGATCCTCCCCAATGGTGCCCTTGGGGGTCTATTTATAATTTTCTGGGGATGGTTTGCCAATAACGAGATCCCACCTTTTGGTAACTGTTAAATGCAGCTCAAAGTGGTCTGCCAACAACGTAACTCTGCTGTTTGGAGGGGCTAATAGCCCACCAGAATCGAATTATAGACAAACAAAAAATGAGAAAGAATAGCCCCTAATGGCAAGTCGACGCACTTCGGCCTACTCGCCTTGGCGGCGAGTGCCCGATGGTACTGGGCATTCGCCACTCGCCCAGCCGCGAGCACCTGATGAGGCTGAGCACTCGCCATCTTGCCTCTCGCCTATGGACAAGACTTCGACTCGCCGACTTTGCTCGCTCCCCACCATGATGGGTAAACAACGATCGTGCGGTGAAACTGTGTGCTTGCTCCTTGTCCTCGGCTAGCTGGGCTCACTCGACAAATACGAGGTTGTACAGTTAGGACTCTGATAAGCCTGACGGTGAATGATGAATGAATGTTGCACCAACTAGATGTGAGAATGCATTTCTTCACAGATATCTAGCAAAAAAGATGCACATGGAGATACCACCGGGTTTTGGCACGACCAGGACAAAAAGCAGAGTCTGCAGGTTGAAGAAGTCCTTCTATGGGCTGAAATAGTCACCTCACACGTGGTTCGACAGGTTCAGAAAAACAATGATTGGGATGGGATATCACTGGATCAATGTTGATCACACAGTATTTTTCAGGCAGAATGAAGGTCACATAACCATGCTTGTGGTGTATGTGGACGACATGATCATTACGGGGGATGATGATCAGGAGATTGGACGCCTCAAGAGGGCTCTGGGCAAGGAGTTTGAGGTGAAGAATCTGAGTCTTCTTACGTATTTCTTTGGGATTGAGATTGCTTATGAAGCAAAGAGAATGATCCTTTCCCGAAGGATATACGCGTTAGATCTACTCACTGAAACTGGTGTTGGGGTGCAAACCTGCTGCGACGTCAATCGATCAAAAGTACAAACTGGGTGCAGAGGCCAGTGAACCGGTAGATCGTGAGATGTGTCAAAGGCTAGTTGGGAAATTGATTTACTTGAGCCATACTCGCCCGGACATCACCTTTTCTGTGAGCGTGGTGAGACGCTACATGCATGGCCCAAGGGCCATATGGATGGAGTGTACCAGATTTTGTGGTACTTGAAGAGTGCTCCTGGAAAGGGGTTGACCTTCAGAAGGAATGAGCACGTGAAGATTGAGGGCTATTGCGACTCTGACTGGGCAAGCTGTGCGAATGACAGGAGGTCCACTTCAGGCTATTGCATATTTGTGGGAGGCAACCTGGTCTCCTGGTGGAGCAAAAAATAGTCAGTAGTGGCTAGATTGACAACAGAGGCAGAGTATAAAATCCATGACATTAGGGATTGCATGTTAATCACTTTTCGTTTTGAGACCATCTTGACCCCCAAATTCCCTTGTCCGTACGCCTGTACCTTAGGATTGCCCGCACAGTATATCTCCCCTATATATATATATATATATATATATATATATATATATACTGGCATCTTCGAACGGGCTCCGCCCGTTCTCGATGCGTCGCTGCGGGCTTCGCCCGCAACCCGCTTGACCCCCCGGCGGGCTTAGCCCGCCGAAGCTCATTCTCGATGCGTCGCTGCGGGCTTCGCTCGCAATCAAGCGGGCTTCGCCCGCAATCAAGCGGGCTTCGCCCGCTTGACCTCCCGGCGGGCTTCGCCCGGCCCCCGGCGAGAGAAGCCTAATTATAAAAATATTTAAAAGCATTTTAATTATTTAATTAATTATAAAAACATAGTAATTATTTTATTTAAAATCATTTTAATTATTAAATTAATTATTAAATAAAAAAAAGAAAGAAAGTAAAAAAAAAAACCCAATCCATGGTGCGCTCCCGCCCCCTCACGGGCTCACCCCCGCCGCCGCCGGCGGAGCCGCCGGCGGCCTGCCCGGCTCCCACCGGCGGGTTCGCCGGCCTCCGGCGAACCCGCCGGGGGTTGTCCGCCGGCGAGCGGGCAGGGCCACCGCCTCCGCCGGCGGCGGCGGGGGTGAGCCCGTGAGGGGGCGGGAGGGAAGCATGGGTATCGGGAATTTTTTGGAAATGAACAGTGTTTTTTGGGGGAGATTTTGATATTGGCATGCCTTTGTTAAGATCTAATGGCCAGAAGCAAATTTTGGAGATCGGACGGTTCAGATCTGTTTGATGGTGTGATTGGAGATATGTATATTGTATTATATAATAAAGATATATATATATATATATATATATATATATATATATATATATTGAAAGTCAATTTATGCCTTGACTTTGCTAGTGTTTTTTTTCTTTCCAACCCTTATTTCATATCAATTTGCATATTTTGTCCACTTATTGTTTTACAGTCAAAGGGGGCAAATCTGGTGGTGGAGCTCATGGCAACACAAAACAAGCCAAAGGTGCAGCACCCCTTTTTCAAAAGAAAGATGGGCATCAAGATACTGCTGTTGCTTCCGAAAGGAGGACTGATCGCAATCCTGATAAAGATAGAAAAAAAGATGTTCCTCAGCCCAGTATGCAGTTTGATGATAGAACTCGAGTTGAGAAGGCTAAGAAGCGTGCAGTTGTTAGTCAACGTGAAGTTAGAAACAGAGTTGAATTATTCCGGCACTTGCCTCAATATGAGCATGGACCTCAATTACCCTATCTCGAGTCAAAGTTTTTTCATCTTGGTCACATACATCCTTCTGTGTATAAGGTAATATGTTCATCCTTTATTTATCCATCTAAACATTTATTTATGAACTCTTAACACTATTCACCTGAGCTGCAAGACAGTTTCTATTTATTTATTAGACAAATTTGAGATAGTTATATATGTATATATAAATATATATATAGGGTTTGAAATATATAAACTCAAGTTTTTTTAACCCTAAAAAGCTTGAGTTAGTTTTCCCACAATACATGTCGTAATTAGGCAAATAATATAAGCATTTTGTAGTCATGAACGAGATCTACAACTTTCATGTTGAACATTTTTCCAAAATTTGTACGGTTTGTCCGGAATCTGGCCCGAAAAAATGCTGGCTCGAATTTTGAAATTTATTATTATTATATTCATTTCGAGCCAGTAACCTTTCAGGCGAGATTCCGGCCAAACTGTGCAAATTTTGAAAAAATGTTCAACATGAAAGTTGTAGATCTTGTTCTTGCTACAAAATGGATATATTATTTGTCTAATTCCGACATGCATTGTGGGAGAACCAGCTCAAGTTTTTTTTAACTCTTGAGCTTATATATGTAATTCTGATATATATATATATATATACGAGACAAATTTATTGTTATGAAATCAAAAGAACTGTTTTGTAGTTTAAAAGAATAAGCCGGTCTCCTGAGATAAATTTAAGTAGGATATTCAAAGTATTTTGTCTTTGTTTATGGGTCTTGAGACTGTTTGGTATGATTGTCACATTCATAATCCTAATGGTTGTTCCTCTATACAAATTTCATCCAAATCACCATGTAGGAAAACTTCATCATCCAAATCAATGATGAATACCAGTGAGACTCAAGAAGACACAAACTAGCGCAATTTTGGCAATTAGGGAGAATGCATCAAAATAACTAATACCATGTATATGATTGTAGCCTTTTGCTATAAACTGAGCCTTCAATCTGTCTACAGTTCCACCAAGAGAGAATTTGACTATATAAACCCAACGACAACCAATTGTGGACTTCCTAGCAAGAAGGCAAACTAAATCTCAAGTCCCATTAGAACCCAAGGATTTCATGTTCTCAGGCATAACATGCCTCCGCTCAGAGTGAGACAGACCATCAGATAGCATCAGAGGTATAATGATACAAACCAGAGCCGCTTCGATGTGGTCTACCATCGAAAGGGGCCAAGGAGTAAGGAGACTGAACCAACCGGTTGAGTCTTTCCCTCTCTTAATCAAACCGGGCAGGCCCAACCGGTTCGCGGCTGGATATATGGGGGAAATCGCTGCACCCCCCTGGGGCATCAAAGATTTCACACAGGTATTCGCCTGTTTCTCTTGTAGGAGTAACTGTAGCCTACCATTTGGTATCAAAGGAGTCTCCTCCCACATCGTCCATGACAACCCACGGCAACCGCCTAACGGCGCTGGAAGAGGGACAACATGGTTTACGAGACTTGGTCGAGGCGCTGAAGCGGGAGCTCTTGCAAAGGATTTGCGACGGGAGGAGTGATCTCTTGTGGCCTTCGCGAAAGCAACGCTGGCGCTTGGCGAGCAGCTGGGCTTCATCGAGTGGGCGACGACTCGCGACAAGGAGGTGGCAGCCGACGACACGACCGACTCCAGTGGCGTGGGGGAGCCGACAGTCGACCGGAGGAATGCTACGGGTGTTCCGCCGATTGCGTTTGGCGGTGGAATTGACGCATTTGACAGGGCTAGGAGGGCCACCGCCCCGGGCCAGCGAGCACAGGGGCATCCTCCACGCGGTATCTGTGGGCCCGCCGATGGCTCCGGGAGTTCTTGCGGTTTCACCAGGGAACTCGGGGGGAACTCGGGGGAGCCCGACAACTGCGGCAGTCACATGTGGTTGGGCGAGAGGATGACAGAAACCAGTGGATATGGTAAGAGGCAGCGGTCAACCCTTCTGACTGCCTCACTAGGAATGGGGAAAGGAGAGGGGAGCAATGGCACCGACATGGGATTGCGTGGGGGCGCCTGAATCCCTCATAGGTGGGACGAAGAAGCACTAATAGAGGACCACTGAGGCTGGGGGCCCATCATGCAAGGTAGGGGAAGACCAGGGGAGAACGGGGGACCGTGCAATAAAGGCTTGGGGCAACCTCCAGAGTTCCCGGAGGTGCGGGCGCCGCAACAACACAAACTACCAGTGCAGCCCCAACTGACGAGGATAGAGTTTCCTAAGTACAAAAAGGCAACCCCCTGGAATGGATCAAGTGGCCCGTGATGTTTTTTGAGTATCAGGAGCTTCCCAAGCACTAGTGGGTACACATCGCTTCTTTTCATCTGGAAGGAGAGACATATCAGTGCCTTAGCTGGTGGAGGAGGCAGCGACTCTACCCCACATGAAAGGAATTTTGCGATGGGCTCTTCGCGAGGTTTGGGTCGACCGAATATGTGAACTTCAACATGATTTTGAACAAGCTGAGACAGACCGGGACCACCAATGATGTTTAGCTTATTTTTTGGCGACTTTATACCCGGCTAAGTTTTCATTATTCTTACAAGCGTAGAGTGATTTGTAGCTGACTCTGTTTGCCCTCACTTTGTCTTGCACTTCCTCTTTCTAACACCACGATTTTTTATTTGGGGGAGCACGACCTTTTGATACTCAAAGTATGTTTTTTTCACTTATCCTTATATGTGAAGACGTATACTCCCATGAGACACTATGATCAACATAAGGGTCATCAACTAGTTATTCCATAATTGCTGTCTTGAAAGCAACATGCTTTTTCATCTTCAAGTTCCACCACAGAATTTTTTACAATATTTTTGTTTGTCTTAAATTTATTATATTTAATTTGGGGTTTAAGGTTTAGGGTTGTGTTGTCAAACTTTCTCCGAGTATGAATTTGCAATTCTTATAAATCATTTTATCCATTTTGCGAGTCATAAAATAATTAATTTGTGACTTATTTGATCCGTTTTTAAACATAATTAAATGACCTTCCCTGTTTATGAAAAGTATATTTGACACAATTAGCTCATGTGCTATGACAAAGTCTAAAGTGATTCGTGCTTCTTCATTCCTTTCTCCATTTCCAAACCTTCCATGAATGACTGTATAATCTACATTTTTCTTCGCTATATGTTCATTTAAATCTTGTCCTATGAGAATTTTCTCTTTTTATGGGATTTCTCTTACTAAATCATCCAAATCTTCCCAAAATTGCATTTTAATAACTTCACTTAATCCTTCTTGTGACGCGTAAACATTGATCACATTAAACGTTTGGAGTTCACGATTTTCCCCGGATTTTGAATTGAACCACTAATCTCCTTTCCCACGACAAGGAGGAACAAAACACCACTAATCTCCTTTCCCCGGATTTTGAATTGAACCCTTGAATTCAAGATTTTTTTAAAACGAACTAGCTTGCTTATGCTTTTACAAAAAATTAAAAGTTGCTTTCTTCTTACAGTTTGTGTGAAATCCGCTCAAAAATCTTTTTGCAAACTTCATTATTTATCGCATGTATTAGGGTTTCCTAGAAAAAGTCGACAGACGCGCAAACCCTACGCGTCGTCCTGCATCAGTAATGTGTCAAAACGACTCGGAACGACCATCCGGGCGCATCCGTGGACTCGGATCACCCAAAATGGGTCACGGATCACCGTTTTCTGCGGGAATAAACACACGTATGTCGTCGAGCGCCATCACAAAATTAATTGTATACCCGAAAAATTTCCTCATCAGCAAGTAGCTCTCGAAGCTTGATATGGGTACAAGAAACTTATTACATGCACTCAATAATAGTCGACATCAGCTACCCAACATATTGAAGACCAACAAGAGAAGACAACCTGACACAGGTTTGGTTGTGCGAGGGGGTGAGAATCTTTATAATGCAATCCTATGTCCGATGCTTGAAATGATTGTGATATTGTTATACATATATGATCCGATATCTGATTAAAATAATAATGAAAGATTGAACTCACGCAATTTTCATAATACAAGAAACAAATTAATTTATAAGGCCATATCAGCATGACTTTTTCTCCGTGTGAGTGACCTTGAGTTTAAATGCGAGTAAAGCGAATAAGCTATACAAGAAGTAATCAATTTCAAGACAAATACGCTAGCAAATCGACGTTTAAAATCATGTTGGAGTCTAAATCCGTACAATAATAAAGTACATTAAAAATAACTAATACCTACGAGGAAAGGGAAATCCAATGTTGAAGACGTGGAGCTCTGGTGGCTCTAGAGGCAGTGGCGGCTATCCGGTTGGAAGATGAATGCTTGTTGGTGGACGTAGGGGGTTGGTGGTGTTGGACAGAGACTGCATGGGGAGGGGGCCGGCGGCGGGGTTTGAGGCTGTTGGGAGGTGGCAGTATCTAGTTGGAGGGTTGGATATGGACGGCTACGGTAGGATTCAGAGTGGAGGAGCGACAAGGAGTGTCCTGGATGTGGCCGAGGGGAGGCGTTTTAGAGTGATCAGCTGTAGATGGAGGGAGGTTTTAGGCTGGCTGCATTTTTTTTACGGATGGATAGTCGGCTGCAAGGCTGAAAACACAAGGAATGAATGATACAAACCAAGGAATTTGCACCTTGGGGTTTCCTGGAGTCAACACCTGAGAGATCGTCGGATTTCGGGAATAAAATCTTCAAAATCTGCACCTCAACGGCTGCTCCTAGCATCTTATTTATAATAAAATTGATTAGGGCGACCATGTGTGGACGACTATTATTGACCGCTCATGTACGGTACCCGATCTCACTAAGCAATATATAAAAATAATGAAACAAGATATATAAAAATATGTAAACAACATTCCATATGCATCCGTGTGTTCGAATTATTAATCTGGTCAAGATCTTCTACATGATTAGACATAAGTGGGCCCCACTGTGCGAAGGCCCACATGCAATGAGTGATCCCCATCACAACCTCTCCCTTGAAGAGACGCCTTGGTCAAGGAGGAGGTTTCACCCTCTTAAGCATCAAGGGCGGAGCATACATGTGAAGTTAATTGTATAAAACTATAAATAGTCTTGTAATTGCATGCAACGTCAAATCATGAGAATTGGATTGAAAACCTAACATTTCTAAAGCCATTTTGCCATATGTTCTCTTAGATCTACTTCTTTTGATCTTATAGAAAGTCTTGTAATAAAAATCAGTTACATTAATGAAATAACTAATTTTCATCCTCATCATAATCCAAGCTTCTCCCTCATATTCACATCTTTTCTGTGGTACAGTTGGAAAGAAGGAGTCTTGTCAAGAAGAGGAAGTAGCAAAGAGAATGAGAGCTAAGAAAGAAAGTACATACATATCTTAATATGGTAAAGGAGAATTAAAAGGAAAATTCGACCACTGATCAACTGTCAGACATCACAACGCGTTGGATTTATCTTGTTGATTATACTATGGGAAATGCTAGCTTATAATCGATAGCTCCTCCTTGTTGATCACCACTTGGTACTATCCCACCGCTTACTACTCATCGGGCACGTCCATGATAATCAATTACTCCATGAGCGCCTACATACCAAACCTATTTATTCCTTGGGCACCTCCATGCCAACCCTACTTGTTCCTAGGGCAACTCATGCCGATCAGTCAATCACCTACTTGCCATGAACTTCTGTTGTCAGATCGATGTTGCTTCCACACTGAATCAACCATGATTCCAAGTGCCTTATATTTGGTGGTTGAAGACGACTAGCTGAGCACCTCATCGATAATTCGCTGCCGAGAGCCTCAAACAATAGTACTATTGTAGGCAACTCATGCCAATATATAATTTCTGCGGCCTTACCAATGCCCTACTCTGCTTAGTTCCAGTTACACTTTGAGTTCCTCTCCCCCGACATTGCTGAGAACAGTGGCTGAGAACCTTTTCAATGAACTCCTCTACAATCACGTGAATGTTGAGGATCTCTTCAACAACCATGTCAAAGCTATTCGTCAGCCATCTACTTATTGTTGATAGCCTCATTCTACAATCCTTTACTCCTTGTCGGCATCCTTATCCACACTTCTCGCCGGGTTGTCAAGGACCTCGGTACCGAGAGCCTTTTCAAGAACCTCCAGCTCCTCATCACGTGCTCTTCCTCTTCGATTGATGCCCAAAACCTTCTCGTCGGTGGTCTCTTGACTTAGAGGGCCGTCTCGTCAATGCCGAGAACATCTTATCATTGGAAATCTTGAACTGTCATTTTTGAGAATCTGCAAGGCAAAATTTTGTGAAAAGTTCCTTGCTACGCTCTCGCCAACAACCCAATCTCTCAAAGGCTGACCACCTCGACAACAATCATCTATCAATTGTATAGTTTTGTTGAGTAAATTTTTTTATGATTACTATTGCAACAAATGGGGATCTGTGCAAATTTCATAGTTGTCCATCTGTTTTGGTTCCCGCGATATCCTCTCTGTGTTGATTGACTGCCAATTGTTACATACACTGATACACTTAACTTTCGGTCTTATAGTTTTTTTTAAATAGCCCTGCCGGCCCATACAAATAGTACTCTAGCTCTCCATATGATCAGGAGTTGGCCAATGCCACACCTTACCAGTGAGCAAGTGTGGGCTTCACCCGCTTGTGTGCAAAATGGCTCTTTCTATTGATTTCATTTAATAAATTCCTATCAATCTTGTCAGGTTGGTTTGCAGTATCTAACTGGGTCTAGCACTGGTGGAAATGCTCGGTGTAAGGAAATGCTTCTTGGGTTTCGGGATGCTATTTTGGACTATTCTACACCACCAGAGAAAACCCTTGTTCGAGATTTGACCTCAAAAATTAATAGTTTTGTATCATTTTTAATTGAGTGCAGGCCTCTTTCAGTTAGCATGGGGAATGCTATCAGGTTTTTGAAGTCTAGGATTGTGAAATTGCAGCCGAACCTATCAGAATCTGAAGCAAAATCTAATCTCATATCGGATATTGACCATTTCATAAATGAGAAAATAGTAATTGCTGACCAAGTTATTGTTCATCATGCCATTACAAAAATCAGAAATGGTGATGTACTACTCACTCATGGTCATTCAACTGTTGTGGAGATGATATTAGTGCAAGCACATGAGCTTGGAAAACAGTTTCGCGTTGTTGTAATTGACTCTCGACCTAAGCTTGAAGGGAAAACATTACTCCGAAAGTTAGTTATGAATGGTCTCAAGTGTACTTACACGCACATAAATGCAATTTCATATATCATGCATGAAGTCACACACGTGTTCCTAGGAGCTTCCGCAGTTCTATCTAATGGAACAGTTTATTCTAGAGTTGGAGCAGCTTGTGTTGCTATGGTTGCTCATTCTTTCCGGATTCCTGTTTTAATATGCTGCGAGGCTTATAAATTTCATGAAAGAGTGCTAATTGATTCGATATGCTCTAATGAACTTGGTATGAATTAAAATGTGCACACATTGAGTTTGAACTTTACAATTATTCATTTAGTTTCTTTCAATGGTATGTTGTTAACTTTTTCTTGTCAATAGGTGATCCAGATGTAATCTCCCATGTCCACGAGAGAGAAGAATTAAATCATTTGCAAAATTGGTCTCATAAGGAGAATCTCCAGCTTTTGAATCTCGTGTATGCTTGCTATCAACTTATTGGCTGATAAATTTTAATTTTGGTTCATTTGTTTGTTGTAGAGCACTTAATAATTTTTTATGTGACAGTTACGATGCGACTCCCTCAGACTTTGTATCAATGATTGTGACAGAACATGGAATGGTGAGTAGTATTCAACCCTCGAGTTTTATTTGCTTGATATTTTTGTGAATTCTTGAAACTAGAAGGTAGACTTATTCTTTTCAAGTAGTCTAGTATAAAACTTTAAGCAAAACTATTTCAAATAGTCTTCATTAATCATTGTACCTTAGGCGCACGCAAGGCGCACCAAGGCTCCCAATTCGCTGAAATTGAGTGAATTGGGCGCCAATTCGCTGAAATTGAGCGAATTGGGCGCCAACTCGCTGAAATTGAGCGAATTGGGCGTCCAATTCACTGATTTTTGCGCACGCAAGGCGCACCAAGGCTCCCAATTCGCTGAAATTGAGTGAATTGGGCGCCAATTCGCTGAAATTGAGCGAATTGAGCGTCCAACTCGCTGAAATTGAGCGAATTGATTTTTTTTCCTATTTTTGCGCCTCACATGCCTCAGGCGCACGCCAGCGCCTTGCGCCTAGGCTCCAGGGATTCTTTGCGCCTCGGTGCGCCTTGCACCTTTAATAACTTAGATTTTGCCGTAGCACTAGATCATATTACAATATTTTATTTCTTGCTCCTCTAAGATATAAGATTTTTACCCACAAAGGAACAATATTCTGTACTGGATTTCTGGTCAACTTGGCTACCCACCCAATCAGTATTAGTAAAAATTTTAATTTTTAAGGATTGGTTTGCAAAAAATAAAGTCTCATGCCCTAGAGACTTTTTGAGGTACCTCATGACCTGACAAGCTGTCTTCTAATGGCGGATCCTGGGAGCATGCATGAATCTACTAAAAATGCCTACAACATACGTAATATTAAGATGTCTATGATGTAAGTATATGGGTCTAACAACCAATCTTTGGTAGTTTTATCACCTTTTGTGTTTTCATCGATTTTGTGATTGACCTCAATGGGGGTATCCACGGGAGCACATCCAGGGAAACCAGTTTCCTCCAGAAGGTCAAGGACATTCTTTCTCTGGGATATGAAGATCCCCTGGCTGGACCTTGTCACCTCAATCCCCCAGAAATATTTTAGCTTTCCCAAATCTTTAACTTCAAAAACTTTGTACAATTTATCAATTGCCCTTTCAAGTGCATGATTTCCTCCAAATAATTTTCTGTAATGATGATGTCATTCACGTATACAATGAGCACCAACATTGTAGTTCCTCCCCTCTCAACATAGAGGGTGTGATCAACATGTCCTTAATATAACCTAGTTGTAACATGGTTGTATGTAACCATCCAAATCAAGCTTTGAGGGATTGCTTCAGCCCATATAAGGATTTCTTTAGACGACAAATGCTACCTAATAATAATATTTATGATACACACAATGAACTTGATGCAATCATGAGGTATGCTTGTGCCTAATCTCAGGAGGCTGGTTCCTCCTATAAGTCCCTCTTCCAAATGAGAGATCTCAAAACCCTAAACATTCAAAAATGACAAACTTTGAAGTCACCTCCATATATAGGGAGGGGGTGGGCTCACATACAAATTACCCTTATGCCCTACAAAATAACAATAAAAATTACAATAGGATGTCGCGTGCGCAAGCGTAACAATATATCCCACCAGAAAATTGACCTTGTCCCCAAGGTCGAGGTGCCACCCGTCATCTAGTTGTGATATGCCCACGGGCGGGCTGCTGCACAGGTGCCAGAGGCTCAGTCCGGCGGTACATCTGTGATCATCAAGGCGTCAAAGTCAGCAATGCCGATCTCCTCCAACTCATCCCCGATGAGGGCTCGACTCCTTGACGGGACAATCATGAGTAGGCGAATAGAGTTATTTGCAATGGAAGCATAGACCCTTACTTCGCAAGTCATGATACTCTTGGTTGGAAAGACGATGAGTTGGGATAAGGCGGGTGTTGTGTGAAGGTATAGTGGCTGGGCGAGTTAGAAGGTGGAGGTTGAGTAAGGGGGCACAATATAGTTGGTAGGGGGTTTGGAAGGAGGTGAGTAGGAGGAGGGTCCCCGGACGCCGCAAGGAATTCGGCCTCCACGAGTAATGATAGGTCCATGGCTTGGTTGACAGTAGACAAATGGGTGTGGAAGCAAGCACGAATATGTGGTTGCAAGCCGTGCATGAAATAGCCCAAGTAATGGTCGGGTGGGAGATCCGGAGCGTAGCTGACCAACTCAATAAATTCATCCACTTAAAAGACAATGTAGCAGGTTTGACGGACCCCGCAAAGGTGTTTGATCACGTTGTCCGAGTAGCGGTGATCATACCGTTGAATGAGTTCCTCAGTGAGAGTTGTCCAAGTGAGGCCAGGAGAGGATTGACGAAGCCAGCGGTTCCATGCCGATTAGGGCCATGAAGACCTACTGCGCCTGAGGAGTTTGGTGAATGTTTTAGTACTGCTCAACATGGGCAATCCAACTCATTGGGTCAGTTCCATTGAACGTGGGAATGTTGAGGCGAGGGAGGTGCAGATGAGGCAATCCCGCCAAAGCGGGTCCTTCGGGGGACAATGCACTGGGGGATCCCAAGGAAGAAGTGGTGTTAGACCCAAAGTGCTGACCGGGTTGCAAGTTGTGGAGCATGACCATAATTGAAGTGAAATGCCCGGCTTGGGCTTCGAGACGAGAGTTCTTGGGGGTGAGGGCGTGTTCGAGGGACTCCACACGAGATTCCATCAATTGAAGGCCCTTTGTCATAAGAAGAAGAGGGCACGGGCGCAAACGAAGGGCAACCTAAAGAGAAACTCACCCGCCGAAAGGGCGTGTGCATAGGTCGAAAGAGCTGGAGGTGCGACGGTCGCATGAGCTGAGGTAGAAGAGGGCGCAGGAGTTGCAGGGTCAAGAGAGTGAGCGCCAGAGCTGGCGGAGATGCGCTAGCTGGCGGATGATCGCTGCGGGGCCTCGCAGCAAGCTCGTTCAGGCATCGCGGAACTCTGGTGTAGAGAATCTGGTGGCAAGGAGAGTAAGGAAGAAGGGATTTGATTGGTGTTGTCAAAGGAGCTAGCATACGACTTGGAGCAGCAAAGACGGGATATGGCAGACGAAAACTGGAGGACGACTATGAGGCGACTGCGAGTCGGAAGGAATTGATTTTGGTCGGGCACTGGCGATGCAGGTATCATTGTGGGCTAGAATTGGTTGGATCAATTGTGAGAAGAAGGAAGCGAACTGCTGTTGTCGGACTGGATTTGGTTCTGACAGAAGAAATCAAAGGCGGGAGGGCTACTGCTGTCGCAAGAAGAAGGAAGCAGAGACGAACACTGTGGCACGCGATGTGCAGGCGGGGAGGCTAGGTCGAACCAATGCTACCTAATGAAAATACTTGCGATACATATGATGAACTTTTTACAATCACGAGGTATGCTCGCGCCTAAGATTTTTTTAACATCTAGCTGTTGTAGGTTCCACCTAAGACATGCATCACATAAAAGGAGCACCTGAATATAGTGTATCTTTACAGCATGAGCAAAGATTTTTTTATGGTCAATTCCTTGAGTTTTGGTGTACTCTTGAGCCACCAATTGAGCTTTATATCGCTCCACCATCCCCTCTTGATTATGCTTAACTGAAAAAAAATCCAATGTGACCCAATCGTACTTTTTTCAAGAGGAAGATGCACAAGTTGTCGTGTGTCCAAGACATGCATTTCTTCCTCCATAGCTTATTTTCATTCAGGCATCTTGATAGTCTCCTGTCAGGTCTTGAGAATCACAACAAATAAAAGAGTTCAGATAAATTTTTTGTGAGTAGGAGAGAGGTGCTGATATGAAATGTAATTAGACTATAGGATATTTGGTACTGCCAGTGTTATCTTTGAGATGAACAATGAGAATATGGATGTAATGATCAAATTATGGAGCAGAAGCAGACACTTGTAGAGGCTGAACATCCGGAGACTGTACCTGCTTAGTTTTGCAGGACTTGCGAGAGTGTGTATGCAACAAAGGAGGTAGTGGTCCCGAAGAATAGTATCTGTGGAGGGATACGTGTAGAAGCAACTATCAGATGGAAAATTATCGGAAGAGGAATGTCAAAGGTCCCGTCATCAGCACTAGCCGTCTCCCTCTGACGAGAACCAAAGTAAGACACCCCCCTCTCCCCAACCCCTACTCCCCCCCCCCCCCCCCCCCCCCCCGCCCCTCCCTCCCCCCCCCCCCCCCCCCCCCCCCCCCACACACACAGAAGGTAATATCAACGGTATAGAAGACGAGGGTGATACAGTCGAGAGACAAGCTCCACCTGATGGATATTTGGTACCAATTGAGCAATGAGAATATGGATGTAATGATCAAATTCTGGAGCAGAAGCAGACACTTATAGAGGCTGAACATCCGGAGACTGTACCTGCTCAGTTTTGCAGGGCTTGCGAGAGTGTGTATGCAACAAAGGAGGTAGTGGTCCCGAAGAATAGTATCTGTGGAGGGTTGCGTGTAGAAGCAACTATCAGATGGAAAATTATCGGAAGAGGAATGTCAAAGGTCCCGTCATCAGCACTAGCAGTCTCCCTCTGACGAGAACCAAGTAAGCCCCCCCCCCCCCCCCCCCCCCTCCCCACCCACAGAAGGTAACATCAATGGTATAGAAGACGAGGGTGATACAGTCGAGACAAGCTCCACCTGAAGGCTGGGTCCTCTAAGGTACTCCCCTCTCCAAAGAGAGACCTCTTCAAGAGTAGGGAGGAAAGGAGAGATCAAAGAAAAGAATAAGGAACGTTGTAATTTTGATTCATCGTGCAATAATCCCAAATAAGAACCATTCAGTCCCCCCATTTAAATCATAATTAATGTTCATCAAATTGGTAGCAAAGATAGTCATAAAAAAAATGGGCAGCCCAGTGAAAAAAGCATCCTTGTGTAGAGAAGGTTCAGGGAAGGGTCCCATCTCAAGGGTGAAATATAGACAAATCTTATCCTGCATTTTTGCAAAAGACCGCTTCCAAGACTCGAACCCATGACTTCAAAGTCACATGGCAACACCTCAACCCGTGCACCAATGCTCCCCTTCAAAGATAATCCTAATAATTAAATTAAATTAAGTTAAAATTAAATCCAAGAATAATTGAAATACTAAAAAATTCTAATTCATTGCATGAATTTGCTTATTTTATTTTCAATTATTTAATGAATTATTTTTTTCAATTTGCAGATTCCGCCGACCAGCGTCCCGGTCATCTTCCGAGAATATGGAAGAGATCAATTGTTATTCTTTTAATAGTTCTTTCTTCTTTTCTCCCTTCCCTTCTCAGCCACCGCCCCACATATTATGAGGATTTTGAGTCCGAATTTTCTCTCATATTTCATTTCTCTGACTGGCATAAGCCGTGTTCTCTTATGCTGCTGGAGTAATATTTCGGTCGATTTGATTTCGACACCGCGAAGAGTGCGCATGTTTGCCTCTCCGGATATTTTGAGAACCAACTTTTCTTCCTTCTGCTTTTGTTTTGGATTCTCGCAGTGTGGTCGTTATTGCCATTTCTTGAAGAAAGACGGTTGTTGCGCGGCGAATAAGCTGACAATAAGTGAATATACTGTGATTATACGCCCCATAAGTGATGTTTTTTTTTCGTTTATGAACTCCGTTTTTTGTGTTTCTTTCCTGTATTTCTAGTATAAGATTGATAACAAAATGTATATTCTGTAGTTTGGGATGGAGCTTAATTTGTTCACTTCTTGTCGTGCGCATAGGATCTTCTCGCTCTCCAATCTCCGTCGCATACTTAATTCTTACTCGCTCTCCAATCTCCGTCGCATACGTAATTCTTACGTATGAATTTGAGTTTTGGAATCTTTATTTTTTCCCCTGGTAATCTCACTTGGCTGGTGAAGTTCTTCCCCTGATATGAAGGAGATCAAAATTGTCTACTTTGTTGTATTATGTATTTCCTTGAAATTACTCTGATGCATATTGTTATCCTCCTATCTAGCTAACATTGGCTAAAATTATCAGTCTGAACAAATGCCGCCTTTCTTGTTAGTAAATGTGTCTAATTTTATCTCCATGACAAAAGATACAGGCCCAATTCAGCCATTAGGGCACAATGGCGACAAAGGATTCATATGGCCAACCCTACTATAGTGCGATAAAGGCTTAAGATAGGGCCCAATTTGGCGATTTTGACGCCCAAAGTGTGCCTTTTATTTTAAATTTTAATATTAGTTAACGTAGCACACTGTGCATGCTACATCTATTTGAGGAATATATATAGTTGTTATTTATTTTAGATATTAGTGAGATTATGACAAAGATTGGGCAAAATGGCGACAAAGGATCCATATAGCCGATCCCATTATAGTGGGATAAAGATTTGACTATTGTTGTTGTTGTTGTTTATGGATTATTATTTATTAGACACGAACTCTGTGTTGTTGTTATCTCTTATAGTGTTTGATGAGGGAAATATGCAGTCATTGTATACTATATTGTGCACTATGTTTTAGTATTATTACTATTATTGTATCTATTTATTATTTTCTTTTGAAATTATATGATGATGAATAAATAAGAGTAATTATATATGTAAATTCATTTTGGCTACGTGCAACTGCGGTTATGTGCAAATCAGAAAACTTTACGTGCAAATCAATTTGTTATGTGCAAATCAATTTTTTTTAAAAAAAATTTACCACTTCACTATTTAATATCATACTAATTACTATGTAAAATTTATTTTAATGCAAAACTTTAATACACAAAAATATTCTTTTCCATGTCTAATTGTTAGTCCAAAATTAATTGCTGCCTTATTAAATGAATTATACTTTAGTTAATCATTAACTTATCAATATGAGAGGGGATAAACTTGTCACCAAAATAAACCCCATAAATTGAGTAGAATGTTGCATGTTAAAATTTTGATGTTAGTAAATGACTTAAATAATTTGTATTAAAACAGAAATCATTGTATCTTGAAATCACTTTTTTTTAAATCCTTTTCATTGAACTTCTCCCAGTACTCCGCATTTTCTTCCTGATGTCTTCTCCAAAAAGATATTGTAGGAGACAGTGGAAAATCGTCGTGCATTTGCAGTTGAATAAAATGATTACCATTTACAAATCCGGTGTAAACTATCTTGGGAGATGCCGGAGGAGGTGAATGCAAAGGTAGAAGCGTGAATGACTGATATCTAGATAAGTGGATACTACTGATTCATCCTCCACCGTCGTCCTACTACTGATTCTCTTTCTCTCTGATTTTGTGCGGCAATGACAAAAATCTGTTGTGGGGAGGCGGAAGACGCAGGACCCGACTTCTCCAATGTTCTCGTTGCCATCGTTTGGGGCGGTGATCCGACATGAAAAAGATCCAACAAAAAAAGCAAAAAAAAGAAACAAAGCTTGATCCAGGAAAGTTTTAGCTCGAAGGAGAATCAGTGAGCGAAGGTGCAGGTTCATCGTCCGCAGGGGAGGCAAGAATTGGAGGTGGGGGAGACATTCATCGGCGAGAAGGTTGGAGGAAGTGGGTGACAATTTGCAGCGGCGAGTAGGGTTTCAGTTGCCCGTTCACCGTTCACTCCACACGAACTGCCGCACTGAGGAGAGTGAAAAATGAACCGGGCTTATTTAGGTGATCTCACGGTTTAGGGCTTTTAGTCTTATTTGAGGGTGATTTTTTTTGCTGGTTTACACATAGTGAAAATAGGGCTGCACTTAACACCACTCATAAATAATCGATCTTAAAATCAATGGGAGCGGCAAATGAAACAGAGTAAAAAGGTTTGGATCTGTAAAAAGGGCAAAATTTTTAGGTTTAATTTAATGTAGATTATTTTAAAAAGTTCATATTGAATGAAATAATGATAGGACAACTCCTATATTTCAAATTCTTGATTTTAATAGCTCCATTCTTTGGTCGGTTTTGGCTACTCAAATAATGTAAAGAGCCAAGGACCGAATAGAGCGATCAGTCTAGAACCAAACTGACACCCATTAGAACCGACTAGAATTGCTTGATTCTGATCCGGTTATCGATTCTTCGGTTATTTTTGCACACGCCGAAATACTTGATTTCAATAACTCGATTCTTTGGTAGATTTGGCTACTCAAATAATGTAAGAACCGAGGACCGAACCGAGCGACCAGTTCTAAAAAATTTGGATCCAGAACCGACCCCATTAGAATCGACTAGAACTGCTTGATTCTTGATTCGATTCTCAATTCTTCGGTTATTTCTAATCTCAATCCACTCCACTAATGACGCCCCCCCCTAATTTCACTATAATCCAAAAACAAACAAAAAATGAAAAATACATAATATTTGCCCCAATCCATTGAGAAGAAAAAAAATCTCTGTATATCTGAGATCTCTAATATAATAATTGTCATGAGATTAAAATTTTTAATTCCGAGAGAAAATAAGAATACACGACATTCTAATACTTGGCTAATGAAAAGCTAATACTTAGCAAAAAAAAAATCAAAGTTTCACCCCAAATCCATAATCAAATAAAGCAGAAGAAAAAGAAAGAAAAACACCACAACCAGGAATTAGCAACTATAACCTGTAAAAAGAAATCTAGTTCACAGGTGCACAAATTGGACATGGGGACAATGACGCAATGACTCTACTTGCAGAGCTGCTCCACCGCCGTGACAATCTGTGCGGGCTGCACCACCGTCCACTCTTCCAGCGTCCCGGCGTAAGGCGTCGGGACGTCCTGAGAGGAGAGGCACATGATCGGCGCGTCCAGGTGATCCCAAAAATTATCGATGATGGCGGACCTGAGGCTCGCACCGATTCCTCCGGTGCGCATGCACTCCTCCACGATCAGCACCCGGTGGGTCTTCTTGATCGAGTTTCCGATGGTGTGGAGATCAAACGGCTTCAGAGACCGGATGTCGATGACCTCGGGATCGTAGCCCTTGTTCACGAGCGTCTTCGCCGCCTGCATCACGTGGTATCTCATGCGAGAGTAGGTGAGGATGGTGACATGTTCGCCGGGCCGGACCATCTCCGCCTCTTCCAAGCACAGCACGTACTCCTCGTCGGGGATCCTCTCCTTGAGATTATAAAGAAGAACGTGCTCGAAGAGGACGACGGGGTTCTCGCTGCGGATGGCGGCTTTCATGAGGCCCTTGGCGTTGTACGGCGTGGAGCAGGCAACCATCTGAAGGCCGGGATGGATTGAAAGTACGATTCGAGGCGCTGCGAGTGCTCCGCGCCCAGCTGGCGGCCGACGCCTCCCGGCCCTCGGATCACGACGGGGATGGTGAACTGGCCGCCGGACGTATAGTGCAGCATGCCGCAGTTGTTGGAGATCTGGTTGAAGGCGAGGAGGAGGAAGCCCATGTTCATGCCCTCGATGACCGGCCTCAGGCCCGTCATTGCAGCTCCAATTCCCATCCCAGTGAACGAATTCTCTGCGATGGGCGTGTCGAGAACTCTCAGGTCGCCGAACTTTGTCGCCAGATCTTTTGTCACCTTATACGAGCCGCCGTAGTGGCCGACGTCTTCACCCATCACGCAAACTCGGGGATCAGAATCCATTTCTTCTTCGAGTCCCTCTCTTAAAGCTTCAAACAGCAGGAGTTCGTGCCTGAGGACAACAATTCAGCAGTTACTATAAGAAAATTACACATTCTTTCTAATTCTGTGACATAAATCATGCATCTAATCTTTTGAATTTTGATATCATGAAAACAAAATGTGGCATTTGAAAATATTTTCTTGAATTATCTGACTATTTGATTTTAAAGAACAAATAATTGAGCTTTCTTGGATTTTCCAAACATTCGAGTTCCAAAGGCGATTGCATAAATGTGCAACACCCACATTCGGGGATCAGATCGAATAAAATCCTACTTTTGTGTAGAGTTGGTTCTATCATCAACCCAAATGAATGCTATGTTTGTCAAAGAACATAATCACACACATGCACTAAGGGTCCGTTTGGCAAGGTGGTGTGAAGACGGTGGTTATGAATGGTTGCTCGTGAACGCCTGACCTCACCTTAGACACTCCATCCACTTTTATGTTCAAAAATAGTTTTTTTTTCTCTTGGTGGCGTTTTTATCCAAACTCACCGGTGCAAAAACGGTGCGCCAACTGGAGCCTTTAACATAATGGAAATTCTAAGCTAGGTATGAATAGCTTCAAATTAGTCTGTTAGATTTCACATTAAATTAGTCTTTTAGACCTATCTAAGGCTCCGCTAGACACGGCGTGTTTTTACTTTAGAAAGTTTGGACAAAATGCTAACCGTCATGGAATGTATGTTTGACATGACAACAATTATGACCGCCACCAAGAAAAGAAACTAGTTTTGAACATAGAAGTGGATGAAGTTTCTTAGGTGAGATCACGAACGACGGTTCATAACCATCGTGTTCACGACTTCCACTGCTGAGCTAAATGGATTCTAAATAGACATTGCCATAAAGAACATATGATCGCTAAAAGAAGTATGATAACTGAATGAATTTGACTCTCATATGTACTGTTCATATCATAATGTATTACTTCTCTAGTTCAAATTCTCGTTTTAAGAATAATACTCTTAAGCAAGTATCCAAGGCTTACATAATTTTGCATGCATTAAGAATAATACTCATAAGCAAGTATCCAAGGCTTACATAATTTTGCATGCATGCATGCATGTGTAGTATACATATCAACTAATCCATCAAAATAAAAAAAATACACCAAATGTAAAAATTAAATATAAGATACCATCTCCTACAAAGTTTAGAAGTAAAAAAACCGAAACGTACAGGTCTGCTACAAAGTTTCTCTTGAGTAACCATAGAAAAACACAATGAAAGGAAGAATTCTCATAAATGGGAAAAATGATCGAACTGTAAAAATCAGGACGTAGGAAGCATAGTCAAGACACACGAACCAGAACATAACTTAGGCTCTGTTTGGTACTCCTTTTTTGCTCATGTGATGTATTTTATTTACCTCACTGGGAAAATTCAAGTATTCTGGATAACCTTCATTTTTAAGCTACGGAGTGACGGGGAATGTCAAAATTTTTGTTTTGAGCTTCATTTAGCATTGAGGAGTGTTTCGATGGGAGATCTATTTCTCATTGGAGTTCTGTTTTTCACTGAAGGAAGCCTTAATGTGTCGTTGTACTTGATTGTTCTTAGAACCACTCCACTAGAAGTCATAACCTTGTGACATCGAAATAGAAATGAATGGGACAAACTCTCACCATAAAAACTATTTTCTAATCTGCAATGTACAAGTCGAGGAAGAGAGAAAAACCTAATGCCCATAATAAATGCAAAAAAATTACATAATTGTTTGCCTTTGTTAAAGCCCAAGATCAAAAGCTCACATAGGGACTCATTGTAATTTTTCTGTTGTATTTAGTCTCACATCTCCAAATGTACATACATATTCATCTACTATGCTATATAAAGAGGGAGCTCTCATACTGTTATTTCTTTAGTTCAAATTTTCATATGGTATCAGGGAAAGACGTAATCTCTCGCTCTCCTTTTGTGTGAATAATCTCAGCCTTCTTGCGAAAGCTGTCAGGTTTCGCGTGAACTCTCCAGTCTCACCTGCAATCCTCCACGTACTCGCCAAGCTGCTTTAGGTACTCGCACCCATGCTCTCCCAGTCCGATCGGGATCTTCGACCAAAACTAAAGCCCTCCAAAACCTTTTATAGATTTTGCTGGAAGGAGAAGAACTCGCCGCTCCTCAGCCCACCGCTCCACGTATTCTTAACATCTAGTTCTCTTCGGTTTCTTCTACATGCATCTGCGACTCTTGCTTATTTGATCTCGTTGTTCCCTCTCAGTTGAGGGGCGTCTAAGACTCGCGCCAACCTCACCCGCAATCCTCCATGTACTCACCAACTACTTTGGGTATTCACACCCTTGCTCACCCACCCCGATCAGGATCCTCAAACAAAACTAAAGCCTGATGCGGAGCAGAAACGAGCACGAGCTTTGGGCCCGTTCGGGGCTGATTTGGCGACTTACCATATATGACGTGCCTGGATCAACGATCGGACTCCGCGGTTGCGTCCGTACGTCGCCGCGAGTCAAAAACATATATTAGTTTATTTTTTAGTTTATTTTCATGTATTTAGTGGCCGATTCCAACAGCCAATCATAGTCGTTGATGGTGAAGCTCTAATTTGTTCTATTCTTATAAATATTGGTCTAAGCGGCTGAACCAAGGTATTGCAAAATTTGGAGACTTCATTTCGGATTCCAGCGATCACCCCTCGGTGCCGACATCGTGGAACCCTAGGTGACGACTCCTAGGTGCTCGTTCTTCCCCCCAAGGTAACCCTAACCCTAGCTCTCATTTCCCACCATCTAAACTCTTCATCCAGCCACCGACAACCCCTATTCCCTCCCCAAATCCGGCGGCTGCTGTGCAGTAATTTTCCTGCAACCGCCGGCCAAACAGGCGCCGCCCTGCTGCCCCCTCCTCCACTGACCCCCAACCCCCTTTCCCCTAACCGGCGGTCCTTACTCAGCCGCCGCCTCCCTCCACAACTCTCCATAGCGGCAGCCACTCCATACCACCAGCCGGCAGCCCCCTCCCTACCACCAGCCGGCCTCCTCAGCCCCTCCTCTTCGTGGAACCACCTCCAAATCACCCTACTTCTCTAGATCCACTAAGATCTTGGAATTTCGGTCCCGATCTGTTATTCTCACCACCCGTACCTTCCATTTTTGTCTGGATCCAACCTAAAATAGCGGATCCATCACTCCTCGGTCCGGATCTACCCTTTTTCACCTGATCTCACCGTTTACCGCCGAGGACAGGCACCACTTTGTTTCCCGCCGCCGGTTCCACCTCCGATCGTCAATCTACACATCCGGACCTCAAATTTTTCAGTGTCTCGGTTCAATCATCTACTTTGTGAACTTTTGTAGTATTGTACTATTTGATTCAGTATTTTATTTGGTGATTTATTATATTTGTTGTGATTCCTGTTTGTAGAACTTTATTTTGGTGCCCTAATAACTTGCAGGAGAAGACATTCGCCGCGCGCTTCGCCTTGTCCTCCGAGCGGAGGAAAGCCATTATAATATTGTCAAAAATAAATATTGTTTTTTATTTTAATATCTGTGTGGTGCTGAATTTTTCCTTTGCTTAAATTTATTCGTCAAAATATCGTTCATTGCATTGCACGTAGGATTGGATTAGCATGTCACCTTTGCACTATCACCTAGTGTTGTAGGTTTTATGCACCCGTAGCCTACCCCTACATCAAAGCCCTTCACGAATTGCGACCTTTTATAGATTTTGCAAAAAAGAAAAAAACACGTAGTTGCAGCATCTTGTTATAGTCGGCATTTTCCGCGCGCATCTGCAACACTCGCCCATTTGAGCTCGTCGTTTCCTCCCAGTCGAACTCGTTCAGTCGAGCTCACTTCCCTCCTAAAGAGAGCTTGTTGCTTCTATTTTGCATAATCGCCGCCTTAACTCATCCCAACAACGATCGTCACAATCGATTCTGATGTCATCCAGTGCGCAAGTACTCCCGCGATTTCCTCCTCCAGGCAGGCACGTCCCTACTTCAAGGAGCTTCTCGCAGCTTCCACTCAACAAAACTAGTCGATCCCTGTCATTGTGTGCTCGCCTATCCAGTCACACTCGCTACAACACTTGAATTGCGCCACCTGTAGCCTTCCCTTGCTGTTGCGACCTCTTGTAGTTTGATAGAGGTTCAATGAGCAGATAACCCACAAAAAGAGATCCTGCAAGCGCCAGCTGCGAACCCTCTTGTCCAGTCTTCTCGCGGGCTCCCTAACAAATTTCCCCTGTGACACTTCCAACGACTTCTGTCTGCGCTCTCTCGTCTTTTTCCAATGGTTTCTCTTCCTGCAACTACTCACAACTTCATCTCACCTCTCACTAGATTTGGCCTATGGCGGCTACTCTGTTGCCTCCTACTACAATTGCCTACACTGACACTTCTTCAGCTAGCGTGCATATTGCTACTAAGGGTAAGTGGCTCATCGTCAACTATGGTGCCATCAATCAAAGAACTAAGAAGTCTCGTCTCTTCTTTCACCTCAAGAAGCATAACCGGTTGCCACCAGTCTTTGTCGCGGATGAATCTACTGCTCCAGTTTGTGGATCCGACGTTGTAACTACCGTCTCTCTTCTTCAGTTGGACGTCACTTTTTTTATCTCCAATTTTCCTTGCAATTTGTTGTCTGTCAATGCTCTTTCACGACAATTGCAATGTTGTCTCATTTTCTCCTACTGCTTGCTATTTTCATGACCTTCACTCTAAGAGGACAATTGCTACTAGGACTGAACGCGATGGTGTATGTTATCTCGAGGATCTATCTATTTTTTTTGCCTCTGTAGTCTTGATGCAACCCGAGTTTGCATCTTTATTTTATTTGCAGTATTTTTTATTTTTGTAGCGCATGCCTTCACGCATTTTAGTTTTCGTATATATTGTATCGCGCACATTCACGTCCTATCGTTTGGATTATTGGCGTGACCGGCCAATAAGTCCCAAATAAAAATGGTCCGTCAAATTAGGAGTAGTATTGGTTTAGGCAGGTAAGAGAGATATCAAACAAGCTAAGCTATTATTATAAATATAATCTGAAATTATATTCGCTTTTAAAACTATTTTGATGGGGAATATTTAAAGCCATTTCATCATTTAGTTTTGTCATAAAGAGCCTCAGATAACACCTCATTTATCTCCACTTAACCCCCAATCAATGTTTAATAAATTATTAGTTGAAACTTGAAATCCCCTTATTTCCCCCTACCGGCTTGTAAAACCCCCATATTGAATATCATTAAAAACTTTTTTTTATAATCCCATGTTTTCCCGTCAGATGTAGCTTGGGAAAAGTATGGAAAGACAGAAATAGCTCTGTTCTTTCTGTAACTCCAGCCACCTCCCTCCCCTCTCCCGTTTTCACTCGGCGGCGCTCGTCCGACCCTCGCCAGCCAACGCCGCCCATGTCGGAGCCTTTCCAAGGCTCCGACAATCTCTTCTTGGGCGACTGCCAACCAAGAGTCCGACACCGAGCCCTTTCCGCCCCGTTGAGGACGCGGTTCCACCCCTTCTGACTGATTTCAACTCGCCTGCCACCGACAGAGTTTTCTGTGGCCGTCAGACGCCTGCGGGATCCCGTCAACCCCCCAGAGGCGATTCCTTCAGACTTTGTCAACCAATACCTAGAGCTGTTTCTTGCCAAAAAAACTGAAGGTATTACCCTTCTCCCCCATCTCCTGCTCCTCCTGCATACTAGCTAATTTATTAACTTGTCGTTGTATTC